>CM062807.1:1225547415-1225927415 GCA_031772625.1 Pinus tabuliformis
AATAATTTCAACCTTAGTACTCCTATAGAAAAATTTTACAAATCTAGCTTTGATACCATGTAGATTTTCTTGTAGATTCACCAACTCATGTAATTTCCTAAAACCAAGACAAGAATCTACCCTACTCTTTATAGTGGAAGCCCATAAATATCGACAAAAATAATAATTAGCAAGAGGAAGATAATCAATGGAATATAACACAATATGTATTTGGGGAAAGCCATAGCTCAAAACCACTACTATCTATATTGCAATAATTTGAAATCCAAGATGAGAATACAATGCTTGTTCTCACAAGAACAATCCCTACACAAGTATAATCAACTCTTAGCTCATAAGATAGCTCAAGTCAAATCCTTAGCCTTTTATGTTGCTCTCCAATCCCTTATTTCCTTGCCCAATTCCTAGGATGCATAGCCTGTATATAGAGGGAATTCATGCATCCAAAACTGCACAATCCTAATTACGTCCTCTTCCTGATTGCATGCATGATATTTACAGCTTAGTAAATAATACAACTGATAGTACATTGTCCTTGCACTCTAGTCTCAACTGGGTCTTTCTCAGAACTAACACGCATGAGTTTCCAATTAGTGAATCTTGAGTTATTTGGAGTAGCACTTGTGGATGCACTAGTGCACTAACTGACTACTAATCCTCTATTAGTTCAACAAACTATTAGAACTAGGTTAACTGAATATAAGTTAGTAAACTGAGTTATCTAATTACAACTCAACTAAATTCATATTGGACCCCTACAATTTAGGGATAACACTTACATGACTTCTAAAAGACTTCCAAATCAAAATTCCTAAGTTAACTAGGTCAACTTAACTTAGTTAACTATTACAAGTTGCTATGAGAAAAGAAATACAATTTTAATTCATAATTTAATTCAAGGAAAAATTAACTTGGAATTTATGGATTCTATTTTAACATTTCTTGTTGCTATTTTCAACACTTCCCCTCAACAAGAAAGGAAATCGACTCTTTCTCAATCTTGAACCTTTGGAATGTTCTGCATGCAACACTTCTCTCTAGTTTTTTTGCTACAACAACTCCTAAAACTAAACAAACATCCAACCTGAATCAGTATGATGCATCTGTCATCAAAGTCTCTAACTGCTACTTCCTTTGTCAACTAAAAACTCTATGCTTCTGCTGACTCTGCCTTTCTACACGGTTGTCAACCGTTCTCCATGCTCTTCAGTATCTGACTGCTCTAGCCTCCTTCATGCTGATCTCTGACCGCATCAACCGCCACTTATTCCTCCTACTACTATGTACTTTGGTCTCATGTAGCAAGGTACGATCCATGAGACAAAAGCTTTCAATGGACCCTACCAAATTTCAGCCCTTTTATGACTATCAATTCACATTGCCCCACCTCACACCTAGAGGTATGGCTGCATGTGCTGCCTCTGCTCACTTGGCTCGAAATTTCTACCTACTAAAGGTCTCTAAATGAGTGGATGTCTCCACTCAGTCTCCTATCTACTTCTCCAATTGTGGTTGCTCCACAATTTTCTAAGGCTACTTCTAGGACTGCTTCTTCTCTACTTGATTAGATCTCTC
Organism: Pinus tabuliformis; assembly: GCA_031772625.1. Classification (NCBI taxonomy): domain Eukaryota; kingdom Viridiplantae; phylum Streptophyta; class Pinopsida; order Pinales; family Pinaceae; genus Pinus; species Pinus tabuliformis. Next base: position 1,225,548,991 of record CM062807.1, read on the forward strand.
CACTCGATCTCCTCTCAGATTCTCCAATTGTGGTTGCTCCAAAATTTACTGAAGTTGCTTCTGAGGCGTCTTCTGGGGCTACATATTGAGAGGTAATTTACTCTCCCTCTCAACCATCAAATCTCTAACCTTTACCTTGCTCCTCAAGGCTTTGCATGCATATTGTATGTCAAGAGAATATAGGTTCTTGACCCATTCACCGATCTGTTTCACCTGTCCTGTGGTGACGTGTCTAAGGAAAACCTTTCCCTTACTAAAAATCACATCATAGCCATGGTCTTCCAATATCATGACTGAAACAAGATTTTTCTTTATTCTTGGAACATACATCACATATGTGATCTTGAGAGGGGATCCAGACTCCCTCTAAAAGGTAACCATACTTATACTAGTATCTCTATACCTCCTGTCATCTCCAAACTCTATACTCTGCTTGAGGTCTTTCTCCTCAAAAGCACTAAAGAGAAATATGTTCCCTGTCATATGGAATGAGGCACCATTGTCAAGATACCATAGACCTCCCATGAGATTGTTAGTCATGCATGCAATGAGAGTGAAATCAAGTTTGAATTGTGAAGCTAGAGCTTCATCTACTACAACTATTGTAGGCTCCTTCATGCTTGCTTTCTTTCTTGGGAAATTTGCGGCATAGTGCCCCTACTCATGATAGTGAAAACACTTGACTTTCAACAAGTCCATCTTCTTTCCACCCACCTCACCTTGGGAATTCTTTCCCTTGGCCTTCTTTGCCTTACTCGCTAAGGAAAAAACCTCTTCCACTTCCTTGGAAGAGGTCCCATCTTTTGGTTTGTTTTGAGCATCAAATTGAAATTTCGTAAGAAGTTTAAGAAAGAGGACGACCTGTAGTTTTATGTGTATCAGTTTCAAGTACTAAGGTCGAAACAATGACACGTGGCAAGTCGTACAAGTTCTCTATACTGAACTAGTTTATAATAAGGTCACTGGGGGAGAATTGGCATCACTCTTCCTTGGAGAATCCAATATTGATCAGACTTATGGGGTTGGAAATATGACTCAAAGGGCTATCGTAGGAAGATATTTCAGATATTTGAGATCCGCAGTTACAGAGATACAATAGATTCAATATCGAGCTCTTACAAAGTGAAAAAGAAAAGGTGTGTAGTTTTTTTAAAATTTTGCATAAGATTTGTTTGGAAAAATATTTGAAGGAATTCAAAGCGAATAGTGAAGAATTATTAGAATTAATTAATGCCCAAAAGAAAGAAAATGGAAACTCCTAGTAAGCAACTTGAAAGATCTAGCATGACTCGTGAAGAAGAGGAAGAAATGCAACATGATATATCAAAATTACAAGACCAAGTACAACAAATTTCATTCTCACTAAAGGTAAATGAAGCCAAGATGAATGGTGTGGAAGCTAATATGAATGGCATGCAAGTTAAGATGGAAGCTAAGATGGATGGCATGGAAGCTAAGATGAATGGCATGGACGCTAAGATGAATGGCATGGATGATAAGATGGAAGAATTGAAGATAAATTTGAATAAGTTGCTACAAGAAATGGTCACTAATGGTGAAAGGGTAGTAAAGAAAACTCATGATGAGAACAAAATAAATGTTAATAATGATTTCATAGACCCTAATGTTGGATTGAAGACCCACCATGTTCCAAAAATATATATGAGGAATTTTGATGGCAAGGATCCTAGAACATGGATACTACCGATGGAGCAATTTTTCGATCTCCATAATGTGCAGAACACACAAGAGGTCTCTATTGCAACTTTATATTTGGAACCAAATCAGTTTTTATGGTATCGATGGCTTTGCTCTCATAAAAAAATTGGCACTTGGGAAAATTTTTCGGAAGAAAAGATAGCACGTTATGAGGATACAAAAAGAAACACCTTTTAGCCAATTGATAAATCTCAAACAAAAGGGTTCAATGATGGAGCAGATTGAGGACTTCCAAAAATTGAACATAAGGGTAAAATATATTCCAGAGGAGCATAGGATTGATGTGCTCATAGGGACTTTAAAGGATAATATCCAACATGAGGTTTGCCTTTGGGAACCTGTTTCATTAGAGAAGGCGTTCAGGTTAGCAAGGAAAATGGAAAGCAAAATTATGGCAACCAGGAAGCCTACCACTTACAAATATAAAGATGGAAGTGTTGTTTCCCCTAGCCTTCCACAACCTACAAGGTTGACACCACAACAATTGGAAGAAAAAAGAGCAAAAGGGCTTTGTTACAGTTGTGATAGCAAATACAGTAAACGTCATAAGTGTGCTGAGAAGAAATTATTCTTGATAGATTGTGAAGAGGAGGAAGAAAAGGAATAAGAAATGTCAAAAGAAGAGGATATACTCTAGGAACAAACCCTAGATAAAGAAGAAATGAATCCGGCCATATCTTGTAATGCATTGGCTGGAATTACCGCTCCTCAAACTATCAAGATAGAAGGACATATCAAGAAGAAAAAGGTAATAGTGTTGATTGATTCGGGAAGTACCCATAATTTTATTCATTGTAAGATAGCAAAGGAATTGAATTGCTTCCTATATCCAGCACCAGAGTGTCAAGTGATGGTTGCAAGTGGAGGAACCATAAATTTCTCTTGAAAGTGCCATAATATCAAGCTATCCATGGGAGAATATGTATTGAATAGCCCAATGCTTTCAATTCCAATGGGTGGTGTTGATGTTGTACTAGGAGTCCAATGGCTACAATCCTTGGGTACAATAGCTTTTAATTTTCAAGAAATTTTCATGAAATTTTGTGTAGAAGGAAAGGAAGTTGAATTAAGGGGTATTGCAGGGAAACCAGGAAAGATAATCAGCTCTAATGGTATGAAAAAGCTTCTAAAGAAGGAACAATGAGGCGTAATTGCACAATTATGTTTGCTAGAGGTTCCCTCATCGAAATCATCTATTTATCCAGATCTCCGAAAAGTCTTGGAAAATCATTCCAAGGTATTTGAGACTCCCAAAGGTCCCCCACCTATTCGTGATCATGATCATGCTATTCATTTGATTCCAGGAAGTGTTCCTCCAAAAATTAGGCCGTAAAAATATCCCTATGCCGAAAAGAGTGAAATTGAACATATGGTTGCAGAAATGCTAGAGGCTGGTATAATTCAACCTATTCAAAGTTCTTTCTCTACTCCAGTAGCATTGGTGCACAAGAAGGATGGATCATGGTGCATGTGTCCAGATTATAGGGAGCTCAACAAGCTCACTATTAAAGATAAATTTCCCATTCCTGTCATTGATTAGTTATTGGATGAATTTCATGGATCAATTTACTTCACCAAGTTGGATCTTTGTTTAGGATATCATAAAATCAGAATGAAGACTAAAGACATTCCAAAAACAGCATTTAGAACTCATGAGGTTCATTATGAATTTATAGTCATGCCTTTTGGACTTACCAATGCACCTTCTACGTTTCAAGGTTTGATGAATTCCATTTTCAAACCCTTCCTTAGAAAATTTGTGTTAGTATTCTTTGATGATATACTAATCTACAGCAAGTCTTGGAAGGATCATGTTGAACATGTTGACAAGGTGCTCAAACTATTGGAGGAGAAACAATTATATACAAAAATATCCAAATGTTTCTTTGGAGTACAAGAGGTGGAATATCTAGGTCATGTTGTATCTCATGAAGGTGTTAAGATAGACCCTAGAAAAATTAAATCCATTAAGGAATGGAAAATCCCAATATCCATAAAGCATCTGCGAGGATTTCTCGGGTTGACAGTGTATTATCGCAAGTTTGTTAAGAATTATGGGAGAATATCAGCACCTCTAACAACATTATTGAAGAAAGATGCATTTTCATGGACTCCAAAAGCAACAAAGGCCTTCGAACATCTTAAAGAGGCAATGTGCCAAGAACTGGTCTTCACTACGCTAGAATTCACAAAAACCTTTATTGTGGAATGTGATGCTTTAGGAAATGGAATTGGTGTTGTTTTAATCTGAGATGAAAGACCCATTGCTTTCGAAAGTCATCTAATCAAGGGAAAGCATTTACACAAAGCTATTTATGAGAAGGAAATGTTGGAAATATTTCAAGCACTTAAGAAATGGCGACCCTACCTAATGGGAAGACACTTCAAGGTAAAAACGGATCATGATAGTCTTAAATATTTTTTAGAACAAAAATTATAATTTGAAGAGCAACAAAAATGGGTCACAAAGATGTTGGGTTATGACTTTGAAATCATCTACAAAAAAGGGAAGAAAAATAGTGTGGTAGATGCACTCTCAAGAAAGGATGAGGATGTGGAAGCATTGTTGTGTGCCATTTCTGTTATCCAACCAGATTAGATAAATGAAGCAAGGGAGAAATGTAAGAATGATGAAGAAGTGTGGGCACTCATTCGAAAGCTACAACAAGATCCCAGTACATCTGATACATTTAGCTGGAAAAGTGATTCATTATGGTACAAAGATCGCTTAAACCTATGTAAGAATTCCCAACTCAAACAAAAGATTCTTATGGAATTGCACACTTCTCCCTTAGGAGGGCACTCAGGATTTTTAAAAACCTACCACAGGGTTAAGAAGGAATTTTTTTGGGATGGCCTTAAATCAGATATTCAAAATTTTGTGGCGAAATGTTTGGTTTGCCAACAAAATAAAGTTGAAACAATTATGACCCTAGGTCTATTACAACCTTTATCCATTCCAAGCCAACATTGGGAGGAGGTTTCAATGGATTTTATCACAGGTTTACCCAAGTTTTTTGGGAAGTTTTAGTCTCTACAGCTAAATGCTTAAACCCCTAGACTAGTAGCTAAGTCTAGAACAATAGTTCAAAGTATTCTCTAACTTTTCTATAAGTAATAGATTAAATAAGAGAACAAAGAAACCTACTTGTAGCTTTCTATCTCCCTTGACCAATTATGTCGCTTCTTCCCATACTTAAGCTGCTTAAGAAGTACTTTCACACAGACAGAAACAAGAAATCATCAAATCATATGATAATGATCTATTGATTAAACATAGCATGGAATCAAGTACATGATAAACATATGAAAACATCAATGAATAACACAATCATATGGAAAAAGCTTTGAACACTTTACTAGTAAAAGGAAGAATTACAACCCATTACTTGATTCAACATCACTCCTCCAGTTCAATCCCATTCTCTCCTCATAACAAGCAAGACACTTTGACGTAATTACAACACTTGCAATCAACTCAAGTATCATAGTAACAACATCTCCGTATAATTCAATAATTTCAAGCCCCTGATCACTTAGATGAGTGGTCTTATTATAGGTGAATGAAGGAAGTTATGCCATAAATGGTGATAATGAATGCCTTCCCAAACTTAGGATTTAGTTCCATGGAGGAAGGGATAAAGGGATTGATGTTCCTTAACTCCCTTCCTCATCCAAATATGAGCTCAAAGGAGTGGATAGCCTTGAGAAACTTCTAGAGGAACCCAATGGATAAGGAATATTTCAAACCCTCATGGAAATTGTCTCAAATTCGCCCAGTGCAGGCCAAAGAGGGACCAAGTGCACTGCATTGCACACTAACAGTGTATTGGTTGCATTGTAGCGCACCCTAATGAAGGCCTACCTGCACTGATCTTCTTAGAGGCAGTTTCTGGATGATTTTAGTGATGGAACTTCTTGGGAAGCTAGGAATTCTGATGGTTGACTTCTTTAGGGCATGTAACAACTGTATTAGGGGTTGATGGGCCCTAATAGTACTGATCTGTTAGTTGGGGTTGATGTGCCCAAATGGATCTGTAATAGTTGCCCCCTAAAGCATGAAGTCATAAATATATATGTCGAGTGAAATGCTTTATCATGTGGAGAGGAGGTTTCAAAGAAAAAGGTGACCTGCATCAATTACAATACATATATCATGATAATTTGATTTTCTCCATGAACTAGCTAAAGGAAGGCATACCCATGCTAAACTTATAAACTTTCATTACATGTACAAATACAGTCATCTACAGATATAGAACCATAATGGATGACCATGAATGTAAGGCCATTTATACATTTGATTTAGTACTCTTGAAAATATCACAGCCCGGATGGATGAAACTGGATCTCGAGTCTTCAATCTTGTTCAATCTTTCGCTCAAGTACAAGTCTAACCATGTGAATAGATGTTTTTAAGTCGAAAATGGGAAGACATCATCTGATTACCATCCAATGATGTAAGCTATTAACAGATGCGAGAGGAATCATCGATAATGATAATGACCCGTAAGGTACTATAGTACATGTCGCATGGTGTGAATAAATTATTTGATGTCAAACACCATACAAAGTCTTTCGGTCAAACGCCGATGATGTCAACCTATCATCAGAAGCAAGAAACTTGCCATTGATGTATGGAAGCCTCAAGGTACTGAAGGGGTGTTTCTAAGTAACCTTCTTGGATAATGAGATGATGTCGACAAGAAGCGACTCATCGCAGGAGGGCCTTGATGTATCCCACATCAATGACATGAAATGAGGTAAATGATTTTGGAGATGAAAAATCGACTAACGACAGAAGGTTTAGGAATGGTGGTCATGAAAATGAAGGTTTATGGTATTGCAAAGAATGAAGTTTGATTGAATGACTTCTCTTGAACATGTTGGTGACACTAAGATGAATTGGTAGAATTGACCCACAACAAAATAATGGATGGTATGATAGACCAACGGTGTGATAACCATCAAGTTGAATGACCCAACCCACATAGTCATGGTGATGAGGTGAAAGTGTCATGCTCAAGAGCGACTTGCTACCATAAAGTGTTTTCCCCTTTTTCCATTTTTCCCCAGTCATTGTTGACCAGTACCTTTTTATTTTTAATTAATTTTGAGGAGGATAACGTATTCTTGTTGTATAATTTCACCCTTCAAGTGAATCCATCGCTATTTCATGTTTTAATGAGTCCATTGAAGGTGAAACTCAGTCTTGTATAGATGGACAAGTTTGTCACTATTTGATGTTTTTAATGAGTTTAACGACAAATATAACTCGGTCCTTTTCATGTTTAGAGAGTTTGAAAAGGGACGAAAATAAAACTCCACAAGTTCTTTTTTGTAAATTAATCTCTCAAGTCCGAAAAAGCGTAAAATAATACAAGAGAGATATCATTTCCAATCCTTTAACGAGCTGGAAAAGACAAGTGCTTGGCAATGTTTTCATATTTAGAGAGTCTGGAAAGAGCTTAAAGAGGACCCCAAGGGGGTTCCTTTTTTTTCTTTTTAACAAAGCTCGAAAAAGAGATAAAAGTTTACTTTATGGTAAAAAATGTTCAATTTACATTTGAGCACATCAAATTCTACCTTTCAGTTGTTAAAGCTGCTCAAAACACCATCAAAGTGCATTAAAAATACATGTTTCATGGATAAAAAGAATAAAAACTAATGTTTACTCGATTAATGTGTAAGAAATAAACATAAAAACAAGTTTTACCATTCATTTTTACTATTTCACATTTACCCTTTGACTTTGGTGCTCTGGAGCAGTTCTTACCTCAAATTTCACTAGCTAATTGTGGAGAATTAAGTTGACCATTCCTCTTGTCATCCAGACTAGGTAGGAGCTATTACTATTCTCTTTCATTTCATTCCATTTATTTTCAGTTTTAAGCAAAAGAAAGTTGTTTTTGAGGCCCCTAGGGTTTCAATTTTAAACTCTAGTATTAACGCACCCTTTCAGTATCGAAAGGTGTGTTGCATTGCACACACCCAGAAGGTTTCATGCATTGTAGCGCACTGTCTCTAAGGCAGGGGTGCGCTGAGTGCAAAACTCAAATTTCCACAGTTGTTTTCTCCCAAATTTTCCACTGTTTTTTGCAAAAACTAGATCCTAATTTGTCTAATGGTTGCATTGTAGACATTCATCAGATCAAAATGGTGATTATATGGAGATAAAAAGAGCATGAAGAAAAAGATATGATTACCCTAAATAATTAGGGTATGGTTGAGGCCCTAAAGAATTATGGGTTACTCAAGTATTTCTGACTATCTAGCATGCGGCAACAGATTGAAATTTTATAGTTCCTTGTTCATTCATGGGATCCTACTGATCAATCCTTACACATTAGGGGGAAAGCGATCCCATTTACCATCAATGACATTTACTTTCTGACTGGACTGTCAAGGCGGGGTGCCCCCATCTCACTGTCAGGATTTTCCAAAGGAGGTGAATCAGTGAGAGACCATATATGACATTTCTGCCGGGAAGGTTCTCAACCTAGCAGAGACGAAAAGATTAACATCAAGGATGTTGGTGATTTACCATTGAGGACAATCCTCTTTACCCTTGCCAAATAGGTTGGCAGTGTGACACTACACTTGGAAAATAGGTCATACATTCAGTATGTTTTAGAGTGTTTAGAGCCAAAAGTGTTCAAATGGTGCGAGGTAATTCTTTCATCAGCAAAAGAACAACTGACCAAGGCGAAAAGTGGAAAGACAAAGAATTCTGGCTATGGGTCGATCCTAATTTCCTTTACCTTGGAGATAATTCCACTAATGCAGCCAAAACTTATTTCACTGGGTGTATATGGACCTAGAGATCCATAGATGAAGAGATAGGTAAATCTTATGGCTAGGCATGCTGGTCAGTAATTGATCTCGTTTACCCCCGCATTATTTGAGTGGTTTGATCGACAAGATATGACCATCGTAGAGTATCCATATTCAGGAATGGATTTCCATGGAGATCCAGACTTGATGTTGCCAGTTGGAGCACAGTGGGGTGTTATCGGTAATTGTTTGACCAAAGTGTTTTTGATTTTAAAGTTTCTACTTTTTTGTGTTTTTTTATTATTTCCAAGACTAAAAAAAACATTTTTATGTATGCAGATGTTGGTCCTGTTTTACCTCTAGGACACCAACAAGAGGAAGGTGGGCCAGGATAGAGACCTGTTGGGAGAGCAGTTCTTTGGGACTTGGATTTAGCATAGACATTGGCTGAGCTACAAGATCACATAGAGGTTTTAACCCTAGGCATTCCAGATGTCTGGATCGAGGAGTTACCTATGCGACTGCAATGCCACACCATCAGTGTGAGGAGTCATTGGATGACACTTCTACGCATGATAGCACAGGTTGTAACCTGTTACCATGAGGAGCACTAGTCTACATAGATGTCTTTTGCATACATTTTTAGTTTTTGGGTCAGATGACCAATTTTTGTCTCGGATACAAATTGTTTGTAATTTTTTTTTAAAACAACTATATATTTTACTTTTAGAGTTTTATTATGGTTAAGTGATGCAAACATATTCAACCGATGATGTGAACTGAAAATATTTACTTTTACGTATGTCACAAATGCTTATTTAACACATAATTCGCTAGAGAATTAGTTAATGTGTTTAGATTTCTATAAATATGTTGATATTGAATAAACTCAAAATACCTTTCCAAAATACGAACTCTAAGGAACATGCGATGAATTGTTGGGTTTCGGACGATATAGAAGCCAGTAAGTTGTAGTACAACGAGTTGTGAGTCTAGCCTAATGATGATTCAGCATATGCAAAGTGAAATGGAATCAGAGAGGAGTTCAATCAATGCACTATACTCAGCGATATTATTTTTCGATCGTCCAATACATATCCCTCTAAAACTCACTATCTAGCCACTTGGAGCTAAAATGGCCCATGTTGCAGAAGATAGATTCTACGTACTACGACTAGCCCCATCGACATAACCAACAAATGGTTCTGAAAAATTTGACATCTGCAACAAATGCGAAGTGGATTAATTAACCAAATAAGAACTCTGAAAGAAAACACACACACACACACATGCAATCAAAGCATATATACAGTGAGTTTTACTACACTTAACTAAGCATATTAACATTTAAGGTACAACCCATTTCTAGGCTGCAACAATGGAATCCCATCATAGTCCACTAACTTGTAGGCACCTTTCGTCAAAACATGCTTAACAATATAAGGGCCCATCCATAGCAATTCCAATTTTCCCATTCCAAGTTTATCAGACTCCTGATCGTAAAGCAAGACTAGGTCACCTTCTGAGAACACACGAGGCTTTACATTTTTATCATATTGCACCTTAATACATTTCTTATGCACCTTGTTAGCAAATGCAGAATCATGATGAGTTTCATCTAGATGGATTAACTCCAAGAAACATGCTTCTTCTTCTGAAGTGTCAGGTAGCAGGTCAATCGCAAGTTTGAGAGATGAGATTTCACATTGGATTGGTAAGACTACTTCCAAACCATACACCAACTGGAAGGGTATGAATCTGGTCACATTTCTCATTGAGGTTCAATATTCCCACAGAGCTGAGTACATGATTAAATGCCAATTCCTTTTATGAACTCCAATCATTCTTCGCAATATGCGCTTAAGGACTTTGTTGATAGCCTCAACTTGTCCATTAGCTTGCGAGTAGTATGGAGTAGAACTATCATGTGACAGTCATAATTTGGCAGTTAATTCAACCATCATGTGATTGCAAAATGCGACCCATGATCTATAACTATGGCTTGTGGTACACCAAACCTAGCAACCACATGGTTGAAGAAAAATAAAGCAACCGTTTCACCACTGTTGTTCAATGTTGGCATCGCCTCGGCCCATTTGGTAAAATAGTCAACGGCGACTATAATATACCCATGCCCCCCAGCTGAGGTGGCATTACATGTCATAAATTTGATGCCCCATTTGGCGAATGGGCCAACAACAATGACTAGATGCAATGGTGTAGGTGGTAATTTGGTTTTGCGGTCAAATATCTAGCAAGCATGGCAACTCCTGACAGCAAGAATGCAATCTTTGAATATGGTTGACCAGAACTAACCAACACGGAGAATTCTCTCTGTAGTAGCATAGCCAAATAAATGCCCCCCACAAGCACCTGAATGACATTCATTCAAAGCTTTCTTGGCTTCCTCATGAGTGAGGCACATAGTAGATTCGTATTGAGACCATGATGATAAAGTGTATCACCAACGATCAGATAACCATTGGCTTGGTATCGTGTATGTTGATGTTCAAAGTGAGAGGTATTAGGTCAAAAAGCTTGGGTCTAGAGATAGACCAGTATATCTCCACACCATAGATCACTTGACGAGATAAGAAACAAAGATTCATCCATGCTTGATTCTTCTGATGTTAAATCATTGGAGGATGAGGGAATATTGCAAAGTAACTCAGCAAAGACAAGAGATTTCTTTGATTTAGATTTGATGAATTCCAAATCAAACTCCTACAAGATAACTATCCATTTATAATATTTGCCCACCAGCAATTGATGTGACAAAATGTATGTCATAGGGTTTCAATCTGATATAATGGTAGTTTTGCGGAGGAGGATGTAATGATGAAATCTCTGTACAGCTTGAATGACTGCCAAAGCTAACTTTTTGACATATGAGTACTTACTTTTTGAATCGTTGAGATTATGAATCAAATAATAAATAGGATGTTTAGTTCCATTTTCTTCTTGGACTAAAACCATACAACGGTTGCATTTGCAACACAAAATATAGGTAATAGTCTTTTTGATAGTTTGGGGCATATATCAATGATGCTCTGATCAGGGTATCTTTAAGAGCATCAAAATAATCTTGCGCAACTTGGTCCCAATGGAAGGGTACCCATTTCTTCAATAGACACGTAAAACCTTTAGCCAATCTAGCATAGTTTGGAATGAACCTCCTTAGAAAGTTTGTCTTCCCTTGAAGTCTCTATAACTATAACAAATTTGAAGGTGGAGGCAAGTCAAGGATTGCCTGAACCTTAATGGGATCAAGTCAAATTCCATAATTTGAGACCACAAATCCAAGAAATCGACTAGAGCCAACACAAAGCACACACTTGTGTGGATTGAGTCTTATCTTGTAGTGTCGGCACCATAAAAATATTGCTCTCAAATGTTACAGGTGATCAGTTCGCTTTTGTGAATGACCAGGAAAATCATCAAGATAAGGTTGAACAATGTGCTTGATGTCATGGAAGGCATAATTCATTGCCCTGTGAAATGTAACCCCTACATTCTTCAAACCAAAAGGTAACTTTCAATAGGTGAATGTGCTCCATATAGTTTTTGATTGGTCCTATGGGCGGATATTGATTTGATTATAGCCAAAAAATCCATCCATGAATGAAAAGATTTCACATCCAGCACATTTGTCAATAATATGGTCGATAAAAGGTGTAGGATAATTGCCTTTTGGACATGCTTGATTTACATCCCTATAACTGACACACACTTGGATTTTCCCTTGTTTTTTCATTGTTGGAACAATATTAGATACCCAATCAGTAAGAGGTACAAGGAAAATGAAGCCAACATGAAAAAGTTTTTCAACCTCTGCCTTAATGGCAACAACTTTCTTGGGATGAATAGGTCAAAGCCATTGTTGTACTAGTTTGACATCAGGGTACATTTTAATCTCATGTTCAACAATACTTGAGCAATGCTCAACATCTCCTTGTAATACCATGCAAAAGTATCTCTAAATTCATGAAACAAAGAACGGTAATTATCAAGTTCCAATGGAGAAAAATATTTTCTGACATGAATGTTCTCTACAATGTTAGGCTTCGTTGAAATGTTTATAGAAATCGTTTCTTCTATGTTTGACAAATTACGCTCAGAATCTACAACATTTACTCTAATAGAATTCGACAAGAAGTCAACAATCGATGGGTGGTTTAGTTCATTTGAATAATCTTCAATGTCATCTGGAAGGCAGGAATGATGATGATAATCCTCCCACAGTTCCTCTCCTATCATCATTGATTGGACAATTCCTTCATCCATATAATGTATATGTGAAAAAGGATCCAAATAGGTACCATATTCTAACGATCTATCTACCCATAAAATTGTTGAGTGTGGATTTCGATTTGCTGCACAAGCCAGAAAAATTGATTGCTATGACGATTCAACGGGGCTTAATGGCAAAACCTCACTATTACCATCAACTTCAAATTGGTTGGAAATCCTCGTGAAATCAGATGAGGTAGAGGAATTCATGTTGCAAGTCTCTACTCTTGCCACTTCTGCCAAATCAGATGGTGATGGGAGGGTAAAAGTACCTGTTATGGGAGGATCTTTAAAGAGACCTACTCCAACACTTTGAAGTGACAGTGGGGGTCCATGTACCAATGGAATGCTTCTCGTAGCCTATGAACTATTAGCAAAGAGGGATAGCTGATCAATGACTGTGATTCCACCCTTGAAAGGGAATGCAATAGTACGAAAGTACTTGGAAACCACAACAGCCTTAGCATATACCCAAGGCATTCCCAGTAAAATGTTGTATTCGAGGGGTCCATCAACTACCTCAACTTCAATAGAAACTGGTTTTCCCCCTAGTTCGATTTGTAGGTTACTGAAAATCCCACATGGAGTATATGTTCTTCCATCAAAGGATTTTAACGTAGTTGGTGATCGTGACAATGGCAGAGAGCCAAGTGTTTTCCAGCAGCTCATTGACATAATGCAAGTATATGCCCCCTCATCAATAATAGTTTGATGAACATTCTTATTGAGAGATTTTACTTGGATTAGGAAAGCTAATTGCGCCGATAACTGTGATGAATATCCCGCATGCTTAAAAACCATAATATTTGAATCCATAGGATCTATTCCACCTATTTCTAGTAGTAAATCTTGTTTTTGGGAGGGACATTTTTGCAACACCTCGAGTGTCAACATAATGGAAGGTGATTGAGCAAGATCTTTCACTATGTTATAGTTTTGAGATTCTCAAGCATGAGGGTTGAATGTCGATTTGTGCACAACTCTCTTTGGTGGTCTTATTGTCAATTCAGGTATAACTGGTGGAATAACTTCAGATGAAGTCGAGGGCGAAGTATTAGGTTGATCAGTGGCCTAATTATTCAATGATAATAGATTTCCATAATCTTTGTTTCTTGTTGAACCAAAACATTGTTTTATGGCTTTATGATAGACAACATAAGTACTTGGGATGTGGAAGCATGGTCTGTTGCAACCAAATGTGTTTCTGTGGTTGGAAATGGATCTGTCAACACTACTAATGTGTTTGAAGTCTTTAAAAGTTTAGAGACCTCAAAGTAATGTGGACAATCTCTTATATAATGCTTGTCATTACATATCAGACATGGATAACAAGGTTTCCTGGCTGTGGTAGAGGAATCAGATGATTTCTCTGGAGGGGAATTTTCTTGTTTCTTTTTCTTATTCTTCTACTTTTTCTTGCTTCCTAGTTTATTTGGATTTTTTCCTTTGTTAGATGACACGACGTTAATCTTAGAGGCAAGAGTGTTTTCTAATGCATTGGTAGTTTGATTGGAAATAGCAAGAGTTTGACCATATGGTCTTCCTATTGTTTCTGTGCTTGAAGAAATGATCACATCGTCGCCAGCATGAGAGTCCTTACTCGATTGTGGAGGTGGTGGAACAGTGAAAGCTGGTCTAGGTGCATTGGGGATTTTATCATAGAGCATGTTGGATTGTGTGTAAATCAAATCCAAGTATTGGGCACGAGCAATGACTTGTTCTTCTATAACAACGTGTTATAGACAATTTTGTGCCTTGCAGCATCAGGCATGAATTGTCAATAATCCAAGGGATCCAAAGTCCCTAAACATGATGTTCCTACCCCTAGAGGAACAAGGTCAGCAAACCAACAGCTCTCAGATCAGTTCTCCACTTGAAAACACTCAAAAACAAGCAATCTTGAAATCAAAGCAGGTGCTCCACTAGGCTTCTGCGCTGAAACTCAACTCCTCCAAGGTGTACCTGCGTTGCAAAGCAGGTAGAACAAAGGCCACCTGCGCTGAGCGAGATGGGACAAGTGGCACACTGAGTCATTGCTCTGGAATCTTCCAAAAATGACACTTGGATCAGGGATTTCGCCTTGTGATGAGTCAGAGGCTCTGTTTCTCCAAGTGGACTCAAGAACTGAAGATCAACTGAAGAGAGAGAGGACACAAGGCAGCTACACATCAGTTGCAAGCTGACTCATCCTTTTTCAATTCATCTATATATTGAGCTCTCTCCTATGAGCTCAGGAGGCTGGAATTTTGTGCAAAGTAATGATATGCTGTTGGTTTCACTATAGAACTATTGGGTGATTGCTTGAAGGAGGTGAAGAGGAGAAATTCTTTCTGCTGGGAGGTGTTGCTGGATTGGGGCCTTCAATGGTTGTAACCTTCTCAGAACTTTACTTCTTCCATTAATAAAAGCTATTGAGGTTCTTCTATATGCATTTGTTTCAATGATGTATTGTGATGATTGTATATTTGATTTATGCTAATCCTTGAATCAGTTATGAATGCATGCTTCTTGTAGTTTCCTTATTTGTTATTTTGCAGGATCTCATTGTAGCTGGGCCAGCAAAAGAGAAAATAGCTAGGAGCAAGCAGCAAAGAGAAGAGATTGGAGCAAATATTAAGCGCAAGGCAACGGTTAGTGCATTTCTTCATTCTCTCTTGCTTTCATAAAGAAGTAAACCTTAAGTAGTTTTGTTTACAGTTGTTGCTGAGGTACTATCACCCTTAGAGTGGGATAGGGTCATCCGAATCGGATACTTTTCCCTACAACACAACGCCACCTTTTGCCACATCCTGAGTGATTGATGGCAACAAGTATTTTATAAACCACTCAGCTAAAAGCTGATCGAGAACATATGTCTTAACCATTCGACGATGACGCCACCACTCATGAATATGATCTGATATATGGGTAGCAGTAGTCTGTTTAAAGTTGGTTAGGAGCTTCATTCCAGTCTTGTATCTCATAGATAACTGGAAGTGGGTCAAAAAAGTAGTGGATAAAGTGGTGAAGTTATCGAAAGAAACTCTTGGTAATTCAATGTACCATTTAGCAGCTGGACCAGTAAATGTTCTTTGGAAAAGATGAAGTCTGACCGAATCATCATTTAATGTGTTTGATGAACACTATAAATGAAAGGTCATAACATGATTTGATGGGTCTTCTCCAGGATTTCCGTTAAACTTCGGAATGTTAGATGGTAACTTATGCGGAATTACCGGCCACCAAGGTGCATATAAGATTGGATCATTGGTGAGGCGGTTTAAATCTGGTAGTTCTAAAGTTGCTACAAATGGCAACTGTCAATTCAAGTTAGGTTGAGAATACCAAGGATATGACGGAATTGCCTATGCAATAGGTCTTTGCATAACGACATAGAGCATCTGCATTTGGTAACCTTGGTATGGTTGTTGAACAAAACTAATATAAGGTGGTTTTTGATAACCAAGTTGAGTTTGTGGCTGTCCATAACCTACAAAGCCTTGTTGTCCAAGACCTTAGTAAGCTTGAGATTGACCAAAACCAAGTTGAGCTTGTGAAACAAGTCCAAACTGGGGTTGGAACTGCTGGAATTGGGGTTGTTGAAATTGTGGTTTCCATGATTGTTGAATAAACTATTGTTTTTGTTGGTACAATTGTTGTGGACTTAATTGTTGTTGCCTGGCAATGAAAGGTTGACCAGGTTGTGAATAAACTATACCAGTGTAAGCTTGGGTTAGTCCAGATAAAGGTATACTAACCTGAGCTTGTTGTTGAACTCCATAAATAAGTGGTTGTTGTATAACAACTTGAGAAACTTGAACTTCTTGACTTGAAACTTGTGGTTTCAAGGTAGAAGGATCAGTTTGTACCGGTTGAGATACAACAGTTGACTGTGGCTCAATAGTAACTGTTAGCACTTGAAATTTCACCCTAGGCTGAAGAAGGCAAACCTCAAGGCAACATCAAACCATTCAGCCTCGTAGCTAGCCCTACGGGGCAGGAGAAGGCTCTCTCCGGTCAATCTCGGTAGATCTTCAAAAGGATGAGATGACCAAAAAAGTAACACTGATATTAGGCTATTAAACTGATTAGAAAGGTTGATTTGGGGTTTTTGGAGTTTTTGGTGGTTAACTGAGGAACTGCAATTTAGGGTGTGGGGATTTGACACAGTTTCTGCAGGGGGTTCTTTGGGGCGAGGTAGGAGCCTGTATTGATGCCTTTAGTTGAGATGGATGATCAAGAATGAATGAGGATGAGCTAAAGAGAGCAAACAATGTCTTTGAATTCTCTTTAGATAGCAGAAAACATAGAAATTAAACAAACTTAAAAACAGAGCATGGCAGGCATGAGTTCTTACTTTAACACTTCATTTGTTTAATATGCAGAAGTAAAGAAAGGAGATGAATCACATAAACACACTTACAAGTACATTAGGAAACACACCATCAACACATGAGTCCACAAGAATCCCAAAGATGACTGCAAAACCCTGGTCTTCCTTAGCCAAAAATTGCAGAGATACAAGTGAAAAATGCAATGATAGCTTCTCCCTCAAGAGTCCAACCATGAAAATGAGCAAGAAAGTACATAATATAGATGATCTAACCTCTTTCCTTGCCTCCATGGGTCGAGCTCACTATCTTAGGAGCTGTTTCAACCACTTCTAAACTGAGCACTACAAATTAGGCAGTCAAAACAACTTGCCTCTATAAACCTGGAAACCAATTCATACATTTAATTTTTACCCTTTACATAAATGAATCTTCTAGAAGAGCTACAAAAGGGTAAAAGTGTATAAAAAGTGTCACAATTACATCAAGGAGGACCATCATTAACCTCAAAAAGTCAAAATAAGTCAAATCTGCATTTTCTCGGCTGAACAGTGCATTTCTGGACAAATCTGCCTGACGGGTCGCGGCCCTCTGCCTGACGGGTCGTGCCCCTTTGGAGGCCTGTTTGGGGTACTTTTAGGTGGAAAAATTGAGCAAACGTGGGCTTGTTGGAAAGGTCTATGAGTCTACTTTCCAACCCAACTGGAATTTCTGAATTTGGAGTTCATTTGCCTAGTCAAAAATCAATTCTCCCAAGACTGCTTTCTGCAACTCAAAAAAGGGGCAGAAAGTCAAATTTTTCATGTATTTTGACCCTCTGGAGGCCCAAAACCCCATAAAAACTCAAGTCCATCCATGGGCATATGTAACTTTGCATGAAAAATCAGGAAATGCTGAGTTTTCGCCAAAAGGAGTTGCCCTGATGAAGGGTCGCGCGCGGGGTGAGACCCGTTGAGGAGCCAAAACCTGTAAATTACCAAAAAATGCAAAAATTACCCAAAATTCTCCAAATTTTTTGGGATTTGTGTTGTGGCTGAGCTAGTGAGTGCCATGATCTTTGAGGGATGCCTCAGCCAAGATACGGAGTGGATTGGTCTTCTTCCTCTGCCTAAGAGCCTCGGACAACCTCCTTTGAAACATTTTCATTTTGGCCTTGCATACATGCATTCTCGCCCAGTAGTGATTCTTCATGTTTCTCAGCAGCTTTTTCTCTTGGTTGGCCTTAGCCAATAGCCTCTCTAAGCGGGAATTCTCTTGGATGAGCATAGACTCTCGGTTAGCAGGCAATGGGTCACCAGGTCTTCTACAGTTCAAGGTTCGGTCACTACGAATCCTCCATAGCTCATCAAGTGCTTTCTCCTCCTCTAACTGTTTGTTTCACTGCTCCAGGTATGTGATGGTCCATTGGGCACCCTCAAATCTCCTCTGTAAAACATCATTTTCAGCTCTGAGATGCTGAATGATC
The DNA here is from genome assembly GCA_031772625.1 of Pinus tabuliformis. Taxonomy (NCBI): domain Eukaryota; kingdom Viridiplantae; phylum Streptophyta; class Pinopsida; order Pinales; family Pinaceae; genus Pinus; species Pinus tabuliformis. Next base: position 1,225,567,549 of record CM062807.1, read on the forward strand.
TCCTTTGCCTCTTGGCTAGGAGAACTGGCCTCAAGATCAATCACCATGTCTGGAGCTCCTAATGGACCCTCATGAATCATGGGCTGTTTTCCCCTCTCTAGTACCTGTGCTGGTGAAGAAAGCGAGGCCCCTTCCACCTGATGTGGAGATAACACTCGCTGAGCTGAAGATGAAGGTGAGACCCCTTCCACCTGCTGTGGAGATAGTACTCGCCTGGCTGCTGCAAATAAGGCCCTCGGGCCTTTCTGATAGGTGACCAAAGGTGAGGAACTAATATGCCTAGTGTCCGGAATATCAGGCTGCTGAGATGGTCCACCCTCCTCATGAATGACCTCAGGATGTGGCTGGGGTGGTGCTGTGAAAAACGCACGGGAGATGAACTCCTCCCATGCGATACCCTACTGAGTCAACTGATGTGAGACTATGAGCTGAATCAAACCATAGTGACATAGGCTCCTGTACTGCTGTGTCAGGGTCTTCCTCTGCAACATAGGCACCATCCTCTGAATGTTTTGGAAGAAGAAAACTGGGATGTTCATCATCCTCACTCGGGTGAAATGCATCAAAAGGCGAATGTGATATGAGTACACCTGTGAAAATCTGCCCTCACAGGTAAAATAGTGCATAATAAGCCTTATGATGGGAGCATACTCACTCCGGAGGAACCTGAATGGAAAAACAACTGCCAAATGTCTCATGAATGGTGGCCGGACATAAGGCTCAAAGTGAACAGTATCTAGCAATTTGCGCTTACTCCACACCTCACCAACATTAGGTATCCCTGTAGCCTGTGAGATCACCTCGGGTGTCAATGTAAAGTTCACCTCTACAAGAGTGACATGTCCATCATGGAGGTGTAAAACAAAAAGGCGGGCCAACTCTCTATGGTGCTGAATCCGAGAAATCCTCTCACAGAACTCATAACAAGACATGTACTGAAAACAAGTGACTGCCAAAGGACAGGCCTGTAATTCTGCCAAAGAGGTGGGCTCCTCTCGCTTATGATGTCCACCCTTACGAGGCCTCCTTTGTACCTTAACCTCTACTGATGATGAGTGGTCATCACTTTGCTCATAATTTTCGGTTTCTGACATAGTTTAGGAGCAAAGTTGACAAACTGCACTGCTGTCTTCTGCCTGCAAAAAGTGCTGAACTCTATGCTGTTTCAAGGGGAAAAAGACATGAGGGAAATGTTAGGGGAGGGATCTTTTAACAAGGAATGGGAATATATAAATATAACAGGTAATTTTTAAGGGAAATGTTGCAAATCATTATGCATATAGGAATACATATTTATAATTGGGAAATCATTTGCAAAGATCATTACATATGGGAAAAAACATGTATGAAAGTGAACATTGGAATATGCATACATGTATTAATAGGGGAAATAGGGAAACCATACACAAGACATGCTGATATATTCATCAACATTTTCTTTTGTTTACACATGAACATTTTCCTTTGTTTTCACATGTATATGGTAGAGGGAAATTAGGGTTTTGTATGCTTTGGGAGAGGGGTAGGGTTTACACTTTTAGTCATTAGGGATGGGGAAAGATTTGCATTTCATTTGTAAAATAATATGGGAAAAGAGATGAACATATAAGTGTGAGTGAAAGGGAAAGGAGGGAAACAAACCAAAGGGAAAAATAGCTTGAAACAACACAAACCCTAGCACAGTTTGCTCATTAACATTGCAGCCATATAATGTCTTTTCACTTGCATGATTTGAGGTTAAAATACAAGCATGAGGGCTTACATTCATCACCAACCACAAAAATGATGTGTAAAGAGCTTAACTCGAACAAATTTGATGACTTGGAGGAAGATTGGGCAATTTGTTTGAAGTTTGCAGCAAGACAGTTCAACGGGTTGCGCACCACGCCCAACGGGTCGCGCCCGTTCTTTTTCTGAACTGTGGGAGACCCTCTGACGGGTTGCGTGCACTAGCAAGACTGTTCAACGGGTCGTGCACCACGCCCAACGGGTCGCGCCCGTTGTTTTTCTGAACTGTGGGAGACCCTCTGACGGGTCGCGCGCACCCAACGGGTCGCGCACCTGGCTCGACGGGTCGCACCCCTCTCTGCTGCCCGAAATCACTCTTCCTTTGCTCTTTTCTCTCAATCACTCTCTCAAACCTCTCTTGCAAGCTTTAGGATGCATAATGAGAGTGAAAGGAGGGAATTTGGGCTTTTATAAGTTTCATTTGAAAAAATTTCATTCACAAACCCACTTTCTAATGTTTTCTTTTTGACACTTTATAACACTGATTTTTTGGTTTCTTTTGTCCTGAATTTGACTGATTGAGTGTTTTGACTTGATTCTTTTTGCAGGTAGATCATCTGAGGGACTTTGGCAAGGGGACCAGGGTTACTGCTGCCCTTTTGAAGACTTTTTGGAATTTCATCATTTTTACAAAAATTAACAATGACCTTGGCTTTAAAAACAGAGTTTTTAAATCCAAGGTAAAAATGAACTGTACAAGATAAAAATACCAAAGAAACATGTTTACAATCCTCCCTCTGGCTTGTTGAGCACTCATGGACTTTCAAAGACATGACCTTGCAGAGATTAATGACCAAAACCCTAGACCTAGGACTTTTGACCTCAAGACAAAACAAGACAAGCTTGAAAGAGCTTAATGACTGATATGACCTGATCCAGCAAAACCAAGAGGGGTATAAATAAACCAGCTCCTCCATCAGGGTTATGGCATGCCTAACGGGATGCAAAACTTAACACTGATGAGACACCTACCTATGCAAATGCAAAGAGCTTTGATCACTGATGGAGGGCTTCAAGACCGACACTAACATTGGCTCCAATGGGGATGGTAGCTCCTTGGAGGTGCCAAGAACCTTAGACCTCTGGGAGAGCAGACCAGTGCTTTATTCATTGGGCAATGGAGTCAAATTATAGACATGTGACCAAATTTGAAACAACTTTATTTGACTTGGACTAATGGCTGAAATCCTAGACTAAATTTGACACTAACTAACTCACTTTATGGAGAAAACAAACTGACTGAAATAACTCTAAAGACTCACACCAACTAATCACCATTTTCAGAATTATAGCCTTCACTGCGGGCCCCAAACTGAAGATGGGAAATCAGTTTCACACTTGCTGCAGAATGAAAATAAAATGGTAATTACAATGAGAATGATTAGAGCAGAAAATGCTCAAGCATGGTACCTTTTGAGCAGCCAGCCATTCACCGACCCACCAAAACATTCATCACCATTCATTTCTTTGAGAAGAAAAGCATTTGGACCACGGTATGGTGCAATTTTGTAAGGACCTTTCCACAAGTTGTTAAATTTTCCATGCTTGCCTTTGTCTTCATTTCGGGCATCCCATCTCAACACAACATCATCAATCTGAAAATAATCTGCTTTGGCTTTTCTGTCATAGATCTTCTTGATGCGCTCTTGGAACTTCAAGGAATTTTGATGAACTTCTTCTCGTGTCTACTGTAAATGAATCATTTGATTGATCCGTCGTTGCATTGGATTCTCCTCATCACCTGCTTCTTGAAGCAATTTAGCTACTAGAACACTAAGAGAAGTTGGAAACACTGCATCAATCCCATAGACTATTTCAAATGGTGACATACCAATTGACTTCTTTTGACTTACCCGATCAGCCCATAATGCATTTACCAACTTTTTATGCTAGCTCTTCTTGTTGATTTCCAGCATTTTCTTGATGATGTTCACTAGAGATTTATTCGAAGATTCGGCCAGCCCATTACCTTGCGGATGATAGGCCATCGAATTCCCCAAGCTGATGTTGTACTTATAACAAAAATCAGCCATTTTCTTTGATTTAAATGCTGCTGCATTATCTGTAATCAACTTGTGTGGACAGCCAAATCGTGACAAGATGTTATTCTCAAGAAAAGAAATAATTACTGAATCTGTAGCCTGCCGAGTAGGAATGGCTTCAATCCACTTTGTGAAGTAATCTGTGGCGGTCAAGATCCATCGGTGCTGCCCGGAAGATGCTGGGTGGATTTCGCCAATAAAATCCAAGCCCCACTGCTGAAAAGGTGCACTGATTTCTATGGGTTTGAGAGGCAATGGCTGTACTTTTTGTTTTCCTTGAAAAATTTGACATTCATGACAGCTCTTTACTGCTTTATATACGTCAAAAAATAAAGAAGGCCAATAGAAACCAGCTCGCAAGATCTTATTAGCCGTAGTCTTCCAAAACAAATGACCCCCACAGTCACCTTTGTGAAAATCTTCTACTGTTGCCTTAGCTTCTTCTTCGACCAAACAGTTCAGCAATATGCCACCGGGATCTTTCCAATAAAGTGCAGATTTCATGATGCAAAATTTGGCAGCCTTTAGCTTCAATGGTCTAGCTTTGTTTCTAGACATACCAGGGGGTGCAGACAAATTTTGAAGTACATAAACTATATCAGCATACCAAGGAGAGGACACAAAGATATCAGATACCTGTACAGCTGGATTTTCTTCATCTCCGTCGGATAAGGCAGCAATCAAGTTGATATCAAGGACGTGAAGATTCATTTCAGCCATCAACTTAGCAAGACCTTGACCTTTAATCAACTTGGTAGGCTTAATTTCTGCATCATATTCTAATAACGCAGCGATCCACTTACCCCTTCTTCCTTCCAGTTCTGTCTGTACTAAAACATCTTTCACAGCTGCATTAGGAACATATGCCAAAACATGAGAATTCAATATGTATACCCGAAAATCTTTTAAGGCTTTGATCAGCGCCAATGCTTGCTTTTCAATAATATTATAATTCAACGCTCTGTCCCTTATGATGCGGCTGAAAAAAGCAATGGGCCTCTCAACCCCATCTCTCTTCTGCATCAACACGACTGCCAATGTATGCTTCGAAGCGAATGAAAACAAAATGAAATCCTGAGTATAATCTGGGCTGATCAAAGTTGGGGTTGAAGACAAGATTACCTTTACCAAATTGAAATATTTAACCGCCTCTTCGGTCCATTTGAGCTCGCTGTCCTTCTTGAGCATATTGGTTTTCTCTCTAAGATGTTCTGCAAGATTTGGAATAAAGCGGCGCAGAAAATTCAATTTGCCATTGAAAGACTGAATTTCCTTTTTGCTTCGGGGCTGCTCTAACTGCTGAATTGCTTCCACCCGTGCGGGATCTATATGAATGCCATCTTTAGAAATGATGTGGCCCAACAGCTTACCTTCGCTCATGGCAAAAAGACTCTTTTTCGGATTCAATGAGATGCCATATTTTCTACATTTTTGAAACACCTTAGTCAAATGAAACAAATGCTCTTCATCTGATTTAGAAAACGCGGTCAGATCATCAAGATAAACAACTAAAAAGACATCTTTCTCATTTGCAAAAGCCATATCCATTGCTCGCTGAAATGTGGCACCCGCGTTCTTCAATCCAAATGGCATCTTGGCATAATGAAATGTTCCCCATGGAGTAGTAAATGTTGTCTTGTCACGGTCATATTCGTGCACCAAAATCTGATTATAGCCTGAGTATCCATCAAGCAATGACATCCTTGATGCCCCCACTACCCATTGCAATATATGGTCCATTTTGGGCAGCGGATAGTTGTCCTTTAACGACACCTTGTTCAGATTTATGAAGTCTATGCACAAGCGAATTTCGCCGGTCTTCTTTCTCACGGGCACTAAGTTGGAAATCCAATCAGAAAACCGAATGGGCACTATGATTCCAGACTTATACAACCTGTTGACTTCCTTCTCAATCAATGGCAGCAATTTTGGATTAATTCTTCTCAACTTTTGACGGAAAGGCTTTTGATTTGGCTTTATGGGAATTGTGTGCTGAATGATGCTTGTGTCATAAGTTTTCAAATCTGAATAGTCCCATGCAAAAACATTAGAAAACGAAGACAATAATCTGATGTACTCACTCTTTACCTTGGGCGACAATGCTCTGGATAGTTTCACCATCTTTGGATTCTCGGCTGTCCCAAGATTCACATCTTCAACACCTTCCTCTGTTGGCCTCAAAGTTGGCTTGCGGGCTACGTCATCTTGATCGAACAATTCTTCCAAAGGAATTAATCCTTTAGGAATATAATTGTCCTTGAGCTGCAATACATCCATATGATTCACTCCTTCAGCTTCCGCATCTATTGAGATGTCCTCAAATTTACCTTCAATTTGCAGAAAATCTTTGATCTCTTCGTCATCTTGGAAAACTTGCCAACACCTTTGATTATCTGGAACTGTAGGACGATGCTTCACATATATTTCGAACTTATTGCTGGAATTCATAGGTATTTTCAGATTACTCGCTGCCTTTGCCAATGCATCTGCAACACCATTTTGAATCCGGGGCACACATGTCAAAGTATGTTCTGAAAACCGCTTTAAGATATCTAGGACAGCATTCTGATAAGCTCGCATACGAGGATGTTTGGCCTGAAATTCCCCCTTCACTTGCTTGATAACCAACTCGGAGTCGCCGTATACTGCTATCTTCTTTGCTTTCAACTTTCGAAGGATTTTCAAACCAGCAATAAGAGCCTCGTATTCTGCCTCATTATTTGAACAATCAAAAGCCAATTTATAAGAACATACCTGTACCTTGCTTGGAACTTGGTTTTGGACTGAAAATGGGTTTCGAATCCACATAATTATACCAGCACCATCGCTGCCCACTGCGCCATCAAAATCCATGGTCCAAAGACCATCCTCATCATCTTCCAAGTGCTGTAAATGTGATGTTGTTGCATGCTCTGTTTGCTGTCCATTTGTTTCAGCAATTGACTTTATGACAACAGACCTTTCTTCACTTTCCTTTCTCAAAACTTCTCTGAAATTTTCTGAAATGTCTGGGATATCTTCTACTTGAACTAACTGACTATCTACCTCATTGAAATTATCAGCAAACAAAACAAAGGACTCTAAATCTGTTTGTACATAATTTACAGGATGATTAACTGGCTTTTCCTTACTAGTGATAATATATTTCATCTTTTGTTCCCGATATAACTTTCTCATCTGACCAAAAACTGGAATTGTGGCATATGAAAAATCAAGCTGAAGTGTACCTTTGAGCTTGGCTCCCCAAGCCCTCGAAAGCAACATGCCGAACTGCGAAGGAATGTCCGCCACCACCACATCCATCAAAACATTCTTTGCTGGAATTTGATCTAGGATTACCAGCAAGTCTTTGATCAAACCAATACACCTTACTCGGCTGGAATCAAATGAGTACAAATCATGATACTTCCTTGTGATATCAAGTCCCAGCTTCTCCATAATCGTTTTTGGCATCAAATTATGTGAAGCTCCCGAGTCAAACATGGCACTGTGCAACACAAACTCATGCAATCGCAAACTGATATAGAATGGAGGAACATCACTTTCAGGAGACTCACCATTTAAAGCTGGTCCAAAAATCAATTCCGGCTGATCATCTTGTACATTTACCGTGTCCAGCATTGGATCAAAATTCAACATCTTGGAAAGCTGGCTTCGGTAGGTGCTATTTTTCATGATTTCTGTCAAAGGAATAGGCACTTTCAACTTTGCAATTTCGTTCTCCAAACTGAAAGCTGAAACTTTCTCACCTTCTTTGCCCGGATTATCTCTTTTTTCTGCTTTATCTTTTGGTGCATTTGATGGCTGGTCTGTCTTTGTTGCTGGTGATGATTGACTTGCTGAAGGACCGACTATGTCTTTTCCTTTTGCATTTTGGGAAACCGAATCATTCTTTGCTGCTGCATCTTTTCTTTTCTGAATAGGATTTATGGGAATAGATCGGTTTCTTAATTGTCTTTGACCTTGCTGAGCTAATAAGGCATGCAAATATCCTCTTTGATACTCTTCAGACTCCTCTTCGAGGATTGCATCATGTGACAAAATGTAATTTTCATCTTGGGGCATAATGGAATTACCTACCAACTCATCCTCTTCTGTAACAAAAATGGGCAGATCATCAGGAGTGAAGAAGTGATTCTCTTCTCCAACATTGTCACCTTCATCTTCAGATTCTTGACCAACGAAATTCTGCTGAAAAGGAGGCTTTATTTGCTGCTGAGCTGCTCCTTCTTGTGTCTTTGTTTCACGCTGCTTGATTCTATATTGCTGCTACTGTTGACCTCTGAATTTTGGATTACGAATCTGAGGTTCCGGCTTGTCAATAGTAACCTTTTCAAGTAACCTCTTCACCTGCTCCATATCACGAAGTATCTGATTTGAAGTGGAGGCTTCTTCTTTGATTGTAACTCGCTTTTCAACCTTCATCCTCGCCCTTTTGTCATTTAAATTTGCCTCAACACTAACAGCAATTTTCTGCATATCCTCCAAGGTAGGAGGATCTCTATCTCTCAATGAATATGCCATCTCCGGATCAAAGCCATCCGGGAACTTAAGTAGAGCTGACTTTCTTGACGGTCTCAAATCATCGGGAATAGCATTATAAACTGTATTGAATCTGATTATGTAATCTTGAACTGACTCACCCGGACTACGCTTGAGGTTGTTGTATTCGGCATTAATCTGAAGCGGATCCTTTCTGATTTCCCACCGATCTAAAAACTGATTTTGAAGTGCTTCCAAGGTGGCAATGCTGTTAGCTGTTAACCCTCTGAACCATTTTCTAACTTCTCCGGCAAATGTTTGCACGAACAACCGCATGGTAACATCTTCTTCATCTAACTCATATAGATCAAAGAAAGTGGACATTTTGTCGATATGTTGCTGAGCAGTAATGCTTTGCGGGGTGCCATCGAACATGGGAATTTTACTTTGATAATCAGCTGGCATGTCATGGAGATTAGCAGGCAAAGCAAGTGGGGCAAACCGGGCTGCCATTTTTCTAGGTAAGGTGGGTCTTGGAGTAGCAGGCGGAGTAGGTGTAGCTGTATGAGGAGTAAGAGGAGGAGAAGCGGTATGTGATGTTGAAGGCGAACCAACTGTAGATGGGGGATGAGTAACTATGGGAGAAATAGCAATAAAAGGAGGATTTTCCTGTTCATGCGCCGTGATAGAAGATCCAATATGACCAGAGATATTTTCAAGGAAATCAGCAAGGGTAGTAGCTTGTACACGTGTCTGGAGATTCCTCAAGATGAAATTTTCAACCAATTTATTATGCCTCTCAAATTCAATAGCAGCTGCAAAATCAGGATTAGGAACTAGAGTAGCAAGTGCACTTTCAGATTTGGTTTTGAACAACGATAACTCAAAACTCTCGTCGAAATCAAGATCTTCAAGATACTCAAATATAGCTGGGCATGAATGGGATTTAAATACTCGACTAGAATTAGAAGCCAGTTTGAAAATCAAGGAACGAATAACCAATCAGCCTATAAAAACTCTTAACTCAATCATCCGAAAGTTCAGAGTTTATAAACACACTGGGGTTAAAATGCAGATTGCCATGTTACATTCACTAGCTCACGGAGGTTGACTGAAGGAGCATTTACTACTTACGCTGATGGAAAACAAGAGCGTTTTCGAAGGCTACCTGGCGTATCTTCAGACTCCGTCTAAGCTTATGAATTAAACACACCAATAAGAAAACAATCAATTTGTTCTCCCCAGTATGGTCACTAGTATGTTAGCACTTGAAATTTCACCCTAGGCTGAAGAAGGCAAACCTCAAGGCAACATCAAACCATTCAGCCTCGTAGCTAGCCCTATGGGGCAGGAGAAGGCTCTATCTGGTCAATCTCGGTAGATCTTCAAAAGGATGAGATGACCAACAAAGTAACACTGATATTAGGCTAGTAAACTGATTAGAAAGGTTGATTTGGGGTTTTTGGTGGCTAACTGAGGAACTGCAATTTAGGGTGTGGGGATTTGACACAGTTTCTACAGGGGGTTCTTTGGGGCGAGGTAGGAGCCTGTATTGATGCCTTTAGTTGAGATGGATGATCAAGAATGAAAGAGGATGAGCTAAAGAGAGCAAACAATGTCTTTGAATTCTCTTTAGACAACAGAAAACATAGAAATTAAACAAACTTAAAACCAGAGCATGGCAGGCATGAGTTCTTACTTTAACACTTCATTTGTTTAATATGCAGAAGTAAAGAAAGGAGATGAATCACATAAACACACATACAAGTACATTAGGAAACACACCATCAACACATGAGTCCACAAGAATCCCAAAGATGACTGCAAAACCCTGGTCTTCCTTAGCCAAAAATTGCAGAGATACAAGTGAAAAATACAATGATAGCTTCTCCCTCAAGAGTCCAACCATGAAAATGAGCAAGAAAGTACATAATGTAGATGATCTAACCTCTTTCCCTGCCTCCATGGGTCGAGCTCACTATCCTAGGAGCTGTTTCAACCACTTCTAAACTGAGCACTACAAATTAGGTAGTCAAAACAACTTGCCTCTATAAACTTGGAAACCAATTCATACATTTAATTTTTACCCTTTACATAAATGAATCTTCTAGAAGAGTTAAAAAAGGGTAAAAGTGTCTAAAAAGTGTCACAATTACATCAGGGAGGACCATCATTAACCTCAAAAAGTCAAAATAAGTCAAATCTGCGTTTTCTGGGCTGAACAGTGCATTTCTGGACAAATCTGCCTGACGGGTCATGCCCCCCTGCCTCACGGGTCGCGCCCCTTTGGAGGCCTGTTTTGGGTACTTGTAGGTGGCCAAATTGAGCAAAAATGGGCTTGTTTGAAAGGTCTATGAGTCTACGTTCCAACCCAACTAGAATTTCTGAATTTGGAGTTCATTTGCCTAGTCAAAAATTAATTCGCCCAAGACTGCTTTCTGCAACTCAAAAAAGGGGCAGAAAGTCAAATTTTGCATGTATTTTGACCTTCTAGAGGCCCAAAACCCCATAAAAACTCAAGTCCATCCATGGGAATATGTAACTTTGCATGACAAATCAGGAAATGCTGACTTTTCGCCAAAAGGAGTTGCCCTGATGAAGGGTCGCGCGCGGGGTGAGACCCGTTGAGGAGCCAAAACCTGTAAATTACCAAAAAATGCCAAAATTACCCAAAATTCTCCAAATTTTTTGGGATTTGTGCTGTGGCTGAGCTAGTGAGTGCCATGATCTTTGAGGGATGCCTCAGCCAAGATACAGAGTGGATTGGTCTTCTTCCTCCGCCTAAGAGCCTCGGACAACCTCCTTTGAAACATCTTCATTTTGGCCTTGCATACATGCATTCTCGCCCAGTAGTGATTCTTCATGTTTCTCAACAACTTTTTCTCTAGGTTGGCCTTAGCCAACAACCTCTCTAAGCAGGCATTCTCCTGGATGAGCATAGACTCTCGGTCAGCAGGCAATGGGTCACCGGGTCTTCTACGGTTCAAGGTTCGGTCACTACAAATCCTCCATAGCTCATCAAGTGCTTTCTCCTCCTCTAACTGTTTGTTTTGCTGCTCCAGGTATGTGATGGTCCATTGGGCACCCTCAAATCTCCTCTGAAAAACATCATTTTCAGTTCTGAGATGCTGAATGATCTCCTTTGCCTCTTGGCTAGGAGAACTGGCCTTAAGATCAATCACCGTGTCTGGAGCTCCTGATGGAGCCTCATGAATCATGGGCTGTTTGCCCCTCTCTAGTACCTGTGCTGGTGAAGAAAGCGAGGCCCCTTCCACCTGATGTGGAGATAACACTCACTGAGCTGAAGATGAAGGTGAGACCCCTTCCACCTGCTGTGGAGATAGTACTCGCCTGGCTGCTGCAAATAAGGCCCTCGGGCCTTTCTGATAGGTGACCAAAGGTGCGGAACTAATATGTCTAGTGTCTGGAATATCAGGTTGCTGAGATGGTCCACCCTCCTCATGAATGACCTCAGGATGTGGCTGGGGTGGTGCTGTGAAAAACTCACGGGAGATGAACTCCTCCCATGAGATGCCCTGCTGAGTCAACTGATGCGAGACTATGAGCTGAATCAAACCATAGTGACATAGGCTCCTGTACTGCTGTGCCGGGGTCTTCCTCTGCAACATAGGCACCATTCTCTGAATGTTCTGGAAGAAGAAAACCGGGATGTTCATCATCCTCACTCGGGTGAAATGCATCAAAAGGCGAATGTGATATGAGTACACCTGTGAAAATCTGCCCTCATAGGTAAAATAGTGCATAATAAGCCTCATGATGGGAGCATACTCACTCCGGAGGAACCTGAATGGAAAAACACCTGCCAAATGTCTCATGAATGGTGGTCGGACATAAGGCTCAAAGTGAATAGTATCTAGCAATTTGCGCTTACTCCACACCTCACCAACATTAGGTATCCCTGTAGCCTGTGAGATCACCTCGGGTGTCAACGTAAAGTTCAGCCCTGCAAGAGTGACATGTCCATCATGGAGGTGTAAAACAAAAAGGCGGGCCAACTCTCTATGGTGCTGAATCCGAGAAATCCTCTCACAGAACTCATAACAAGACATGTACTGAAAACAAGTGACTGCCAAAGGACAGGCCTGTAATTCTGCCAAAGAGGTGGGCTCCTCTCGCTTATGATGTCCACCCTTACCACCCTTACGAGGCCTCCTTTGTACCTCAACCTCTGCTGATGATGAGTGGTCATCACTTTGCTCATAAGTTTCGGTTTCTGACATAGTTTAGGAGCAAAGTGGACAAACTGCACTGCTGTCTTCTGCCTGCAAAAAGTGTTGAACTCTATGTTGTTTCAAGGGGAAAAAGACATGAGGGAAATGTTAGGGGAGGGATCTTTTAACAAGGAATGGGAATATATAAATATAACAGGGAATTTTTAAGGGAAATGTTGCAAATCATTATGCATATAGGAATACATATTTATAATTGGGAAATCATTTGCAAAGATCATTACATATGGGAAAAAACATGTATGAAAGTGAACATGGGAATATGCATACATGTATTAATAGGGGAAATAGGGAAACCATACACAAAACATGCTGATATATTCATCAACATTTTCTTTTGTTTACACATGAACATTTTCCTTTGTTTTCACATGTATATGGTAGAGGGAAATTAGGGTTTTGTATGCTTTGGGAGAGGGGTAGGGTTTACACTTTTAGTCATTAGGGATGGGGAAAGATTTGCATTTCATTTGTAAAATAATATGGGAAAAGAGATGAACATATAAGTGTGAGTGAAAGGGAAAGGAGGGAAACAAACCAAAGGGAAAAATAGCTTGAAACAACACAAACCCTAGCACAGTTTGCTCATTAACATTGCAGCCATATAATGTCTTTTCACTTGCATGATTTGAGGTTAAAATACAAGCATGAGGGCTTACATTCATCACCAACCACAAAAATGATGTGTAAAGAGCCTACCTCAAACAAATTTGATGACTTGGAGGAAGATTGGGCAATTTGTTTGAAGTTTGCAGCAAGACAGTTCAACGGGTCGCGCACCACGCCCAACGGGTCGCGCCCGTTGTTTTTCTGAACTATGGGAGACCCTATGACGGGTCGCGCGCACCAGCAAGACAGTTAAACGGGTCGCGCACCACGCCCAATGGGTCATGCCCCTCTGACAGGTCGCGCCCGTTGTTTTTCTGAACTGTGGGAGACCCTCTGACGGGTCGCGCACCTGGCTCGACGGGTCGTGCCCCTCTCTGCTGCCCAAAATCGCTCTGCCTTTGCTCTTTTCTCTCAATCACTCTCTCAAACCTCTCTTGCAAGCTTTAGGATGCACAATGAGAGTGAAAGGAGGGAATTTGGGCTTTTATAAGTTTCATTTGAAAAAATTTCATTCACAAACCCACTTTCTAATGTTTTCTTTTTGACACTTTCTAACACTGATTTTTTGGTTTCTTTTGTCTTGAATTTGACTGATTGAGTGTTTTGACTTGATTCTTTTTGTAGGTAGATCATCTGAGGGACTTTGGCAAGGGGACCAGGGTTACTGCTGCCCCTTTGAAGACTTTTTGGAATTTCATCATTTTTACAAAAATTAACAATGACCTTGGCTTTAAAAACAGAGTTTTTAAATCCAAGGTAAAAATGAACTATACAAGATAAAAATACCAAAGAAACATGTTTACAATCCTCCCTCTGGCTTGCTGAGCACTCATGGACTTTCAAAGACATGACCTTGCAGAGATTAATGACCAAAACCCTAGACCTAGGACTTTTGACCTCAAGACAAAACAAGACAAGCTTGAAAGAGCTTAATGACTGAAATGACCTGATCCAGCAAAACCAAGAGGGGTATAAATAAACCAGCTCCTCCATCAGGGTTATGGCATGCCTAACGGGATGCAAAACTTAACACTGATGAGACACCTACCTAGGCAAATGCAAAGAGCTTTGATCACTGATGGAGGGCTTCAAGACCGACACTAACAGTAACAACAGGTGTAGTAGGAATAGTTGACACAGTCCGCATTGGTTGTGTTGGATACATAAGCCTTGGTTGAACTAGCATTGTTGGTTGCCACTGAAAAACTCTAATTCCAAGTTGACTTGAATATTGTGGGATATTACCATATGGTTGTCCTCTGAAATAAGGAGGACATGGTGAATAAGCAAATTTCTCTCCATATGGTGGCAATCCAGTATTTAACGATACATAGGTCTTTGTTGACCAGATTTCCCAGCCGAATATTGATATGCAGTATCAAACTGTTGAGTTCCCATTAGAGAAGAATTAGGTAAAATTCCGGTTGAGGACATGGGTGATGACCATGGTGTAGAAGCAACCCGTGAGTGGGTTCCTGACAATGATTGGTAACCAATTGGGATGGACAATTCACCATATAGGTGTGACTCAAGTGTGGTAGAAAACATCGAAGAAGTTACAACAAAATATTCTGGTGCAGCTGCATCAGATGATATAGTCTAGGATGTTAACGGTTGTTCAACCATAGTTAACTGACCCAAAAGTTGTCCTAAAGATTCGATGGGTACTTGAAAGGAAGTAGGATCAAATGAAGTAAAGTAATCAGGAGTAGTAGGATAAAGATAAAGCCCAGTTCCAAAAGGAAATGGGGTTCCAGGCGTGGAATCTTATACTAATTCCTCCTCTATGGCAATCAAACCTAGTGGAAGAACTTCATCGTTAGGTCCGTAAAAGATTTCTGGTGTTGATGAAGGTGTAGTTTCAATAGTTACTAATGTCTAAGGGGTAACTGGTTGATCGTCTCCCAGTAAAGTAAAAACTTCTGAATGCTCAAATTTGAAGTCTAGATGTTCAATTAAATGAACAATAGTTTCAAAGGGAGGTTCCTGAACAACTTCAGGTTTAGATGTAACTTCTGTTTGAACTGGGACAGATTCTAGATTAACTTCTGGATGAACTTATTCAAGTTCAGAATTACTTTCTTGTTGAACAATTTCAAGTTGAGTATCAACTTGTTGTTGGACAACCTCGGTTACTTTTCCACTAGGATCAGTGCTAATGTCCTCAGGTAATTGTGAAACTTATTCTTCAGGAACGGATGTACCAGAAATAGTTGGGGTAACTGGAGTCTTTGTACTTAACGAAATAGATGTTTCAGGTAACTCAGATGAAGAAATAGGAGTTCTTGATGTACTAGACTCAGTTAAATGAGACTGCTTTGTCCTAATTGGTGTCTCTTCGGGAGGCAAAGGTAGTTTTCTCACGGTTAATCGTGAACGACAGGGTATGGGTTGATGTTCCTCCACAATTTCTGATTAATTTTATTATCAAAAAAGAAATAAACAAAAAGGGTTAACTAGGCAAAAGGTTTACCAGGCAACTATGAATGACAGGAAATCTCCCTGAATTTTGTGTTCGATGTATCACATTTGCAAGGTGGCCAACTCGATTACTTAAGGATGGATAGCAACCTAGAGTTGTACGTGGAGGCCCATTCTGTATGAGCGTTGTCTAATGCAAAACCGCATATTGAGAGCATTCCCATATACTTTACGTACTGTAACACTGCCCTATATACTTGAAGATACGTGGACAAGCTATGATATACTCACGTACATGGAATGAGGTATCACACTCGGGATGTATTGCAAACAATTTAGCAACAACTTCTTTGTTTAACGATGTCGGAACACATCTCTAGCCTAGAACCACTAAATTTTCTCATTAATAACAATGCTCCATTAGGTAAATTGATGTTTATTTTAAGTTGATCTTGCTTAGAAATTATCCTTTCAATTTCACCACGTGATGTATTCTGAAATTACTAGGAATGCAACTATCATGATAAGCATTCTTTCCATTCAGTTGAACGATGAAATCCTAGCTACTTAGGGATAGAACAAACAGATTTCTTTTGATGAAAGAGCAAAGAGCGCAATCTAAATGCAAATTCCCTACACTATTCCTTTCAGCGCACACAAACTCTTTTCAATGCAACATGCATGTATTTCTTTTTAATTTCCCTTAATTTGAATGATCAAAAAGGAAAACTAATGCACAAACGATCAACAAACTCTTTTCATAAAAAAGATGATTTTGCGACCATTTCTATTCAAGGAAAGGAAGACTCTAAGACACTTTTGTTTTCAAAGCAATGAGGAATTATGACACTTTCAACAAAAAGACTAATCATATGCATATATCAATCAATTGATATTTCATGAATGAATATTTTACGACAATTCAACTTTCGAAGGAGAAGACAATTTTACGAAACTTTCTTTTGCTAAAGATCAATCAACCAAAATTAACTTTCGAATATAGATTGAAAATGATAAAGAAAATACATAAGAAACATGTACCAATACTAGTCTAAGTAGGGCCAAATTAAGGAGATGAAAAGCTATTTCCAGAGACAAAACATCATTGACATTCAGCAACTCATTCAAACAAGAGAAAATTGGAAAAAACTTTCAGTTCCTAGATGGTAAACTGATCCTCAAGGGATCAACGCAGGTAGCAGTGAGAGATAGTGCACTGAAGCACACTAGATCTATGCAGGAGGTGCACTATAGTGCACTGTGTCCTTCATTCGACTGCACTGGTGACAGTAAGCCATTTTGACTCAATTTTCAATGGAAGAAGACTGAAATTCAATCAATGACCACAAGTATAGTATGTAGAAATGTCTTAAGAGGCTAATAATCTACTAATATGGATGATCACTACCCAACGATGTCGCCAATTTGTTTTGGGAAGTTTTAGTGTCTACGGATAAACACTTAAGCCCCTAGACTGGTAGCTAAGTCTGGAACAATAGTTCAAAGTATTCTCTACCTTTTCTATAAGCAACAGATTAAATAAGAGAACAGAGAAACCTACTTGTAGCTTTCGCTTGTTCCTTATCTCCCTTGACTGATTCTTTCACTCTTTCCCGTACTTAAGCCGCTTGATAAGTACCTGCACGTAGATAGAAACAAGAACCCATCAAAGCATATGATAATGATCTATTGATTAAACATAGCATGGAATCTGTTAGCACCTAAATTTGCCTTAGGCTGAAGGAAGGCAAAATTCAGGGTAACCACAAACCACGCTCAATCTGGTAGCTAGCCCTACCAGAACAGGAGAGGGCTCTCTCCGGGTCACACTCAGGAAAATAAACAATAGGGTCTGAGATGACTCAAAAATGAATACTGATTTTAGGCTAGGTAAATAAATATGAAAGAGGTATTTTGAAAAATGACTGAGTTTTCTGGGATGTGTGGGGGCCAAGGAACAACATGAGCAGAGAATTTAACTCAAAGACGCAGATTATTTCGTGAGGCAAGACAAGCGAAAAGTCTAGCAATTAGATTTGAAATAATATGGAGTGGAGAGATTGTTTAAGAGTGTGAAAAGGGCATAAATACATGAATCCTTTTCAACAGAAGAAAACATAGAACGTGAAAACTATCCCAAGGCAGAGCAGTACACTGAATTCTACCTTTTTACTTAGAAAGCTTTCACTGGAAATGAATATGAATGAAAATATGAAACATAACGAAATACATATGAAACATAAAGAAGATACATTTTCTAAACTCACGCCACAGGAATCTCATGAACCAGAGCTGCAATCTTTCATTAATTCTCTGTCAAAATGTACAGTGAGTGACTGGGTGTCTCTCCCACAGTTTCCTAGAAATTCCAACCCTTTGCAAATAGTGTTGCATACAATAAATAGACTATGCCATTGGGAAATAGAACGACCCATATTTGGGGAGTTTTTCAAATGATTACAAATTGGGAATGGAAATCCAACCATTAGTTACAGGTGTAGTGTTACAAAAATGACAAATGGCTTGGGTGACTGCTCACCTTCCTTTGCCACTTGGATAGGAGCCCACCTTTAATGAAAATACTTTTTAATAATTTCCTTAGTTTTCGAGAAAAATATAGTGTAAATGAGTAGGCCCACTTGGATAAAATCGTGAATCTAAATGTCGCGGAGCGGAAGTGATTTTGGCCTTTGGGTCCCTGTGCGCCGCGCCAAAAGCTATATGCGCCACGCCACTTTGGAGGTGATTTTGAGGTACCTTCTGGAGTCCAAATTGTGCCCAAGTGTGCTTGTTGGAAATCCTTGCCTGTCTACTTTCCAACCCAAGTGGAATTTCTGAATTTGGTGCTCATTTTCCCCTCCAAAACTTCATTCTCCCAAGACTGCTTCCTGTGTGTCAAAATAGGGGCAGAGAGGTCATTTTTTGAGTGTTTTTGACCTCCTGGGGACTCAAAACTTGCCCAAACTTCTTGTCCATGCACCAAAAGTCATGATTTTTCATGATGAATCCAAAAATGCAAACCATTTGTGATTTGGAGCTCCCAATCCTAAGCGTCGTGCCAGTGGCATGACGCACAGGGAGAAAAACCCTGTTTTTTGCACAAAAATTTCCAAAAACACCAAAAATGCCCCAAATTTCTTGAAATTTGGGCTGGAGCTTCCTTATCAAGTGTTATTCTAGGCCAAAGAGGCTTCATCCAATATCTAAAGTTGATCGAGCTCCCTTTGCCTCTTTTGCTTCTTGATTGCCTTCCTTAATTTCGCCTTCAAATTCCTGATTCGGGCCTTGCACGCTTTGTTTCGTGCCATGTAGTGGAAAGACATGTGTCTCATCAATGCATGGTCCTTGTCGGCCTTGTCTAGTAGCCTCTCCAAGTGCATGTTAACTCTCTCGAGATTGGCCTCCCGATCCTCATTAATCTCTTGCTCCAATGACGTGAGCTCAACTCTTCTCCTTTATGCAGCTTGGCGATGCTCATGAATGTTTTGTAGCTCCATGATTGCTTGATGATCCTCCAACTGTTTGTTCCTCTGCTCCAGATATTTCATGTTCCATTTGGCTCTTTCTAAATCAAGGGACGAGGCTTGAATATTTGCTTGCTGCTCCTGGATGATCTCTTCAAGTTGTGCACTTGTCGGTTCTGTATCTGTATCATCATCATGAAGGAGAACGAATTTGGTCTCTCGTTCACCTGATGGCTCACCTGAAAGCCCCTCATCCTCCATTGGCTCCTTGCCTTTGTCCTGTTCCTATGATGCTGATGGAGGAAGCGAGGCCCCTTCCACCCTGGGTGGAGATAACACTCGCTTTGCTGCTGCAAACAAACGTCTGGTTCCTTTCTGCTATGTGATGAAAACCGGCACACTAGCAGTCTCATGGCGCTCATACCAACAAGAAGGTTCACCCTCATGCTTAACCTCTGATAATACCTGTGAAGTGTTGAAGAGGTCACAGGAGATGAAATCATCCCAAGTAATGCCCTGCAATCCCAGTTGATGAACCATAAAAATCTTAATAAGAGCAAAGTGATATACACTGTTAAGTTGCTGCTGAGGGGTCTTGTGATGCATGAAGGTGTTCATCCTCTCTATGTTCCTGCAAAATGAAATATGGGATGTTCATCATCCATACCCTGGAAAAGTGCATGAGAAACCTGATGTGATAGGCATATGGATGAGAGAACCTCCCCTCACAGCTGAAGTACTTCATGATCAACTTCATGAGTGGAGCATATTCATCTTTCAAATATCGGAATGGAAAGAATCTTGTGAGCTGCTTCAAGAAAGTGACCTTAATGTAAGGCCCATAATGTTGTCGATCAACCTTCTGTTTCTTGTGCCATGTTTCTCCAACATTCAGTATGCTGGTTGCTAATGAGACAGTTTAAGGTGTCAGTGTGAAGGTGAAACCGACCAAGATAGAGTGATATCCATGTAGGTGAAGCACAAAATGACGAGCCAACTCATGATGAACTCACTAATTAGCCACTCTTTGACAAAAATCAAAACATGATAGATGCTAGAAACATGACATAGCAAGAGGGCATGCCTGTAATTCTGTGAGGGTGGTTGGCTCATCCCTAACATGTTTTCCACTTTTATGATGTCTCCGAGGAGCCTATTCTTTTGAGGATGAATCACTTTGAGTTTCCACCTCGTACTCTGATGAATACTCAGATGTCATGACTGTTGTATATGGACTGTGCTTGGATTTCCCTTTGATGATGGTAGTGAAACTATGTGTTGTTATGAACTCTGCCACTAAGGGGAACAATGCAAAAAGGGAATGTTAGGAAGGGGATTAATATGATGGGATTATGGATTATGGGGAGAAGTTTTGTTTTAGGGACATGTAGGAGGGTTTGGGGATTTTATAAGGAAGGGTTTTGGGGTTTTACATTGACAAATAAGTGGAGGGGATAGGGAATAGAGGTTTAGTACTATTTTAGGGTAGGGAAAGATGGGAAAATGGAATAGGGGGAAAGGTAGAAATGGAAAGAAGGGGAAAAATGAAAGGGAGGAGGAACCTTGGCCTCAACACAACAAATTTGCAACCCTAAGAGCAATGGCTTTGATGATTTCAAGAGGTAGGGTTTAGGCATTTTTATTGCAACTATACACGGCCATAAACCATCATCATATCCACAAAATTTGATGAGCAAGCAAGATGTAGACCCTACCTGTCAATTTGAAGGGTTTCAAAGTGATTTGTTGCAAGTTTGGCACAATTTTGGGCCTTTGTGGGTGTGCGCCGCACAACAAACCCAGTGCACCGCGCTCTGTGTGTGCACCGCGCCCATGTAGTTTCACCACTGTGGGGTCGCGCCCTGTGCGCCGCGCTCTCTATGTGTGCCGCGCCCCTCTGTGTGTGCGCCGCACTCTGGAAAACACCTCCAACCTCTCCTAAAACGCATGCTAACTCTTCACAATGAATTTTCATAGCTTTCTCTATAACCTTGGTATGCATAATGACTTTGTTTCCTATGGTAATCTTATATAAAGACTTTGGAGTCATGGCTTTAATTTTTGTTTCTTCAAAACCCCCTTTGATAATGTTTTATTTTGGCACTTTTTCCTGATTTAATTCAACTCTGTATTTCACTTTTCCCTTTGAATTTTTAGCTAAAATGATGCAATTTTTGGCACTTTTTGCAGGGGTTGTTGACATGGCATTTGGTCAAGGAGACCAGGGCTGCGCTTGGAGAAATCCACTGAGAAACTTTGAATTTTTTTTACAAATGACAAACTGTTGACTTTTCTTCAAAACAGAGTTTTGAAGAACAGTCGTAATATATCAATATGACGATGAAAATCTGTGAATCACAACTTTATAAGAGCCTCCCTCTGGCCTTGATGGCTTTGTTTGACATTTCTTGAGGACCAAATGACCAATCCCTAGACTTGATGACCGAAATGACTCTCATCCACTAAAATATCAAACATTGACTATCATGGACTTTAATACACATTGATGAAAAGACCTGAGCGAGCAGGTACAAGACATGAGGGTAATGAATGGTAAGGCCCTTCCGTCAGGTTATGGCATGCCCCTAGCAGAATTCAACTGAGTGAATGGGGTGAGACACCTAAAAATGAAATGAAGAAAGAGTTTTGATCTCTGACGGAGGACTGACAAGACCGACTCTAACATTGGCTCCAATGGGGGATGGTAGCTCCTTGGAGGTACCAAGAATGTCAGATCTTTGGGAGAGCAAATAGTGCCTTCATCCATTGGGCTATGGAGTCATCATTTCGACAAACGACATGCAACTCTTGACTCATTTATTGACTGAAACTTGACTCTAATTAACTCAAATATGGACTTAAAATGACTCAAAAACTGACTAAACAAACTCAAACCAAAACTGAAATAAAATGGTATTTACAGTGACAATGGAAATAGTAGAAACAACTCAGAAGTGGTACCGCTTGAGCAGCCGACCATTGATCGGCCCTCCTGGACAATCTTCCTCGTTCATTTCCTTCAAAAGAAAGGCATTTTGACCTTGATATTTTCTCTTGCAGCTTGGATGTGTTTTGGAAGACTTCTTCTCTGGTCTGCTGCAAATGGATCATCTGATTCAATCTTCTCTGCATAGGATCATCTTCAATGCTAGCTTCCTGAAGAAGTTTGACTATCGGGGCTGCGAGAGAGGTAGGAAACAAGGTATCAACCCCATACACAATCTCAAAGGGGGACAACCAATGGATTTCTTTTGACTGACCCGATCTGCCCAAAGTGCATTTACCAACTTCTTATGCCAACTCTTCTTGTTGATTTCCAGCGGCTTCTTAATGATATTGACCAAAGATTTGTTAGAGGACTCCACCAATCCATTGCCTTGCAAATGATAGGTAGTTGAGTGACCCAAAATTATGTGATATTTATGACAAAACTCTACCATCCTTTTCGATTTGAAAGCTGCTGCGTTATCAATGATTAACTTATTCGGGCAACCAAAGTGAGACAAGATGTTATTTTCAAGGAATGAAATAATTACCGTATCTGTAGCTTGTCTAGTGGGAATTGCTTCGATCCATTTCGTGAAGTAATCTGTTGCCGTGAGAATCCATCGATGCTGACCAGAAGAAGCGGGATGAATTTCACCAATGAAATCCAACCCCCATTGCTAAAAAGGGGCACTCACCTCAATGGGCTTAAGTGGAAAAGGCTGTAATTTCTGCCTTCCTTCAAAAATCTGGCATTTATGACAGCTCTTGACAACCTTATACACATCAGCAAACAATGTTGGCCAATAGTATCCCGCTCTCAAAACTTTATTTGCTGTTGTTTTCCAAAAAAGGTGACCACCACAATCCCCTTCGTGGAAATCCTCCATGACCTGCTTTGCTTCTTCTTCCACCAAACAATTCAAAATAACACCACCGGGATCTTTCCAATAAAGTGCAGAATTTAGAATGCAAAACTTGGCAGCCTTTAATTTGAGAGTTCTAGCTTTGTTTCTAGTCATGTTGGGTGGTGGTGACAAATTTTGCAGCACATATATGATGTCTGAATACCATAGAGAAAGAGAAAACATTTTAGATACCTGAATTGACAAACCTTCCTCATTCTCATCGGACATAGCAATGATCAGATTTATGTCTAAGGCATGCAAGTTTGATTTGGCCATTAACTTTGCCAATCCCTGTCCTTTAACCAGCTTTGTGGGCTTTATCTCCACATCATATTCCAACAAAGCTGCAATCCACTTGCCTCGTCTTCCTAGCAGAATGTATATCCGAAAGTCTTTCAATGCTTTCACAAGTGCGAGAGCTTGCTTCTCAATGATATTGTACTTTAAGGCTGCATCTCTTGTAGTCTGACTGAAGAGAGCAATTGGTCTTTCGTGATCATCTCTTTTCTGCATCAACACTCCTGCCATAGTATGCTCTGAAGCAAATGAAAACAATATAAAATCCTGAGTGTATTCCGGGCTGATTAGAACTGGAGCTGAGGAAAGAGCCAATTTGACTAAATTGAAAGATTGTATAGCCTCTTCCGTACACTGCACTTGGCTGTCCTTCTTAAGCATGTTTGCGATCTCTCTTAGGTGCTCAGCAAGGTTAGGTACAAAGCGGCGTAAAAAATTCATTTTACCATTGAAAGACTGAATCTCCTTCTTATTCCAAGGCAGATCAATTTGTTGAATAGCTTGTACACGTGTAGGATTGATACGAATGCCATCTTTTGAGATAATGTGCCCAAGTAGTTTGCCCTCCTCCATGGCAAACAAGCTCTTTTTCATATTCAGTGATAGACCATATCTTTTGCACTTTTGAAAGACAATTTTCAGATGATACATGTTTTCTTCATCAGATTTGGAAAACAGTGTTAGATCATCAAGGTATACAACCAAAAAGACATCCTTCTCATTTGCAAAAGCCAAGTCCATTACCCGTTGAAAGGTGGCACCTGCGTTCTTCAAACCGAAAGGCATTTTAGCGTAATGAAAAGTTCCCCATGGAGTAGTGAATGTTGTCTTGTCTCGGTCATCTTCATGGACTAAAATTTGGTTATATCCAGAATAACCATCAAGTAGTGACATACGAGGTGCTCCAACTACTCGCTAAAGTATATGATCCATTTTGGTCAGTGGGTAGTTATCTTTCAATGAAACTCTATTCAGATTCCTAAAATCAGTGCACAAGCGAATCTCACTTGTCTTCTTTCGCACGGGCACCAAATTGGAGATCCAATTCGAAAATCTGATGGGAACAATGATTCCTGATTTGTACAACCTGTTTATCTACTTTTCAATTGATGGAAGCAGTTTTGTATTTAGCCTTCTCAACTTCTGTCTAAACGGTTTCTGATTAGGCTTAATGGGTATAGTGTGTTGAATGATATTAATATCGTATGTCTTCAAGTCAGAATAATCCCAAGCAAACACGTCAGCAAATGAAGATAGCAAACTAATATATTTGGCTTTCATCTTTTGTGGCAATGCTTTAGATAGTATTACCATTTTAGGATTAGCAGCTGTTCCGATATTGACCTCTTCAACACCCTTCACTGTTGGTTGCAATGTTGGTTTGCGGGCTACGTCATCTTAATCAAAAAGTTCTTCTAAAGGTATCAAGCCTTTAGTGATGATGTTTTCCTTCAGCTGCAATACGTCCATTTTATTGATCTGTACCTCATCTTTGCCATCATCATTTTCTTCATCAATTGAGGTCTCTTTGAACTTACCTTTGTTTTGCAGAAAATCGTCAATCTCCTCATCATCTTGGAAGACTTGCCAATACCTCTGATTGTCAGAACAGTTGGACGATGCTTGACATGGATTTTGAATTTATTACTGGAGTTCATTGGAATCTTCAAACTACTGGCTGCGTTAGCAAGAGCATCAACAATGCTGTTTTGAACACAAGGCACACAGGTCAAGGTATATTCTGAAAATAATTTTAGGATGTCTAGGACTGCATTTCGGTAAGCCCGCATTCGAGGATGCTTTGCTTGATATTCACCTCTGACATGCTTAATCACCAACTTGGAGTCACCATATACTGCAATCCTCTTAGCATTCAGCTTTCTTAGAATCTCTAGGCCAGCAATTAAAGCTTCATACTCAGCTTCATTGTTTGAACAATCAAAAGCTAATTTGTAAGAGCATACCCACACATTACCAGGCACCTTGTTCGGGGCAGAGAAAGGACTGCATACCCAAATACCAATTCCAACACCATCATTTCCCACTGCACCATCGAAATCCATGGTCCACAAACCTTCTTCCTCTTCTTCCAAGTGCCGAAATTCTGTTGGCTCTGTTTTTCCTGCTTGTTGTCCATTATCTTCAGCTGATTTCTCGATGGTGTTTTGTTGTTCTCGTCCTTCTTTCTTCAAAACTTCTCTGAAATTTTCTACTATTTCTGGAATGCTTTCTGCTTCAACTAACTTACTATCTATATCATTAAAACTATCTGAATACAAAACAAAAGACTCTAGATCTGTATGTACATAATTAATTGGATGATTAATGGGTTTCTCCTTGCTTGTAATCATGTATTTCGTTTTTTGTTCCCGATATAGTTTTCTCATATGGCCAAACACCGGAATTTTTACATAGGAGAAATCTAGTTGTAGTGTCCCTTTTAATTTTACTGCCCAAGACCTGGAAAGAAGCATACCGAACCTGGGAGGAATATGCACTACCACAATATCCATCAAAACATTCTTCACTGGGATTTGATCCAGACTTACAACCAAGTTTTTGATGAGCCCGATACATCTTACTCTACTAGAATCAAATGAATAGAGATCATGGTATTTCCGGGTGACGTCCAAACCCAGCTTATCCATGATAGCCTTGGGCATGAGATTGTGAGAAGCTCCGGAATCGAACATGGCATTGTGTAACACAAAATCATGCAATCTTAAATTGATATAAAAAGGTGGCACATCATTGTCTTGAGACTCACCATTCAACGCGAGTCCAAATATCATTTCGGGTTGATCATCTTCGACATTCACCATATCAGAGATTGGATCACAGTTCAAAATTTTAGAAACTTGCCCTCTATAACTGTTGTTCTTCATTGTTTCAGTCAAGGGAATGGATACCTTCAATTTAGAAATTTCATTTTCTAAACTAAAAGCGGAAGTCTTTTCTACCTCTTTGACCAAGGCTTCTTTCTTCTCCTTTTCTCTCGATATAATTTGCTGATTTGATTTTTCTGCTGATGGTGAATTGCTGCTGTCAAGTCCAAGTGCCTCTTTTCCTTTCTTTTGTGCAACTGACGAATCATTCTTTGATGCCGAAACTTCCTTCCTCTTCTGAATTGGGTTAACCGGAACATCTCTGTTTCTAAGTGAATATTGTCGTTGCTGAGCGGATAGAGCATTCATAGAG
The DNA here is from genome assembly GCA_031772625.1 of Pinus tabuliformis. Taxonomy (NCBI): domain Eukaryota; kingdom Viridiplantae; phylum Streptophyta; class Pinopsida; order Pinales; family Pinaceae; genus Pinus; species Pinus tabuliformis. The sequence continues at coordinate 1,225,593,993 of CM062807.1, forward strand.
CCCCTTTGATACTCCTCTGATTCTTCTTCTTGTCACTTGCTAGAATGAAATCTGCGTCTTTGTGTGTAGCTGAAATTTCCGCATACTCCTCCTCTTCAGTAATATAAGTAGGTAGATCATCTAGAGTAAAGAAGTGGTTCTCTTCCCCTATTACTTTCCCTTCCTCATCAAAGTCTGGTCCATTCACAAAATTTTGCTGAAGAGGTGTCTGTACTGGCTGATGTGTTGTTTGATCTTGGGCTCGTTGATCTCTCTGCCTTATCCTATATTGTGGCTACTGCTGGCCACGGAAGTTAGGATTTATAACTTGTGGCTCAGGTTTGTCGAATTTCACCCTTTCAAGCATCTTCTCTACCTTCTTGAGTAATTGATCCATCGAGGAAGACTCTTCCTTGACTGTGACCTTCTTTTCTGCTTTCACTCTAGCTCTTTTGGACAACAGATTTGCTTCAATGCTGACCATGATTTTTTGCATGTCTTCCATTGTGGCTGGCTCTCTCTCTCTCAATTGATAAGCCATGTCAGCATCAAAACCATCCGGAAATTTCATCATGGCTAGTCCCACAGGTGGCCTTAGATGATCAGGAATTTCATTATAAACGGAATTGAATCTAATGCAATAGTCTTGGACCGACTCACCAGCGTTTCATTTGATCTGCTCATACTCAGCAAGAATTTGAAGAGGATTATTTTTCACTTCCTAGTGGTCTAAAAATTGTCTTTGCAGTTCGGCCAAGGTGGCGATACATGCAACTGGAAAACCTCTGAACCATTTCCTAACTTCACCTGCAAATGTCTGAACAAAGAGTCTCATTGCTACATTTTCTGCATCGATCTCATGAAAGTCATAGAAATCTGTCATTCTATCCACATGTTGCTGAGTGGTAACGTTGTGAGGGGCACCATAAAACAAAGGGATTTTGCTTTGATAATCTGCGAGCATATCATCTAGAACTTGAGGCAGCACAAGAGGTGCAAAACGGGCTGCCATCACTCTTGGTGGATTTGGTCTTGGAGGTGTTGGATGAGTGTGTACAGTTTGTAGCGAATTAATAATTTGAGTTTGAAGCTATGTCGCAATATAATTATCAATTGACCGGTTAGCCCTTTCAATTTCTAGGTCTACAAGAAATTGTGGATTGGGGATAGTATAGTCAACAGCCCTTTCGGATTTGGCCTCGAACAATGATATTTCAAACCACTCATCAAAGTCAAGCTCTTTAGGATACTCAAATATGTCAGGACATGAATGGGATTTGAACACGGGAGTTATAGAGCTCTCTTGACAAAGGAGTCTTGGAATCAAATTGGGGTTTTCGTAGATATGAGGAGGATCTGGATCTGGATTGGCTCTGGTATATTGTCTTGAAGCCAGCGTGCTATTTTCGAAAATATCAGAAGGACATGAACAACTTACTTAGCCTATCAAATCCTAAACTTATCATCCAGAAGCTTAGAATTATCAGAAGTATGGGGTGTTCGTAGGTTAAGCCTGCCGTTTACGCAACGGAGAAGACTAACAAACAAAGAATTTCATCCCCAGTGGAGTTGCCACTTTGTTAGCACCTAAATTTGCCTTAGGTTGAAGGAAGGCAAAATTCAAGGTAACCACAAACCATGCTCAGTCTGGTAGCTAGCCCTACCAGAACAGGAGAGGGCTCTCTACGGGTCACACTCAAGAAAATAAACAATAGGGTCTGAGATGACTCAAAAATGAATACTAATTTTAGGCTAGGTAAATAAATATGGAAGAGGTATTTTGAAAAATGACTGAGTTTTCTGATGTGTGGGGGCCAAGGAACAGCATGAGCAGATAATTTAACTCAAAGACGCAGATTATTTCATGAGGCAAGACAGGCGGAAAGTCTAGCAATTAGATTCGAAATAATATGGAGTGGAGAGATTGTTTAAGAGTGTGAAAAGGGCATAAATACATGAATCCTTTTCAACAGAAGAAAACATATAACGTGAAAACTATCCCAAGGCAGAGCAGTACACTGAATTATACCTTTTTAATTAGAAAGCTTTCACTAGAAATGAATATGAATGAAAACATGAAACATAATGAAATACATATGAAACATAAAGAAGATACATTTGTTAAACTCACGCCACAGGAATCTCATGAACCAGAGCTGCAACCTTTCATTAATTCTCTGTCAAAATGTACAGTGAGTGACTGGGTGTCTCTCCCACGGTTTCCCAAAAATTCCAACCCTTTGCAAATAGTGTTGCATACAATAAACAGACTATGCCATTGGGAAATAGAATGACCCATAGTTTGGGAGTTTTTCAAATGATTAAAAAATGGAAATGGAAAGCCAACCATTAGTTACAGGTGTAGTGTTACAGAAATGACAAATGGCTTGGGTGACTGCTCGCCTTCCTTTGCCACTTGGATAGGAGCCCAACTTTAGTGAAAATACTTTTTAAACATTGCCTTAGTTTCCAAGAAAAATATAGTGTAAATGAGCGGGCCCACTTGGAGAAAATCGCGAATCGAAATGTCGCGGAGCGGAAGTGATTTTGCCTTTGGGTCCCTGTGTGCCGTGCCAAAATCTATATTCGCCATGCCACTTTGGAGGCGATTTTGAGGTACCTTCTGGAGTCCAAATTATGCCCAAGTGTGCTTTTTGGAAAGAACTTTCTGTCTACTTTCTAACCCAAGTGGAATTTCTGAATTTGGTGCTCATTTTCTCCCCTAAAACTTCATTCTCCCAAGACTGCTTCCTGTGTGTCAAAATAGGGGCAGAGAGGTCATTTTTTGAGTGTTTTTGACCTCTTGGGGACTCAAAACTTGCCCAAACTTCTTGTCCATGCACCAACAGTCATTATTTTTCATGCTAAATCCAAAAATGCAAACCATTTGTGATTTTGAGCTCCCAATCGTAAGCACCGCGCCACATAGGGAGAAAAACCATGTTTTTTGCACAAAAATTTCCAAAAACACCAAAAATGCCTCAAATTTCAAGAACTTTAGGCTGAAGCTTCCTTATCAAGTGTTATGCTAGGCCAAAGAGGCTTCGGCCAATATTTGAAGTCGATCGAGCTCCATTTGCCTCTTTTGCTTCTTGATTGCCTTCCTTAATTTCGCCTTCAAATTCCTGATTCGGGCCTTACACACTTTGTTTCGCGCCATGTAGTGGAAAGACATGTGTCTCAGCAATTCATGGTCCTTGTCGGTCTTGTCCAGTAGCCTCTCCAAGTGCATGTTAACTCTCTCGAGATTGGCCTCCCGATCCTCATTAATCTCCTGCTCCAATGACGTGAGCTCAACTCTTCTCCTTTGTGCAGCTTGGCGATGCTCACAAATGTTTTGTAGCTCCATGATCACTTGCTAATCCTCCAGCTGTTTGTTCCTTTGCTCCAGATATTTCATGTTCCATTTGGCTCTTTCCAAATCAAGGGACAAGGCTTGAATCTCTACTTGTTGCTCCTAGATGATCTCTTTAAGCTGTGCACTTGTCGGTTCTGTATCTGTATCATCATCATGAAGGAGAACGAATTTGGTCTCTCATTCACCTTATGGCCAAGGAAAATTTTAAGAACCCCCCCTAAATTTATAAATATAATAAATGGGCGAATCTCCATGGTATATAGGAAAAATGGAAGGCGATTTTATCAATAATATAATATGTATATATAATTTTTTGGCGAATCTCTCACCAGGCATGGCGAATATTTTACTCAATTATAAAATCTTGTAAGATCTTGGCAAGTCTTTCACTAAATAATAAAACTTTGTAAACTCCTAGTGAATCTTAGCATAGGCTACATGCTGGTTTAATTCCCCCATTTAAATAGGCTACGTTCCAGGTGAATACCATGGGTCAATAGCATGTGCCATTTTGGTGAATACCGTGGGTCAATACCATGTGCCATTTTTATTTCTATTAATTCTAATATTACTGTTAATAATGGTTTTTTGCATGGTATTAATAACAATCTAGTCCATGGTATTTGTCCCATAGTTTTTTGGCCATAGGTTTCACCTAAATATAACCCATTTTTTGAGTGTTCGTAAATATAAGGTGACTTATGGAGTAAATATAAGAAAATGTTTTATTTGTTTACCATACGTCTCGTTTATTTATATTTTTATTAATTTACCATACCTCTTTTACAAATATGGTATTTGGCCCATAGGATTCACTTAAATAAAACCTCTTTCTTGAGCCTTCATAAATAGAACAATGGTTATGGACTAAATATAAAAAGAGGTTTTATTTATTTACGATACGTCTAGTTTATTTATATTTTTATTTATTTACCATACCTTTTGAGTAAGTATAAAAAGACGTTTTATTTATTTACCATACCTCCACTTTACTTATATTTTTATTTGTTTACACCCTTACATGTATATAAAGGTGACTTATGGAGTAAATATAAAAAATGTTTTATTTATTTACCATACCTCTCATTTATTTATATTTTTATTAATTTACCATACCTCTTTTATAAATATGGTATTTGGCCCATAGGATTCACTTAAATAAAACCTATTCTTGAAAATGGGTGAATGGATTCACTTAAATAAAACCTATTCTTGAAAATGGGCGAATGGAAGGTTGTAAGTCCTAATTTCAAGGGCTAAATTTACCCTTTTTACCCTCTCCCTTAAAATAAGGTGGGCTATTTGAGGTGATTTGTAAAAATGTACTATGATACAAAATATTCGCCCACTAAAAATTTAAAACCCCCTAATTTCGCCAAAGGGCGAACATTCGCCCCTAAAATTATCCTTGCTTATGGCTCACCTGAAAGCCCCTCATCCTGCAACTGTGATTCTGATGGAGGAAGCGAGGCCCCTTCCAACCCGAGTGGAGATAACACTCGCTTTTCCACTGCAAACAAACGTCTTGTGCCTTTCTGATATGTGATGAAAACCAGCACACTAGCAGTCTCATGGCGCTCATACCAACGAGAAGGTGAACCCTCATGCTTAACCTCTGATAATACCTATGAAGTGCTAAAGAGGTCATGGGAGATGAAATCATCCCAAGTAATGCCCTGCAATCCCAGCTGATGAACCACCAAAATCTTAATAAGAGCAAAGTGATAAACATTGTTAAGTCGTTGTTGAGGGGTCTTGTGCTACATGAAGGTGTTCATCCTCTCTATGTTCCTGCAAATGAAATATGGGATGTTCATCATCTGTACCATGGTAAAGTGCATGAGAAACCTGATGTGATAGGCATATAGATGAGAGAATCTCCTCTCATAGCTGAAGTACTTCATGGTCAACTTCATGATTGGAGCATGTTCATCTTTCAAATATCAGAATGGAAAGACTCTTGTGAGCTACCTCAAGAAAGTGGCCTTAATGTAAGGCTCATAATGCTACCGATCAACCTTCTGTTTCTTGTGCCATGTTTCTCCGACATTCGGTATGTCGGTTGCTAATGAGACAGTTTCAGGTGTCAGTGTGAAGGTGACACCGTCCAAGATAGAGTGATCTCCATGTAGGTCAATCACAAAAATACGGGCCAACTCATGATGAACTCGAACATTAGCCACTCTTTGAAAAAACTCAAAACATGATAGATGCTGGAAACGTGACATAGCAAGAGGGCATGCCTGCAATTCTGTGAGGGTGGTTGGCTCATCCCTAACATGTTTTCCACTTTTATGATGTCTCTGGGGAGCTTGTTCTTCTAAGGATGAATCACTTTGATTTTCCACCTCGTACTCCGATGAATGCTCAGATGCCATGACTGTTGTATATGGACTATGCTTGGACTACCCTTTGATGATGGTAGTGAAACTATGTGTTGTTATGAACTCTGCCACCAAGGGGAACAATGCAGAAAGGGAATGTTAGGAAGGGGATTAATATGATGGGATTAGGGATTATGGGGAGAAGTTTTGTTTTAGGGACATGTAGGAGGGTTTGGGGATTTTATAAGGAAGGGTTTTGGGGTTTTACATTGACAAATGAGTGGAGGGGATAGGGAATAGAGGTTTAGTACTATTTTAGGGTAGGAAAAGATGGGAAAAATGGAATAGGGGGAAAGGGAAAAATGGAATGAAGGGGAAAAATGAAAGGGAGGAGGAACCTTGGCCTCAACACAACAAATTTGCAACCCTAAGAGCAATGGCTTTGATGATTTCAAGAGGTAGGGTTTAGGCGTTTTTATTGCAACTATACACGGCCATAAATCATCATCATATCCACAAAATTTGATGAGCAAGCAAGATGTAGACCCTACCTATCAATTTGAAGGGTTTCAAAGTAATTTGTTGCAAGTTTGGCACAATTTCGGGCCTTTGTGGGTGTGCATTGCGCAGCAAACCCAGTGCACTGTGCTCTGTGTGTGCACCGTGCCCGTGCAGTTTCACCACTGTGGAGTCACGCCCTATGCGCCACACTCTCTATGTGCGCCGCACCCCTCTATGTGTGCGCCGCACTCTGGAAAACACCTCCAACCTCTCCTAAAACGCGTGCTAACTCTTCACAATGACTTTGGAATGCTTTCTCTATAACCTTGGTATGCATAATGACTTTTTTTCTTATGGGAATCTTATATAAAGACTTTGGAGTCATGGATTTAATTTTTGTTTCTTCAAAACCCCCTTTGATAATATTTTATTTTGACACTTTTTCCTTATTTAATTCAACTTTGTATTTCACTTTTCACTTTGAATTTTTAGCTAAAATGATGCAATTTTTGGCACTTTTTGCAGGGGTTGTTGACATGGCATTTGGTCAAGGAGACCAGGGCTGCGCTTGGAGAAATCCACTGAGAAACTTTGAAAATTTGTTTTTACAAATGACAAACTGTTGACTTTTCTTCAAAACAGAGCTTTGAAGAACAGTCGTAATATATGAATATGACGATGAAAATATGTGAATCACAACTTTATAAGAGCCTCCCTCTGGCCTTGCTGGCTTTATTGGACATTGCTTGAGGACCAAATGACCAATCCCTAGACTTGATGACCGAATTGACTCTCGTCCACTAAAAGATCAAACATTGACTGTCATGGACTTTAATACACATTGACGAAAAGACTTGAGCCAGCAGGTACAAGACATGAGGGGAATGAATGGTAAGGCCCTTTCGTCAGGTTATGGCATGCCCCTAGTGGAATGCAGTTGAGTGAATGGGGCAAGACACCTAAAAATGAAATGCAGAAAGAGTTTTGATCTCTGACGAAGGACTGACAAGACCGACTCTCACAGAATCAAGTACATGATAAACATATTGTTAGCATTTTGGCACAGGTGTGGCGCTATGATACAGGTGTTGTCCTTGATGGCAACTCTCTTTGATGACAGATCTCCGTTCAGACTACAGAATGAAGAGAAATCTCATATACGCAGGTTAATTAAGTCAAAGTTGCGTATACACGCTGGTGATATGCATACTAAGTCGCGTATACGCAGGAGAGCTATATATGAAGGCGCGTATACACGCAGATGCATGAACATAAAAGGGCGTATATGTCGGGAAGTTTCCTTTTGGTCCATGGTAGTTAGTCCTCGGTACTTGTGCCCATGTCTTTGGACCAAAGTACCTCGACAGACATGTAGATCTCTAGTTTTGAAGTTGATGGTTTTGGATTTCTATGGTTTTGGCTCTTGGTATTGAGCAAGGCCTAAGGCTATATAAGGAGAAAAATATCATTAGGCAAAATCATCTTTTGAAAAGGCTTGAATATCTGAAAAGAAAGAGATATGATATGCAGGTTCTGGGTTGCCTGATCTACGCTAAGGAGAGATCACATCGGTTGATGGAAGACTAGATCTAAGGATAGATCGGGATCTAATGGTTTGAAATGCACTATTATGATATGGTTGATTATGCGTATTTCTAGATCTGCATACTGTCGCAATGTTATGTTCTGGGTCTAACTGATGTCTGGTACAACTGCAAGTTGAGAGAATTTATTTTTAGATCTGTACGCATGTTGGCTTCGGTAAAAGAGCGTATATACGCAGGTTGCTATCATTGAAGTAGCGTATATCTTTTGAAGTTTGATTTTTGGGTTTGCAGTTGGGTCTGACTGTTATATCAGAGTTCTGTAGTCTGCTCTGTGTTCTGGTAACTGGTGATTGATAGGGTTCAGTGGTTCAGTGATTCAAAGATTGATGATGCTAGTATTGGTTGTTTTATGCTTCAATGATCTGTTGTGAAAGTTGAATGAATTGTGGTCTTCAGATTGTAATGTTGTGCTTCAGGAATATCCAGTCTGAAAATGTATGAAAGGTGGTACCTGAAAGAAAGAAGATTGTAGGCCAGCACCTACGTACTAGTATCTTGGCTAGTACAAGAGCAAAGGGGGTTTGAGCTCCCTTCCAAGGAAGTTTGGAGAACGAGAGAAGGTTGTAGCCTTCTGCAGGTTGTAGCCTGCGTACTGGTATAAGGCTGCACCAGTACAAAAAGATTGTAAACTGAAGTTTCATATTAAAGAAAGATAGAGACGACTTGCAGCAGGTGGTTTTCACCCACATTGGGTTTCCACCTTATATCTTGGTGTTCATGTGTGTGGTTTCTGTGTGATCTGTTCTACTGCATCTGTTTACTCTTAATATGGTGAATAATGTCCTCATGCACTTAACTGAAGATAAACTGACTGAATTATAAGATTTTTAGTTATATGTTGTTTTCTTTATACACAGTTGCGTGTACACGCTGGTTCACTTAACGAAAGTGGCGTATATGTTTCTGAGCATTGAAAAAGTTTTATAGTTCTGATAATACTGATTCACCCCCCCTCTCAGTATTATTTCCAACAATTGGTATCAGAGCAGGTCCTTCAGAGAAGCTTGACCGCTTGAAGGTAGATCGTTCATCATGAGCAACTACGAGAAAGAAGCATCAATCAGGCCACCGGTTTTTGATGGGACAAACTTCAATTATTGGAAGGTAAGAGTTACTGCATATCTTCAATCTCTTGGTACAGAAGTTTGGGACATTGTAGAATCAGGCTACGCTTTTCCTTCAGCTACTCCTACAGATGCAGCGGAGAAGAAGAAGTATGAAACAAATGCGAAAGCAGTCAGTACTCTATTAGGAAGTATATCCCAAACGGAATTCATGAAGGTAATGCACTTCAAATCCGCAAAAGAGATATGGGACAAAATGGTCACGAGCTATGAAGGAGATGAACAGGTAAAGCGTGCTAAACTTCAAACTCTCAGGATTCAGTATGAGACTCTCAAGATGTATAATGATGAAAGTGTGGCTAATTATTTTCTTCGGGTAGATGAGATTGTTAATTGTATGAAAAATTTGGGTGAAGAAATAAAAGAGGCTACAGTAATTGAAAAGGTTCTAAGATCATTGTCCCCCAAGTTTGAATCTAAAGTGTCTGCAATAGAAGAAAAGGAAAATCTCTGAATTCTCACTATGTCTCAGCTACATGGAATTCTAACTGCTTATGAAATGAGAAAGGGAGGTCCATCAGATAGAAGGGAAGCTGCTTTCAAGGCATCAGGCAAAGAAGATTATTATGAAGCAAGCCATGTTCCAGAAGAAGAGGAAGAAGAATCAGATTTTGTCAGAAATCTTCAAAGGGTTTCTGGAAGGTTCAGAGGTAAGCTACCTTTCAAATGCTTTGCTTGTGGAAGAGTAGGTCATTATGCTGCAAAATGTCCTTATAAGGATAAAGGAAAGGAACCTGCTAGATGGAACAAGAAACAAAGTACAAATAAGAAAAGCTACTACACCCATGAAGATAGTGATGGTTTATCAAACAGTGATGAAGATGAACAAGGTAATAAATATAAGTTGTTAATGGCATTTGAAGATGATGATTATATGGATGCTGTAGATGTGGATAACCTTTATGATGAAATTACTAGACTCAAGAGGTGTATAGAAGAAAAGAATGTGATCATTGATACTTTACAATTTCAAATTGATGAAAAGGAAAAACATCTTGAAAAATTAGAAGGTGAAATTGTTGGTCTTAGAAAAGAGATTGAGAAAACAAAAGCTATTAATCTCAAATTTGTTAAAGGATCTGAAACCTTGGATGAGATTATCAATTTGCAGCGATCTCCTCTGATCAAGACAGGTCTAGGATATAATGGAGAAACATCTCAAGCCTCTACCTCTAAAAGTTATCTTGATGCAGCAAGAAAGAATGAGCAAGAGCACAATGAAGACCATCAGGTAAAGCAGGGACGAATTGCAAACAGAAACTACCAGGGGCAATCCATCTTAAGGACAAACAGAAGCTACAATCAGCCACAGGTAAAATCTTCCAAATTTACTCCAAGAATGAATGTGAATAGAAGCTACAATCGGGTGGATGATAGATCTGATTATCGCAGAAGTTTCTTTAATGGTCAATGCTTTTCTTGCCATAACTTCGGTCACAAAGCAGCTCAGTGTGTTGCCTACAAGACAATCATGACTAGAGAAGCTCAAAAGTAAGGGAGAATGACTGAAACCATGAAAAGGACTTATAACAACTTTTCGGTTCTTGAAAATGAAGTTGAATGCTCTATTTGTAATAACTTCGGTCATGAAGACTCTGAATGCAGGAGCAGGTTCCGGAAGACAACTCAACAAACCTCAAATGTCAGAACATGGAGAATAAAGGAACCGCAACCAGAAAGATGTGGGATAGCCTTTTATGCAGAAGGTCAAGAAAGTCTATGGTACATTGACAGCGGATGTTCGAAGCATATGACAGGGGACAAAGAAAAGCTTGAGTCATATACTGCATTAGAAAAGGGGAAGAAAGTCTCTTTTGGAAACGATATCTCTGCAGCCATAAAAGGAAAAGGTGTTGCTCCATTGAAAGAGAAGGTCAAAGCAGGAAATGTTTTATATGTTGATGGATTGAAGCATAATCTTCTGAGTGTCAGTCAGATGTGCGATCAAGGAACAGAGGTAACATTTAGATCAAATGGATGTTGTGTTCGCGATCTTGATACAGGTAAAACAGTGCTCAAGGGAAGAAGGACTCCAAATAATCTATATATCTTTGAGGAAAGACAACAATGCTACTTGAGCAAGGATGATGAACATTGGCTATGGCATCGGAGGTTGGGGCATCTAAGCTTTTCACAAATAAGAAAAGCATGCAAATATCAGGCAGTTCGTGGTCTTCCAGATATCAAAATTCCAGACAACACCATATGCAAATCTTGTCAGTTTGGAAAGCAAACCAGAACTAACTATCCAGAGAAGGAAGGATCAGCTAGCATGCCTCTTGAGCTAGTCCATACAGATGTATGTGGTCCTTTTAGGAAAAGGACACCTCGAGGAGAAGAATATCTGATATTATTCATTGATGATTTCTCAAGGTTTGTTTGGTTAGGGCTTATGAAGCACACAGATGAAGCATTCGAAAAATTCAAATCCTTCAAAGCATTGGTTGAAAATGAATCAGGACACAAAATTAAGTGCCTTAGATCTGACAGAGGTGGGGAGTTCACCTCAAATGAATTTTTCGATTTCTATGACGAACATGGGATAAAAAGAGAATTCTCTACAACTAGAACTCCTCAACAAAATGGGGTTGTGGAAAGAATGAATAGAACTATCCAACAAATGGCTCGTGCTATGCTCGATGAATCAGGTACTCCTGCAACCTTCTGGGGTGAAGCTGCACATGCTGCTGTTATTATTCTTAACAAAACAAATGTCCGAGTAAACAGCACTCAAACACCTCATGAGCTCTGGAGTGGTAAGACTCCTTCGGCAAAGCACTTCAAAATATTTGGGAGCAAATGTTATATTAAGAATACTGATGAGCAACTTGGAAAACTTGAACCAAGAGCAGATGAAGGTATTCTTCTTAGTTATTCTCCATATAGCAAAGCATACAAATGCTACAATAAAAGACTTGGGAGAATTGTGGATAGCATTGATGTAGTGGTTGATGAGAAGGGATACATTCCTAGGCAAATTCATCGTGAAGACATTGAAGAAGATGAAGACTATCCTCAAAAGCAGAATGATGAAGAAGAAGAACCTCAAGAAGAGGAAGAACCTCAAGAAGAACCAGAGGAGCAGATAAGAATAGAAGAGAAGACTCCATCCAGATATGTTCAAAAGAATCATCCAGAATCTCAGATTGTGGGGCAGAAAGAAGCAGGAATACAAACAAGAAGAACACTTGCAGAAGCTTCAAGCTATTTAGCGTTACTATCTTCCACTGAACCACAAAATGTGAAAGAAGCATGCAAAGATGAATGTTGGGTCAAAGCAATGGATGAAGAACTTGAGCAGATAGAAAAGAACAACACTTGGGAACTGGTCCCTAGACCAAAAGATAAGAATGTCATAGGGACAAAATGGGTCTTCAAAAATAAATTGAATGAAAATGGAGAAGTAATTAGAAACAAGGCCAAACTTGTTTGTAAAGGGTATGCGCAGCAAGAAGGAATAGATTTTGAAGAGACCTTTGCTCCTGTGGCAAGACTTGAGGCCATCCGAATGTTCCTTGCTCTCTCAAGCTTTCAAAACTTCAAGGTATTTCAAATGGACGTGAAATCAGCCTTTCTGAATGGAGACTTAGAAGAAGAAGTGTATATTGAGCAGCCAGATGGTTTCATTCTTGGGAATGATCCAAACCTTGTATGCAGATTGAAAAAGGCTCTCTATGGACTCAAACAAGGTCCAAGGGCTTGGTACTATCGGTTGGACAAATATCTTCACCAACAAGGCTTTTCAAAAGGATCAGCAGATAGCAATCTCTATATAAAAGTTGAAAATAACAAATTGCTAATTCTTGTTGTTTATGTAGATGATATTATCTTTGGCAGCAATGAAGAGACTATGAGTCAAAACTTTGCCTTGGTTATGCAGAAAGAATTCGAAATGTCACTACTTGGAGAATTGACATATTTTCTTGGATTGCAAATCCAACAAAATGAAGGAGGTATCTTCTTGTCTCAAACCAAATACCTCAAGTAGATCTTGAAGAAGTATGGCATGGAAGAGTCAAAGCCAGTATGTACTCCCATGGTTACAGGATGCAGCCTCAGTGCAAATGATGAATCAGCAGCAGTTCACCAACCCACTTATAGATCCATGATTGGGAGTTTGCTTTATTTGACAGGTACCCGACCAGATATTACACATGCAGTAGGAATTGTTGGAAGATTTCAAGCCAACCCAAAGGAAACTCATCTTCAGGCAGTCAAAAGAATCTTCAAGTATCTTCAAGGGACCCAAAACTATGGCTTATGGTATCCTAGAAATACAGATCTCACTCTTCATGCTTACACAGATGCAGATTGGGCTGGAAGTGTGGATGATAGGAAAAGCACAAGTGGTGGTGCTTTCTTCATGGGTTCCAGATTAGTATCTTGGTTTAGCAAGAAACAGAGTTTGATTGCCTTATCTACAGCTGAAGCAGAATATGTGGCTGCGGCATCTTGTTGCACACAACTTCTTTGGATGATGCAGACCTTGCAGGACTTTCAAATCACTTGCACTCCACCAGTCTCTATCTTATGTGATAATACAAGTGCAATCAGCATTTCAAGGAATCCAGTCATGCACTCAAAGACCAAGCACATACCAATCAAGTACCATTTTCTTCGGGAACAAGTGCTTGAGCAGAAGGTCAAGTTGGAGTATGTTCCTTCTAAGGAACAAGTTGCTGATATTCTCACAAAACCACTGCCCAGGGAAACTTTTGAATATCTCAGACAAAAGCTGGGAGTAGTTGATGCTTCATCCTGCTGTTGAAGCATGTTTGTTCTACAGTAAATTTGGTATACGCAAGTTACGTAAGGGATATCCGCGTATATACGCCGTTTTATGCGAGGTAAGTCGTGTGTATGGTGTATGCCAGTTGCAGAAAGTATATCCGCGTACATACGCACGTTTATGCAGGAGAAATCGCATATATGAAGTTCTGAACAGCAAGGGCAAACTCTGGTTTGAAAAGGTCTGAGATGGGTATGTCAGAATTCTTCAGGCACAGTTTCAGGGGGTGCAGCAGGCACAGGTTCAGGGGGAGCAGCTTAAAAGTCTCATAAAGCATTGTTGGCATTTAGATGTTTTGGTTGTTGGTTTCAGGAGAAGGAGCTCAGACAGAAATCCTGGTTGCTGATCTAAAAAGATGTTTATCAGATGCTGCTGGTGACTTTGATAAGTCTCGGTCTAGATCTGTTGTCTCTATGTCATGTATCTCTTTTGTGATATCTCTTTTATGGTGTCAAGGTCATGTAACGGCCTATGTTGGTTTCCCCACTATGCCTGGGATGAATGATGTAATATAATTGGTTGTTTCTGATATGTCCCCTCTTGGTAGGGAGTATGAATGTATGTATTAAGTCTTTTGGTGATAGGAAGGTCCCTTATGGTGTATAAGTCTTGGTTCTTGTTGAAGAACATCTTTTGCAGATCTTGCCTACAGTCAGGGGGAGCATGATTCAGCACAGCCAAGCAGAGGTATCAGCATGTACTCAGGGGGAGCACAGCCCTTTGCCCTTGATGACAAAGGGGGAGAATGATTCTAAGGATCTTGAGGTTGCCATCAAGTCCAAAGGGGGAGATTGTTGGCATTTTGGCACAGGTGTGGTGCTATGATACAGGTGTTGTCCTTGATGGCAACTCTCTTTGATGACAGATCTCCGTTCAGACTACAGAATGAAGAGAAATCTCATATACGCAGGTTAATTAAGTCAAAGTTGCGTATACACGCTGGTGATATGCATACTAAGTCGCGTATACGCAGGAGAGCTATATACGAAGGCGCGTATACACACAGATGCATGAACATAAAAGGGCGTATATGTCGGGAAGTTTCCTTTTGGTCCATGGTAGTTAGTCCTTGGTACTTGTGCCCATGTCTTTGGACCAAAGTACCTCGACAGACGTGTAGATCTCTAGTTTTGAAGTTGATGGTTTTGGATTTCTATGGTTTTGGCTCTTGGTATTGAGCAAGGCCTAAGGCTATATAAGGAGAAAAAGATCATTAGGCAAAATCATCTTTTGAAAAGGCTTGAATATCTGAAAAGAAAGAGATCTGATATGCAGGTTCTGGGTTTCCTGTTCTACGCTAAGGAGAGATCACATCGGTTGATGGAAGACTAGATCTAAGGATAGATCGGGATCTAATGGTTTGAAATGCACTATTATGATATGGTTGATTATGCGTATTTCTAGATCTGAATACTGTCACAATGTTATGTTCTGGGTCTAACTGATGTCTGGTACAGCTGCAAGTTGAGAGAATTTATTTTTAGATCTGTACGCATGTTGGCTTCGGTAAAAGAGCGTGTATACGCGGGTTTCTCTCATTGAAGTAGCGTATATCTTTTGAAGTTTGATTTTTGGGTTTGCAGTTGGGTCTGACTGTTATATCAGAGTTCTGTAGTCTGCTCTGTGTTCTGGTAACTGGTGATTGATAGGGTTCAGTGGTTCAGTGATTCAAAGATTGATGATGCTAGTATTGGTTGTTTTATGCTTCAATGATCTATTGTGAAAGTTGAATGAATTGTGGTCTTCAGATTGTAATGTTGTGCTTCAGGAATATCCAGTCTGAAAATGTATGAAAGGTGGTACCTGAAAGAAAGAAGATTGTAGGCCAGCACCTACGTACTAGTATCTTGGCTAGTACAAGAGCAAAGGGGGTTGGAGCTCCCTTCCAAGGAAGTTTGGAGAACGAGAGAAGGTTGTAGCCTTCTGCAGGTTGTAGCCTGCGTACTGGTATAAGGCTGCACCAGTACAAAAAGATTGTAAACTGAAGTTTCATATTAAAGAAAGATAGAGACGACTTGCAGCAGGTGGTTTTCACCCACATTGGGTTTCCACCTTATATCTTGGTGTTCATGTGTGTGGTTTCTGTGTGATTTGTTCTACTGCATCTGTTTACTCTTAATATGGTGAATAATGTTCTCATGCACTTAACTGGAGATAAACTGACTGAATTATAAGATTTTTAGTTATACGCTGTTTTCTTTATACACAGTTGCGTGTACACGCTGGTTCACTTAACGAAAGTGGCGTATATGTTTCTGAGCATTGAAAAAGTTTTATAGTTCTGATAATACTGATTCACCCCCCCTCTCAGTATTATTTCCAACAATTGGTATCAGAGCAGGTCCTTCAGAGAAGCTTGACCGCTTGAAGGTAGATAGTTCATCATGAGCAACTACGAGAA
The DNA here is from genome assembly GCA_031772625.1 of Pinus tabuliformis. NCBI lineage: Eukaryota > Viridiplantae > Streptophyta > Pinopsida > Pinales > Pinaceae > Pinus > Pinus tabuliformis. The sequence continues at coordinate 1,225,610,076 of CM062807.1, forward strand.
AGAAGCATCAATCAGGCCACCGGTTTTTGATGGGACAAACTTCAATTATTGGAAGGTAAGAGTTACTGCATATCTTCAATCTCTTGGTACAGAAGTTTGGGACATTGTAGAATCATGCTATGCTTTTCCTTCAGCTACTCCTACAGATGTAGTGGAGAAGAAGAAGTATGAAACAAATGCAAAAGCAGTTAGTACTCTATTAGGAAGTATATCCCAAACGGAATTCATGAAGGTAATGCACTTCAAATCCGCAAAAGAGATATGGGACAAAATGGTCACGAGCTATGAAGGAGATGAACAGGTAAAGCGCGCTAAACTTCAAACTCTCAGGATTCAGTATGAGACTCTCAAGATGTATAATGATGAAAGTGTGGCTAATTATTTTCTTCGGGTAGATGAGATTGTTAATTGTATGAAAAATTTGGGTGAAGAAATAAAAGAGGCTACAGTAATTGAAAAGGTTCTAAGATCATTGTCCCCCAAGTTTGAATCTAAAGTGTCTGCAATAGAAGAAAAGGAAAATCTCCGAATTCTCACTATGTCTTAGCTACATGGAATTCTAACTGCTTATGAAATGAGAAAGGGAGGTCCATCAGATAGAAGGGAAGCTACTTTCAAGGCATCAGGCAAAGAAGATTATTATGAAGCAAGACATGTTCCAGAAGAAGAGGAAGAAGAATCAAATTTTGTCAGAAATCTTCAAAGGGGTTCTGGAAGGTTCAGAGGTAAGCTACCTTTCAAATGCTTTGCTTGTGGAAGAGTAGGTCATTATGCTGCAAAATGTCCTTATAAGGATAAAGGAAAGGAACCTGCTAGATGGAACAAGAAACAAAGTACAAATAAGAAAAGCTACTACACCCATGAAGATAGTGATGGTTTATCAAACAGTGATGAAGATGAACAAGGTAATAAATATAAGTTGTTAATGGCATTTGAAGATGATGATTATATGGATGTTGTAGATGTGGATAACCTTTATGATGAAATTACTAGACTCAAGAGGTGTATAGAAGAAAAGAATGTGATCATTGATACTTTACAATTTCAAATTGATGAAAAGGAAAAACATCTTGAAAAATTAGAAGGTGAAATTGTTGGTCTTAGAAAAGAGATTGAGAAAACAAAAGCTATTAATCTCAAATTTGTTAAAGGATCTGAAACCTTGGATGAGATTATCAATTTGCAGCGATCTCCTCTGATCAAGACAGGTCTAGGATATAATGGAGAAACATCTCAAGCCTCTACCTCTAAAAGTTATCTTGATGCAGCAAGAAAGAATGAGCAAGAGCACAATGAAGACCATCAGGTAAAGCAGGGACGAATTGCAAACAGAAACTACCAGGGGCAATCCATCTTAAGGACAAACAGAAGCTACAATCAGCCACAGGTAAAATCTTCCAAATTTACTCCAAGAATGAATGTGAATAGAAGCTACAATCGGGTGGATGATAGATCTGATTATCGCAGAAGTTTCTTTAATGGTCAATGCTTTTCTTGCCATAACTTCGGTCACAAAGCAGCTCAGTGTGTTGCCTACAAGACAATCATGAATAGAGAAGCTCAAAAGCAAGGGAGAATGACTGAAACCATGAAAAGGACTTATAACAACTTTTCGGTTCTTGAAAATGAAGTTGAATGCTCTATTTGTAATAACTTCGGTCATGAAGACTCTGAATGCAGGAGCAAGTTCCGGAAGACAACTCAACAAACCTCAAATGTCAGAACATGGAGAATAAAGAAACCGCAACCAGAAAGATGTGGGATAGCCTTTTATGCAGAAGGACAAGAAAGTCTATGGTACATTGACAACGGATGTATATGATAGGGGACAAAGAAAAGCTTGAGTCATATACTGCATTAGAAAAGGGGAAGAAAGTCTCTTTTGGAAACGATATCTCTGCAGCCATAAAAGGAAAAGGTGTTGCTCCATTGAAAGAGAAGGTCAAAGCAGGAAATGTTTTATATGTTGATGGATTGAAGCATAATCTTCTGAGTGTCAGTCAGATGTGCGATCAAGGAACAGAGGTAACATTTAGATCAAATGGATGTTGTGTTCGCGATCTTGATACAGGTAAAATAGTGCTCAAGGGAAGAAGGACTCCAAATAATCTATATATCTTTGAGGAAAGACAACAATGCTACTTGAGCAAGGATGATGAACATTGGCTATGACATAGGAGGTTGGGGCATCTAAGCTTTTCACAAATAAGAAAAGCATGCAAATATCAGGCAGTTCGTGGTCTTCCAGATATCAAAATTCCAGACAACACCATATGCAAATCTTGTCAGTTTGGAAAGCAAACCAGAACTAACTTTCCAGAGAAGGAAGGATCAGCTAGCATGCCTCTTGAGCTAGTCCATACATATGTATGTGGTCCTTTTAGGAAAAGGACACCTCGAGGAGAAGAATATCTGATATTATTCATTGATGATTTCTCAAGGTTTGTTTGGTTAGGGCTTATGAAGCATAAAGATGAAGCATTCGAAAAATTCAAATCCTTCAAAGAATTGGTTGAAAATGAATCAAGACACAAAATTAAGTGCCTCAGATCTGACAGAGGTGGGGAGTTCACCTCAAATGAATTTTTCGATTTCTGTGACGAACATGGGATAAAAAGAGAATTCTCTACAGCTAGAACTCCTCAGCAAAATGGGGTTGTGGAAAGAATGAACAGAACTATCCAACAAATGGCTCGTGCTATGCTCGATGAATCAGGTACTCCTGCAACCTTCTGGGGTGAAGCTGCACATGCTGCTGTTACTATTCTTAACAAAACAAATGTCCGAGTAAACAACACTCAAACACCTCATGAGCTCTGGAGTGGTAAGACTCCTTCGGTAAAGCACTTCAAAATCTTTGGGAGCAAATGTTATATTAAGAATACTGATGAGCAACTTGGAAAACTTGAACCAAGAGCAGATGAAGGTATTCTTCTTGGTTATTCTCCATATAGCAAAGCATACAAATGCTACAATAAAAGACTTGGGAGAATTGCGGATAGCATTGATGTAGTGGTTGATGAGAAGGGATACATTCCTAGGCAAATTCATCGTGAAGACATTGAAGAAGATGAAGACTATCCTCAAAAGCAGAATGATGAAGAAGAAGAACCTCAAGAAGAGGAAGAACCTCAAGAAGAACCAGAGGAGCAGACAAGAATAGAAGAGAAGACTCCATCCAGATATGTTCAAAAGAATCATCCAGAATCTCAGATTGTGGGGCAGAAAGAAGCAGGAATACAAACAAGAAGAACACTTGCAGAAGCTTCAAGCTATTTAGCGTTACTATCTTCCACTGAACCACAAAATGTGAAAGAAGCATGCAAAGATGAATGTTGGGTCAAAGCAATGGATGAAGAACTTGAGCAGATAGAAAAGAACAACACTTGGGAACTGGTCCCTAGACCAAAAGATAAGAATGTCATAGGGACAAAATGGGTCTTCAAAAATAAATTGAATGAAAATGGAGAAGTAATTAGAAACAAGGCCAAACTTGTTTGTAAAGGGTATGCGCAGCAAGAAGGAATAGATTTTGAAGAGATCTTTGCTCCTGTGGCAAGACTTGAGGCCATCCGAATGTTCCTTGCTCTCTCAAGCTTTCAAAACTTCAAGGTATTTCAAATGGACGTGAAATCAGCCTTTATGAATGGAGACTTAGAAGAAGAAGTGTATATTGAGCAGCCAGATGGTTTCATTCTTGGGAATGATCCAAACCTTGTATGCAGATTGAAAAAGGCTCTCTATGGACTCAAACAAGGTCCAAGGGCTTGGTACTATCGGTTGGACAAATATCTTCACCAACAAGGCTTTTCAAAAGGATCAGCAGATAGCAATCTCTATATAAAAGTTGAAAATAACAAATTTCTAATTCTTGTTGTTTATGTAGATGATATTATCTTTGGCAGCAATGAAGAGACTATGAGTCAAAACTTTGCCTTGGTTATGCAGAAAGAATTCGAAATGTCACTACTTGGAGAATTGACATATTTTCTTGGATTGCAAATCCAACAAAATGAAGGAGGTATCTTCTTGTCTCAAACCAAATACCTCAAGTAGATCTTGAAGAAGTATGGCATGGAAGAGTCAAAGCCAGTATGTACTCCCATGGTTACAGGATGTAGCCTCAGTGCAAATGATGAATCAGCAGCAGTTCACCAACCCACTTATAGATCCATGATTGGGAGTTTGCTTTATTTGACAGGTACCCGACCAGATATTACACATGCAGTAGGAATTGTTGGAAGATTTCAAGCCAACCCAAAGGAAACTCATCTTCAGGCAGTCAAAAGAATCTTCAAGTATCTTCAAGGGACCCAAAACTATGGCTTATGGTATCCTAGAAATACAGATCTCACTCTTCATGCTTACACAGATGCAGATTGGGCTGGAAGTGTGGATGATAGGAAAAGCACAAGTGGTGGTGCTTTCTTCATGGGTTCCAGATTAGTATCTTGGTTCAGCAAGAAACAGAGTTCGATTGCCTTATCTACAGCTGAAGCAGAATATGTGGCTGCGGCATCTTGTTGCACACAACTTCTTTGGATGATGCAGACCTTGCAGGACTTTCAAATCACTTGCACTCCACCAGTCTCTATCTTATGTGATAATACAAGTGCAATCAGCATTTCAAGGAATCCAGTCATGCACTCAAAGACCAAGCACATACCAATCAAGTACCATTTTCTTCGGGAACAAGTGCTTGAGCAGAAGGTCAAGTTGGAGTATGTTCCTTCTAAGGAACAAGTTGCTGATATTCTCACAAAACCACTGCCCAGGGAAACTTTTGAATATCTCAGACAAAAGCTGGGAGTAGTTGATGCTTCATCCTGCTGTTGAAGCATGTTTGTTCTACAGTAAATTTGGTATACGCAAGTTACGTAAGGGATATCCGCGTATATACGCCGTTTTATGCGAGGTAAGTCGTGTGTATGGTGTACGCCAGTTGCAGAAAGTATATCCGCGTACATACGCACGTTTATGCAGGAGAAATCGCATATATGAAGTTCTGAACAGCAAGGGCAAACTCTGGTTTGAAAAGGTCTGAGATGGGTATGTCAGAATTCTTCAGGCACAGTTTCAGGGGGTGCAGCAGGCACAGGTTCAGGGGGAGCAGCTTAAAAGTCTCATAAAGCATTGTTGGCATTTAGATGTTTTGGTTGTTGGTTTCAGGAGAAGGAGCTCAGACAGAAATCCTGGTTGCTGATCTAAAAAGATGTTTATCAGATGCTGCTGGTGACTTTGATAAGTCTCGGTCTAGATCTGTTGTCTCTATGTCATGTATCTCCTTTTGTGATATCTCTTTTATGGTGTCAAGGTCATGTAACGGCCTATGTTGGTTTCCCCACTATGCCTGGGATGAATGATGTAATATAATTGGTTGTTTCTGATATGTCCCCTCTTGGTAGGGAGTATGAATGTATGTATTAAGTCTTGTGGTGATAGGAAGGTCCCTTATGGTGTATAAGTCTTGGTTCTTGTTGAAGAACATCTTTTGCAGATCTTGCCTACAGTCAGGGGGAGCATGATTCAGCACAGCCAAGCAGAGGTATCAGCATGTACTCAGGGGGAGCACAGCCTTTTGCCCTTGATGACAAAGGGGGAGAATGATTCTAAGGATATTGAGGTTGCCATCAAGTCCAAAGGGCGAGATTGTTGGCATTTTGGCACAGGTGTGGCGCTATGATACAGGTGTTGTCCTTGATGGCAACTCTCTTTGATGACAGATCTCCGTTTAGACTACAGAATGAAGAGAAATCTCATATACGCAGGTTAATTAAGTCAAAGTTGTGTATACACGCTGGTGATATGCATACTAAGTCGCGTATACGCAGGAGAGCTATATACGAAGGCGCGTATACACGCAGATGCATGAACATAAAAGGGCGTATATGTCAGGAAGTTCCCTTTTGGTCCATGATAGTTAGTCCTTGGTACTTGTGCCCATGTCTTTGGACCAAAGTACCTCGATAGACGTGTAGATCTCTAGTTTTGAAGTTGATGGTTTTGGATTTCTATGGTTTTGGCTCTTGGTATTGAGCAAGGCTTAAGGCTATATAAGGAGAAAAAGATCATTAGGCAAAATCATCTTTTGAAAAGGCTTGAATATTTGAAAAGAAAGAGATCTGATATGCAGGTTCTGGGTTGCCTGATCTATGCTAAGGAGAGATCACATCGGTTGATGGAAGACTAGATCTAAGGATAGATCGGGATCTAATGGTTTGAAATGCACTATTATGATTTGGTTGATTATGCATATTTCTAGATCTGCATACTGTCGCAATGTTATGTTCTGGGTCTAACTGATGTCTGGTACAGCTGCAAGTTGAGAGAATTTATTTTTAGATCTGTACGCATGTTGGCTTCGGTAAAAGAGCGTGTATACGCGGGTTGCTCTCATTGAAGTAGCGTATATCTTTTGAAGTTTGATTTTTGGGTTTGCAGTTGGGTCTGACTGTTATATCAGAGTTCTGTAGTCTGCTCTGTGTTCTGGTAACTGGTGATTGACAGGGTTCAGTGGTTCAGTGATTCAAAGATTGATGATGCTAGTATTGGTTGTTTTATGCTTCAATGATCTGTTGTGAAAGTTGAATGAATTGTGGTCTTCAGATTGTAATGTTGTGCTTCAGGAATATCCAGTCTGAAAATGTATGAAAGGTGGTACCTGAAAGAAAGAAGATTGTAGGCCAGCACCTACGTACTAGTATCTTGGCTAGTACAAGAGCAAAGGGGGTTGGAGCTCCCTTCCAAGGAAGTTTGGAGAACGAGAGAAGGTTGTAGCCTTCTGCAGGTTGTAGCCTGCGTACTGGTATAAGGCTGCACCAGTACAAAAAGATTGTAAACTGAAGTTTCATATTAAAGAAAGATAGAGACGACTTGCAGCAGGTGATTTTCACCCACATTGGGTTTCCACCTTATATCTTGGTGTTCATGTGTGTGGTTTCTATGTGATCTGTTCTACTGCATCTGTTTACTCTTAATATGGTGAATAATGTCCTCATGCACTTAACTGAAGATAAACTGACTGAATTATAAGATTTTTAGTTATACGCTGTTTTCTTTATACACAGTTGCGTGTACACGCTGGTTCACTTAACGAAAGTGGCGTATATGTTTCTGAGCATTGAAAAAGTTTTATAGTTCTGATAATACTGATTCACCCCCCCTCTCAGTATTATTTCCAACACATATGAAAGCATCAATGAATAACATAAGCATATGGAAAAATATTTGAACACTTTATTCGTAAAAGGAAGAGTTACAACCCATTGCTCAATTCAGCATCACTCCTCCAGTTCAATCCCATCCTCTCCTCATAACAAGCAAGACACTTTGACATTATTACAACACTTGTAATCAACTCAAGTCTCATACTACCAGCATCTCCCTATAATTCAATAATTTCCAGCCCCTGATCACTTAGATGAGTGATCTTCTTCTAGGTGAATGAAGGAAGTTATGCCATCAATGGTGATAATGAGTGCCCTCCCAAACTTAGAATTCAGTTCCATGGAGGAAGGGATAAAGGGATTAATGTTCCTTAACTCCCCTCCTCATCCAAATATAAGCTCAAAGGAGTGGATAGCCTTGCAAAAATTTCAAGAGGCACTCAATCGATAAGGAATATCTCAAACCCTCACGGAAATTCACTCAAATTCACCCAGCGTAGGCCAAAGAGGGACCAAGTGCACTGTATTTCACACTAACAGTGTATTGGCTACACTGCGGCGCACCCTAATGAAGGCCTACCTGCGCTGATCTTCTTAGAGGCATTTTCTGGATGATTTCAGTGATGGAACTTCTTGGGAAGCTACGCATTCTGATGGTTGACTTCTTTAGGGCATGTAAGAACTGTATTAGGGGTTGATGGGCCCTAATAGTATTGATCTGTTAGTTGGGGTTGATGTGCCCAAATGGATCTGTAACACCAATTCCAAGCAAAAGAGTGTCATCATGGTGGTAGTTGACAGACTTACCAAGTATGCACAGTTTTGTGCATTATCACATCCATTTAAAGCTAGTATAGTTTCTACTGCATTTATGGAAACAATTCAAAAGCTACATGGAAACCCAAAGGTTATTGTAAGCGACAAAACACTGGAAATTTTTGGACAGAATTATTTTCTTGTCTCAGTACTTAGTTAGTTCATAGCTCATCTTATCATCTTCAATCTAATGGGAAAACTGAGATAGTAAACAAATTTTTGTAATGATATATTCATTTCTTTGTATCTGATAAATAAACGGGTCAAATGGTTGCCTATGGCTGAATGGTGGTATAACACTTCCTCCATAATGCAACAAAAATGACCCCATTTATGGCTTTTTATGGATATCATCCACCATCCATCACATCATATTTATGAGAAAATTCTAAGGTTCAGGCAGTGGAACATCACATCGAGCATCAAAAACAAGTTCTCCATAACCTCACGTTGGTACAGAATAGAATGAAAAAGCAGGCAGACCAACATCGTACTGAAAGAAGTTTTGATGTAGGTGACTGGGTATTCCTACGACTACAACCATATAAACAAATGTCCCCCAAGAAAGCTAAGAAGGATAATAAATTATCACCAAAGTATTATGGTCTGTACAAGGTGTTGCAAAAGATTGGGACTATGGCATACAAATTGGAGCTTCCTACAGCTTCCCAAGTGCACCCAGTTTTCCATGTTTCATGTCCAAAGAAGGTTGACAAGTTCCCAGTTCAAACAATATTGCCAGACCTTGCCAAGGAAGGAAAAATAATATTGGAACTGGAAGCAGTCACAGAAGCAAGAACTCGACAACTATGAAATTGATCAATTTCGGAGTATCTCATCAAGTGGAAGAACTTATCCACTAAATTTTCCACATAGGAGGATGAGAATTTTATACAGAAGCATCCAGAACTACTCAAGCATTGAGGACAACGCTTTTCGGAAGGAGAGGGAGATGTTAGGCACCTATAATACTAGTGATTCCCCAATTACTATTGTCATTATATCCCTTATTGTTATTAGTGTGCCCCTGTTGTCCCCATATTGTTATTAGTATGCCCCATAGAAACCCACTATTGTATTTTTGTGCCCTTATGTTATTACTGTTATGTCGACTTGATTATATTATGACCCCTTAGACTCTTATATATAGAAGGGAGGTTTAGTCATTTGTATCATCCAAGAATTGTTCATTTGTGTAATGTAAAGTAGTTTTCCCCCTCGAAGAGGCTAAATTCTAAGGTGTTGATCTATCTTTTCTATCTTTTTGTGAGTTGGTTTCTTCACATCCTAAAGTAGGTATTGCAAATTTGAATTTACCTGCAACCCTAAACTCAAAAACTTCAAAATATCCTCTACTATACTATAATCCACTCTAATACCATGTAGAAAATTTCTACAAATCTATATTTGATACCATTTAGATTTTCCTATAGATTCAATAGCTCACGTAATTTCCTAAAACACAAGACAAGAATCTACTCTACTCTTTACATCAGAAGCCCATAAAGATCGATGAAAACAATAATCACCAAGAGGAAGATAGTCAATGGAACATAACATAATATGTATCTAGGGAAAGCCATAGCTCAAAACCCTCACTATCTATATTGCATTAACCAGAAATCCAAAATGAGAATATAATGCCTTTTCTCACAAGAACAATCCCTACACATGTATAATCAACTCTCAACTGACAAGTTATCTCAATTGAAGTCCTTAGCCTCTTTGGCTTCTCTCCAAGCCCCTATTTCCTTGTGCAATTCCTAGGATGAATAGCTAGTATTTAAATGGAATTCATGCTTCCAAAACTGTTCAATCCTAATTAGGTCCTCTTCCTGATTGCATGCATGATATTTACAACTCAGTCTATCATATAACTGATAGTACATTGTCCTTGCACTCTAGTCTAAACTAGGTCTTTCTCAAAACTGACATGCATGAGTTTTCGAAGAGTGAATCTTCAGTTATTTGTAGTAGCACTCGTGGATGCACCAGTCCACTAATTGACTGCTAATCCTCTACTAGTTCAACAAATAGTTAGAACTAGTTTAATTGACTATAACTCAGTAAACTGAGTTATCTAATTACAAATCAATCTAAACTCATACTAGATTCCTAAAATTTAGGGATAACACTTAGATGACTTACAAAAGACTTTCAACTCAAAATTACTAAGTTAACTAAGTCAACTTAACTTAGTTAACTATTACAAGTTTCTATGAGAAAATAATTACAATTTTAATTTACAATTTAATTAAAGGACAAATTAAAATGGAATTTATGGATTCTATTTTTAACATTTCTTGTTGTTATTTTCAACTCCTCCACCATGCATTGTAGCTCTAGGCATCCATACAAGACATTATATCCCATTTTTGCTCTGATAAAATACATATTATGATTCAAAAGGTTGGTAACAAGTTAAAAATACATATTATGATTCAAAAGGTTGGTTAGGAGTTAATGTGTGCATGTGTTAAGTAGAGATGCAAATATTTTAATTTTTCGATATTTTGTTTAAAATCCAATGACAATGGTGTCATGCCATTTGTTTTTTCGATAATGATGTAATGTATTTCCATAACAAGATTAGGTTATAGAAACATGCCTCATTTTTCCTTGCATACAAAGATTAAGGTATGAATAAAGCATGATGTCACTTTTCTAAAGAGCCTTAATGTTGAGCTTATTTCTTTGTTAATTAGAGAGTTGGCCTAATAATTGTATTCTCTTAGATCCTGGAAGAAAGAGACCCTTTAAAATCTGCAAACCACATCCTTTTAGATTCATGCTATTAAGGACTTTTGAGGTCGTCAAGTTGATAGTTATACTATAATAGTTTATATATATATATATATATATATATATATATATATATATATATATTCTATCTTCATTTACAAAAAGAAGGCCCTCCAAAAGGGTATATGTCTCAACTTGATCATTTGTGAAATTATTTAAATGTCAAGTGAAGTTGTTTCTAGATATCTCCTCAGATAAAGAATAAAGCTCCAATCCCACTACCCTTGTACATTTAAATAGTAAAATATATTAACATTTGTTATATATATATATATATATATATATATATATATATATCTATATATATCCAACTTTAACAAACTCATCTATGCACACACACAAATAACTTTTTCTCAATTGTTTTTCAATAAAATTTAAGATTTTTATTATATTGAAAATTAACAAAATATGCTTACCATTTAGATATTTAACATATTTATAATACTTGGAAATTTTGTTTGGAGTTGAGGGTTGGTGCAACAAGGTTGTATGAGAATGTTATTGCCAAGTTTAGGACCACTAAGGGTTAGTAAGAAGAAATTAATTGTGATATCAGAGTCAAGCAAGGGTGTCCCTTGTCCCTTACCCTTTTGGCATACACATTGATAAGTTTGTAACAACTATTTTTCTATAACACCCGATCTATGTAACCTAGCTTTGAAAATTATAGTTGTATATAAATTTATGTGGAAAATAAATTGATGGTTGGATGAAGGGAGGGACACACGGATACAAAGCTTTGATGGGAGGGATGTAGTGTGTCTGTTGTGGTGCACATGGTATGTTTGTCGATTTCTTCTGGCATGCCAAGAACAAGGTCATACAACCACATTGAATTTCCTTAATTCCAACTGCCCTGTGACCAATCAGTGTTGTTAAACATTGCAAAAGATGGAATGACTTCCTTGGGAAGAAAACAAAGGACAATAGAAGCTTAGTGAGGAGGCACAACCTTTAGAGAAGGAGAGTAGTCACATAACAGGGCATGTGTGAGAGAAGCCTTGCACATAGAGAGAGAGAGAGAGAGAGAGAGAGAGAGAGAGAGAGAGAGAGAGAGAGAATCTTAGCAAGAAGGCACAAACTTTAGAGGAGAGTTGTCTCATAATAGGACATGTGTGAGAGAAGCCTTGGAGAGAGAGAGAGAGAGAGAGAGAGAGAGAGATAAAATGTTAGCGAGGAAGCACAAACTTTAGAGAAGGAGAGTAGTCAGAGAGTAGTCACATAATAGGGCTTGTGTGATAGAAGCCTTATATATATATATATATATATATATATATATATAGAGAGAGAGAGAGAGAGAGAGAGAGAGAGAGAGAGAGAGAGAGAGAGGTGTTTCCAAAGCTAAGTTGAAGAATTGAGTTGGAATGGAATGTCTAAGAGCCAATGTTTAGAAGCCTAGGGTGTTATTCCTCGCATCTCATGTATTAGGCCACTAGACAGTGAGTCTAAACCTAAATGGTCAAAGGGAAGCTCAAGATGCTTGAACTACATGGTGCTTGTCGTTGTCTAATGAAACACTTGACATGGAAATCTCATCACTGTGGTACTTTCCAAGAGAGTTTTAGAACTAAATCTGTAGTGATTATAGACCCCTATAATGCTTTCTAAGGAAGAACGGTTGTGAAACTGCTTAATTAGTAACTTAACATTAAAATCAGATTGGGGTTGAATAAGATTTAATGGTACACATGACATTGCATGGCTTAATCTTCAATTTAAGATTGGACCTCAAAACGATTTATCAATGAATATGATTTGGTGAGCACACATGGTTCTGAATGCAAAACAATATAATTTAATTGCTTGTGCGTCATGCGAAAATTTATATTTGGGGCTTATTTATCTGGATATTTCTAGCTTCTTAAGAATTTAGAAATCTTAATAAACACAGAAATTTGGGGTGTTTGATACTTAAGTTTACACTGAATTTAATATGTGGTAATGGCTACACATAGACTAATATTGTTCTCAGTTCATTTTTTGGCTTTTGAAGGGGCTTTTATTCATTGGTTTCATTTATGTTCTCATTATTCTCATAGTTTTCTATGACTTAACTGTAGCAAACTTGTTTGCATGTTTCCTTGCATTCATGCCTACTGCACAAGCCTTTCTACATATTGCACAAGTCTGCAAGCCTCTTTTACTTTATTATTATGTTTCACATTCCCCACTTCTCCTTTCAACATTCCTTTGCACATTTTAGTGAAGTTTCTAGCTATAGTATTACCATTATAAATCTATATTAACTATGGAGCGAACATGAGCCGAGAGGGATCAAATTTCTTCACATGAAACTTTTTTAGAGTGTAAAATACAATATGTTAATTACTTCTAATTACTTTACACCATATTTGTATTATTTTTATTATAGCCGACATTATTGTTATGTTTAGAACACAAATTTTATTTTAAAGAGGAATAGATGTATGGAAATACTTACAAATCCCCTCATAGTGAGTTGTAGAATGAGCCTCTCAGCTCAACCAACATAGATCCATCTTAAATAAGGATCTAACATGAACAAAGAGGGATCCAATTTTTTCACATGCAGTTATTTTTACGAGTTGACATTATTTAAATGTTTTGTATAGTTATTTAATTTTTTTTTATTTTTAGATATTTTTTTTTTTTGATAGATAAACAACGTTACACATCATACTGGGACATAGAATAAGCCTCTCAACACAAAAAACAAAGCAGCTGTAAATGCAACAAAAAACTAAAGATCATGAGAGCGAGAGCTTTCTATCGTGATTTTGGCTCGCAATTCTTATCCCTTTATTCAATGATTAAGAAATAATGCAATGATCAAACATCCCGTAAAAATAGCAAGGGGATGGGGGTTCATGTGATGTCAACTGGCGAGGAGGAGGTTTACTATCATGGTTTTACCACTCCTGGAACACTACTCCTTTGTCTAAGTTCTATCTGGCACTAGTTCAACTCCATCCCACTAGCCCACTCACCTGCTCATCAAGATGTGGCTCGTGGTCTCGTGACCCACCAGCATAACCTTGACGTGGGCACAGGTCGACTGGCCCTTAGGTAATGATACAACACAATAATCATGGTCCTTGCCACCTCACATCATAGTCCAGTGCTTCAATGTTCCAACCTCAGCCTACGGCTTTATGGCTCATACTATGCTCTCATTGGTTCTACTCAGTATCCATGCAAGTCCCTCCAACTTGTCATCTAGCTTTGGCTCATGCCTTGCGAAAGTGTATACTATACCTTGAAAGGGAACAGAGATATATTATTTATTTTCTCTATCCATAACGTAATTTATGTATATAGTGCACATTATAACCCTTCCTAAACCATGTAATCATTTATATATTACCTGGTTTAGGAAGGGTTATAATGTGCACTATATACATAAATTACGTTATGGATAGAGAAAATAAATAATATATCTCTGTTCCCTTTATATATATATATATATATATCTATATATATATATATATATATATATATATATATATATATATATATATATATATATCTATATATATATGGGACAGGTTCTTGAGCGAAACCTTTTTTGAGGAAAGTGTTACCAGGTCTATCAAGGGCCATAAGGCCATAAGCTTTGGGTGACCATGAATGAGGTAATATATATATATCTATATATATATATATATATATATATATATATATATATATATATATATATATATATATATATATATATATATATATAGATATACCTGGTAACACTTTCCTCAAAAAAGGTTTCGCTCGAGAACCTGTCCCATGAGACATATATATAACATTATAAATTTATTTATATATATTTCATACACAATAAATCATTCTTATAATTTTCCCTTTCATATTTAGGTATGTATACATATTGCATACGATACACCTATATCATCCGCTCAATTTTTTCTACCTATATCTATATATGTCAATTTGGGGTATACTTTTTTTACATATTATATAAAATGTTGTTCATATAAAACATCCAAACTTAATCAATGTATATATATTGTTTTAAGCCTCATCGGGTTCCTAATTTTGACATATATATATTTCCTCTCAAAGCATTTAAGTTTTAGTGTTTTTAATTCGACAAATTTTATCTTAAATTTCATTTATTCGTGATAATTTAAATTTCTAAATCATATCCAGACATGACTTCTCTTTTCCAAGTAATATTTAACTATTTTCACCAATTTGATTTTCGTCAAATAATTGGCGAACAACCACCATTGTGGCTTTCATTAAACATTTAGTGAACAACTTGCAACTTCTTCATTTCACTTTTAATTGTGACCCAATCAATCCCAATGTTGTAACCTAGGCTCTGATACCACTTTGTAACATCCCCAACCTCCTACTAAGAAACACTACCACCAGAACACTTAAATCACATGATTTCTCCATGGGATCAAAAGAAAAACCCTAACCTTGGGTTAGGTTAATGCAATGGAAGAATTCTCATAATTCTCATTCAACATATACAAATAATAATTACACTATTACGTAGTGTTAATGAAAAATAATTGACAACATTGGAACATATTAACATAGAACCCCAACTAAGGTTTATAGAAAATCTGCATTAATTGTAAACAACATATAACAATGAGTATGGATGTCAATACATGGTGGAATTTATGAATAAATACAAGAATTAATTCTAAAATTCAATACAAAATTATTAGGAACACTTATATTTTGTAAGGAATTTCGACTGGTCATGGGTTCTCCATGTAGCACTCTCCCATAGACTACATGGTTCATATATTTCAACCATGGGTCACCACCGAGCCAGGACTGCAACTCCATATGAAACAGTAACCAGAAACAACCACACCTCCATGGCCAAGGTGCCATCCCAATATTCACGATTCTCCGGGACTCCAAGCACCCTTCAAGCTAACCGCCAAGGTTCCAACCCAACAATCATGTTACTACATGACTCTAGGTACCCTCCAAGCCACAAACTAACAAAGCTCCTACCTAGTCTAGAACCGAAGCTCAAGGCTCACCAGTTGGTTTCTAAGGATCCAGCTCCAAAACCATCATCATCAAAATAATTATAATCCTCATCATCATATTAATGAGCATAATCCTAATCATTCCTGCATGCAAGTATATATATGTATCATAACCTAAGATCATAGCTCACTAGCTGATTGCTCAGGACCAAAGTCCAAAATCATCATCAGAACAATAATCAAAATCCTTGTCATCATATTAATCATCATAAACCTAATCATGCCTATATATATATATATATATATATATATATATATATATATATATATATATATATATATATATATATATATATATATATATATATATATATCTGTGTGTGTGTGTGTGTGTGTGTGTGTATGTGTGTATGTATGTATGTATGTACACAAACACTACCCATAATTTCGTGGTCTCTTTTCCACTTGGAATACCCTGAAGCCATGTCGGCCCAAGGTGTCCACATCACCAATGTTGAAATTGTAGCAAGAAAAGAATTCATTTGACTTGTGCCTTAGTCAAATGGAGAAATTTGGTTTTCCACATAAGCAAGATAACTTGAGTTGTAGTTATTAGGAGTGGCATGGCCAAATCACTTAGATAAATCAGTCAATTCGAGTTTGTACGATATAAATAGAGTTGTGCATGAGTTCAATACTAAAATCTAGCAATCTAGTGGAATTATTGTTAATTAAACTCAGTTATCTTAGCTCTACTTTAGAATAGAGTCAGTAGGAGTTCAATTGAGTAGTATAATTGTTATTAAATCATTGATATCTCAGGTAACTGATCAAATTAAAATAGCCCTAGTCATGTATGGAATTTGAATTTCCTATTGGGTGGAGGGAAAAGGAATCAATTTATTTATTATTTTATACTAGTTGAGTGTATTGTTGTTCCATTGGAGAAGGTGTTTAATTCCTTCAGGATTTGCACAATGAAATAGGGAATTATCCTATTTTTTAGGGGCTAAAATAGATGAAGGACTCAGTAACTTACTTGAACCAATTGAAGTGGATGCTTTCAGGCAGATTTCCTCACATCAATCTGAGAAATGCGCGGACTAACGCGACCCTTTCGCTTCTCCAACGCGCCTTACAATCTCATTTCATGCGATGATCTTGGAACAGAACAGTCCTCAGACTGGCGGCCCAACAGGCTTCAATATTAATTCAAAATAAAATTACACACCTTAGATAGCCCCAAGTATGAGAGCTCTGATTACATACACATACTCACTCACAAAAAACACGATGCAGAACTCTTCGAGAGTTCTTTCTTAAATAGCCTAAAATCGAATCTATCTTAGCTAAGACATGACATAAGATAGAAATAATTGAGGGTCCTGTCGGTATCTTTTTCCACCGACGATGTCTACTCAATTTTTTCTTTTGTACAGATATTCCTGTCACAACATGTGACCAACAGTGTCACATTGCTGAAAAGAGATTCTTTACCAAGGACCTTTTGGGATTCTATCGCTATCATAATCTAATCCACAATCGGAATCAGATAAAGCATCTTTTTCTTTTTCCATAAGCCATGATAGATAGTCCTTCTCCCAGCTGGAGTCATTTTGTATCTGAGCATCTTGGTAAACATCAACGAATATTGTTTCTTTTTCTTCATCCACCTTTGCTTTTCCTTTTGAATCATGGATTGCTATTGAAGATTCTTCTTTTCGCGAAGCATGTGAACTCTATCCTGTGTCATATGAAAATTTTATCGAATCTGCAGTTTTTCGTATACTCTTTGATGGAAAGAGATAATCATCTTTATTCCATCTGTTCACATATGCAAATGGATCAATTTCAATCCCAATAAAAGAATCTTTTTTACTTTTTCTAAAGTCTGGCAAGGATTGTACTGCCAATTCAACTCCATCCAACAAATCCCATCTAAAAATTTGAAACATGCTGACTGACTGTTCGATAGCTGCTTGAACCCATAATTTGCATTGATGACTGACGTGTCCTTGTTCTTGCCATCCAACTTCAAATATCATCGATGAACAGACCCTGTTTGATAATAGCAAATTTATAAGACATACAGAATCTTCTGTCCAACTTCCCGAGGAGACACTAATTGTAATTAAAGCCTTCTGATTAATAATCAATCGTATCACTCCTTGTTTTCCTTGCATCGGCTCCAGTGTTTTTATCATTGAGATTTTTTCTGGTAATTTTAATGAATGGAATTCTTGAAGCCACATAGAAATCTTTTTTATTTGTTCTGGATTTTCGGCCAATGTAGATTCTAGCACACTATCCGTACCATACATCTGTGCAAACGGATTAGGCTCTATTGGATTGCAGAATTCCATACTTTGATAATCCCAAGGTTCTGTAAAAGTTCTGAGATACTGGAGAGTTCTCAAAATACACTGGGATGCTCTGATTTGAACCTTCTTTTGACATCTGCCATTTTTTATCTCCCAATCAGCAAATGGCTAAAACAATTCATACTGTGGGAAAGAATCTGTTGATTCAAAATTTTCATCAGCCCTTTGTAAGAAAGCTGCATCCAGTGCTTCAAATAAATCAGGAATTCTGAGTGATAACAAAAACCTTTGAACAAATTCATGCATATTAATTTCTTCAAGATCTAGCATTTTCGCTGAAACGAAAACTGCAACAGAGAAATCAATTCCACCAATTATTTGATAATAATTCAAAGTTTTTAAGACTTTGATCATTTCTTCTGTAAAATGTCTATTCCACATGTCATCAAGCAGCTTGAAATAAATTTTCACCTTTATATTTGGTAGAGGATAAACCTTTACCAATTCTTCATCAAGATTAAGAAATATACCAACATTTTTATGCTGCCAAGCCTAGCATCGTTGAATCCACTGATTTCTTCTTAACCTCAACCCAATAACCTTCTTTATTTGATCAACAATGTCATTTGAAAGAAATTCTAAAATTTTAAAACGCTGTACAAAAGTTTCAAAGCTATCATCAGCAGGAGATTTTCCTGCAATATCAAACATGCTTTTTCTATGTACATGCACCTTATTCATTTCACGGGTCAAAGCATCTGCTAGAAAGTTAGAATTTCCTGGGATCCATTCTACATCAAATTCATACATTTGAAACCACATCTGCCATGCTAACAGTCTTCCTCGAGCTAGCTGTTTTGAAATCTTGACATTCAGGAAGTATTTAAAATTCATGGAATCAGTCCGAATTAAAAATTTTGCAGGAGCCAAATAAATTTCAAACTTCTGGATTCCATTAAAAATAGCAAGGGTTTCTTTTTCAGCAGGGAAATAACCTTTTTGATGTTTCTGAAATTCTCCCGAAGCATATGCACAAAGAACTTCTTCAATTTCTTCTCCTTCTCCTCTTCTTTCAAGAAGAGTGGCTGCCCAAAAGTTATCTGATGCATCTGTTTGTAAAATCAAAAATCCATTACCTGGCGGTTTTAATGCTGGCAGATTCTGGCATTCTTGCTTAAGCAACTGAACCGCTTTAGTAGCTTCATCAGACCAACCTCCATTAGTAAATTGACGAATTGGAGAAGTTTTTTCAGAGAGATTCGGAATATATTTATGTACATAATTTAAAATTCCTATAAATCTCTGAATCATATGTTTATCTGCTAGCTGATCAGGAAATTCAGAAAGTTTTGTTAACACATGAGGCTGCATCTGAATTTTTCCATTACTGCCATGAATTCCAAGAAAATCAATACTTTCTTGAAACAAGATCATTTTCTTTTCTGACAAAACAAGACCATGTGCCTTGGCCTCATCAAGAAATATCTGTAAATGTTTCAAATGAGATTCTAAATCTGAACTATGTACAAGAATATCATCAATATATACAACGATGAAATCATATTTGCTGAATATATGATCCATTCTTCTTTGAAAGAAGGCAGGAGCATTCTTCAATCCGAAAGGAACAACTTTCCATTGGAAGAAACCTGCAGGACATGTGAAAGCAGTCTTGTGGCGATCTTCTTCTGCAATCTGAATCTGATAATAACCTGATTTCATATCAAATTTGCTAAAGATCTTACTTCCTTGAATTTTCTGCATAATAGTTTCTTGTCTAGGCATAGGATAATTAAAGCTTTTTGTTATTGCATTCAATGGCTTATAGTTAATAACCATCCTATCCTTTCCACGAACAATTTCTGAATGATTTCTGACAAGGAATGCAGAACAGGAGTAATGAGATTCACTTCTTTCAATCAACTGAAGATCTAGCAGTTCTTGAATCTGCTTTCTCATTTCTTTTTCTTCAGCAGGGGTGCATGGTATTAACTTACCAGTTACCCCATTATCATGTAATGTTATAATTTCTTGCTGTGGACTTTCTATAGTCCAGAATGCCTGAGGGTTATTTGAACAGCACTTTAACAATTCCTCATATAGACTGATTTGTTCAGATGACCAATTGGGATCTCTATTGGCTTTTTGGGTAGGTTGTGATTTAGCCTCATATATCATTAATACTTCTTTCCAATCATGAGACTCATTTTTAACTTTTCTGGAACCTACCTTTTTCTGACTCTGCTCTTTTCTAGCCTCTGAGTTTGCCATTGTTAGTCTTGGAACTGCTACTGCTTTCTTCTTGACATTGCAAATGATTTTGTCTTCACTTATTGTTACAGGCAGTACTGAATTAATAAATGGCATTCCCAAAAATAGACTTGCAGAAGCATCATAATGCTGAATAGCAGAAATTTTTATTGTAACCCCCCCAAGTTTCAAAGAAATGTTATCTACATAATGGGTTAGGTTTACAGATCCACCAATAGTTTCTGAAACAATTATATGCTGGAAAGGCTTCCATAATCCTTTGAAAAGGGATGGTCGGGCAAGATTATTGGATCCACCAGTATCAATAAAAGCATCAACACTAATCCATTCACCATGGACTTGGACTTCGACTGGAATGTACAAAAGATTGTTTGATTTGACCATCTTTTTAAGAAAAGCATTTTCTTCATCAAGAGCAGAATTATTTACAGGGAGTGATGATGATGAAGATGCAACTGTTTTAGGATAAGGACAGAAAGAACTCACAGGTGGTTGTGGAGACAAAGAATTTAAACTGGGGAAGGAGTTCTTCAAGTCTGCAATAGTAACAGTTTCTACAGAAGGATTATCTGAGTATTCTTCTATATAGTCGTCTTCTGTATAGTCTTCTATATCGGTTTCATCACTAAAATGATTTTCTTCAACTTCTTCAAATTCACTTGGTTCACTTTCAAAACCAGAATAACAAATATTCATCTTTTGGCTGACATCATTTAGGGATTCATTGTCAGATAATGAAGCATCAGTCAAAATATATACATCAGATACTTCATCATTGGAATCAACTACTGACCACTCATCTGCAAATTCTTCAATTTCAAAATAGGCTTTCAATTTATTGGAGTAACTCTTGGGACATTTGCGAGAAAAATGTCCTTCTTGCTTACAAATGAAGCAAGCATTATCTCGTTTTGGTTGTTTCCTCTTTTTAACATATCTAAATTTTCTGAATGGTCTTCTAGGATTAGCAACCCTCTTTGGTCTGTATTTACCATACTTCTTAGTTCTTTTCTTTCTGAAAGGAGTCCAGGGTAATACAGAATGACAAACATTTAGATTTGGAGAAACATTATGAACCTGTTTTTGCCAGCACAAATACTTAAGCTTTTCTTGACACCTGAATAGGAGATCTATCCAATAGATTTGTTCAATCTTTTTACCTTGAACTTCAATATCTTTCATGATCATGTCTCCTAGGTTTCCAGGTAATTTTGATAAGAAAGCAACTTTTTGGGTAGGATCTTGTTTAAACTTGCTTTAAAGACTTTAGCCATATATTCTGATCCAAACTGATCTAGATCTTTTAAATCTTTTAACTCCATTCGAGTTAGATCAGTAATTATTTGCTTTCTTTCATCTGTAGGCTCTGGAACAAATTGCATAAGCAACAAAACTTCTAAAGTAGCTAGACCCAATGCTGCAACATTTTGTCTTTCTTCATTAGAACCAGCCATCCACCAATCCCACACAATACCTGCCATACGTTTTTCTGCTAGCAAGAAAATTGAGAAATTATCCAACTTGGATACTACTTGCATTTGGTACAAAGCACCAATCCATATTCTAATTGATTCAGCTGGATTTTTAGATTTATCTAAATCTAGAACATATCCAGATGAATTAGTAGCAAATAAATCTTCTTCTACTCTTGGATACTTTGGTTCTTTATACCTATTAGCTTTTTGCAGGGAGGGCATTATGAATGATGGAAATAGAGTAG
This sequence comes from Pinus tabuliformis, assembly GCA_031772625.1. Classification (NCBI taxonomy): domain Eukaryota; kingdom Viridiplantae; phylum Streptophyta; class Pinopsida; order Pinales; family Pinaceae; genus Pinus; species Pinus tabuliformis. The sequence continues at coordinate 1,225,632,121 of CM062807.1, forward strand.
CAGCATTTTCAAAGGTAGCCAATTCACTTTTATTTCTATGAATTGTAGTTGAATTGGGCTTCTCTATTTTGAAACCAATTTGGCTGTTGCTAGACTCAGCTACTTCTTCTTGAGAATCACTTGTTTCCCATTTTTGAGGAATCTCCATAGTTTTAGAAAACTTTGGAGGCTGTGACTCTTTCTTTTTCTTTTCTCTTCTTCGTCTTTCTCTTTCTTCTCTATGTTGTATATCGGCCGTCTGTTCATCATGGAGAAGTTTAAGATTTGCCAGAATTAATTCCCTTTGGCAACCCAAATCATCTAAAACTTCTTCTGCATGTGCACACCATGTAGTTAAATAGTTGTCGATCTGATATGTCTCATCGAGATCATTGGTATTCTATGCATTATGTTCAATTAATGGAGCACAGTCTGCACGAGTGATTGGTTGTCGAGAAGAGGAAGAAGTGGTGCAAAACTTTGTACGAGGAGGCCATTTGCCACCCTTGACAAATCTGCGATTGGCATATTGCCATTCTTCAACTGGAGGAAAACGACCTATGCGATGCATTTTATTTACAGTGGGTAAAAAAGGCTTAGAATCTGGTATATACAATGTAGTGGATGACATTACAGGCTCAGTCTGACTCTGACTAACTTCTTGGATAGTGGACAAATCATGACTACTTGAAGGAACTTCATTTTCAGCAACTTCAGACTCATTAGACCTTGATGAAACTTCAGTTATGACTTTTCGATCAATAGAAGAGAATGAGCGTAAGAGATTAGCCATATTTATAATCTAAACTAGAGATTGACTAAAGAAAGCGTTTATCTACTCAGCCCAATGATCAACAGAGTTGCCTTTCGAAGGCTGTCTGGCTTTCTCTAGAACTCCGTCTATAGATTACAGACTCAGGACGAAAATAGGGCTCTGATACCAAAATAGATGAAGGACTCAGTAACTAATTTCCTCAAGGATTGTGAAAGGAAATAGGAGGATAACAGAGGCCTATTTTGGGTAAGTGTTGATCAGAGTAGGTTAGAGAGTAGGGGATTAGAATTGCAGAGCAAGTTGTTCTTCAGGATTGAAGCAAGAAATTTTAGTTGATCCATATTCTCAACTGAATTATTGCAAAGAAGCAAAGGGGTTTTTCCCAGTTTGGTTCCCTTCTAAAATTATTATGTTCCTTTTGTTTTGAAGGTTGCATGTTATTGCATGTGTTTCTATCATGTGTTTTCCTTTCTGCAAAATAGTAGAAGAAATTTGTGTCTCTAGATTTCAGTTGGATTTCATTAGCAAAATAAAGTTTCTTGAAATTTCTAAATGGTATTGGAGCTATGGAATACTATATAGAAACCTTGTTCTAGATCTTCTCTCAAAGAAATTTCTATTTGTAGAGTTTTTGGTGCAAATTCTCTTCAGTGCAAGAAAAATATATTTTAATGGATTAAGGCTTGAGTATGCATTAGAGGGTACCTCGAATTTTTGTGCTTGGAAAGATAGAATGGAATTTTTCCTATATGACAATGGAGTATTGAAATACACGTAAATTTATATTACAAAAGCAATGCACAATGACTTTCTTGATGGAATAAAGACATAGTAAAACCCAAAAGGATTATTTTGGAGGGTGTCATAGATCATGCATTTTTGAACTTGCATGGAAAGGAGACTCTTTTTGCAATGTGGAAACCTCTCACAGATATGTTCCAAAGCAACAACGATGCCAAAAAATTGACATTGAGAGATAAACTCAGGAGAATTTGAATATAGAAAAATGGAAGCATTCCTCAATACCTATCCATATTCACTCAAGTTTGAGATGAACTTGGAGGAGTAGGAGAAAATGTGCCGTCATCTGAACTTGTGATCTTAACACTCCTTGGCCTTCCGAAGTTCTAGCAAAGCTATCAGGATTCAGTTGATGGAAGAGACAAACTCCCAAATTGGGAGAGACTTTGGTCTGACTTGGTGTAGGATGAGATTAGAAGAAACACTAGAGATGGAGTCTCATCCAAATATGATGAAGAAGAATACTATGCTCTAGTTGGAAAAGAAAAGAATGCCAAAGTCAAGAAGGCCCTAGGTGAGGAAAAATCCATCCAAAACCATGGCAAGAATAAATATATCAGGAAAATTAAATGACCATGATTATGGTCACTATGCAACCAAGTGTCCACATAATAAATCCAGTAAGGAACCTGCAGTAGCAGCAAGAGGATATTCTCTGACATCATAATTCGAGTTGGATTTCACCCTCATTTCTTGCATGGAAAACATAGTAAGTGCTACCTAGACTCTGGTGCTTCATATCATATGATAGGAAATAAGGAGTTCTTTGTCAGCCTAAAGGAGGACCTACAATTTCACATATAGCTTGGAGATGATGGAAGGTATAGTACCAAATGGATTGGCACTATCACCTTTAACAAGGAGCCAGGCTCCCATTTTCACCTGAAGAATGTACTGTATGTGCCTAGTCTGAAGAAAAATATATTTTTTGAAGTTGTACTTGAAAATAGAGGATATGTTGTGATGTTTAGTAGAGGGAAGGCATATTTGAAGAATTTTTCTACTACACAAATAAAACACATTCGTGTTCAAGTTAAAAAATTCTACAAGCTAGAGGTATGTTTTTCCCTACATGCAGCTATACCTCTAGGAGTGAGGTGGAATGATGTAGAGCCTTAGTCCTATATTGGCAAACATTTGGGAAGGACCGATATGAGAGAATTCAGAGTTGTACTATACTCTTCCCATGAATCATTACCCTTGCTACAGGGGCTCATAGTATTCAGTAGAAAAAGGATCACTGTCAATTGATGCAGCCGTATCTTGAGCAATGATTGCAAGCTAGTAGCAACCAAAGAATAAAGACACGGTTGCAGATAAGAGACACAATTGATTTAGTATTTTGGATGCTTCTTAGTTGTGTTTATTGCTGTAGCAGCAGCAGCAATGAGAGGGATTTGTGTTACAGTAAATTCCTTCACAGGAGCAAGATTGGGTTATTACATAATCCTTTTCTTTCTAAGAGGGAGTGTTGAAATTGTAGTAAGAAAAGGATTCATTTGACTTGTGCCCTAGTCAAATGGAGAAATTTAATTTCCACATCAGCATGATGACTTGAGTTGAAATTAGCAAGAGTGACATGGAAAAATAACTCATTTAAATTATTGAATTTGAATTTGTAGGCTAGAGGTGGATTTTTACATGAGTTGATTGCTAAAGTATAGCAATGTAGTGGAGTTATTATTAGTTAAACTCATTTATCTGAGCTCTAGTCTAGAATAGAGTCAGTATGAGTTCATTTGAGTATTATAATCGTTGTTAACTCGCTAACCTATCAATTAACTCATCAATTTACTAAAAATAACCCTAGTCATGCAGGGAATTTGAATTGCCTAGTTGAGTGGAGGAAAAATTCATCAATGTATTTATTATTTTATACTAGTTGAGTGTACAATTGTTCCATTAGAGAAAGTGGTCAATTCCTTCAGGATTTGGGCAAGGAAATGGGGATTTCTGCTATTTTTACGGGCTAGTTTCCTTAATTATTCTGTAAGGAAATAGGAGGATATCATAGGCCTATTTTGGCTAAGTGTCGGTGAGAGTAGGTCAGAGAGAAGGAGATTAGAATTGCAATGAAGGGTGTGCTTTAGGATTGAAGCAAGACACTGTAATTGATCCATATTCTCATCTGAATTAATGCAAAGTAGTGGTAGGGATTTTCCCAGTTGGGTTCCCCTGTAAAATCATTATGGTCCTTGTGTTTTGATGGTTTCATGTTATTGCATGTGTTTATGTCATGTGTTTTCCTTTTCGTGGAATAGTAGGAGAAATTTTTGTCTCTTTATTTCAATTCAATTTCATTAGCATTAGAAAATTTCTTACAATTTCTACAACCAACACCTTCCATCCAACATATTTTCCCCTTATCATTTTGGATTTGCATGGCCGCATACTGTTACCATGGAGTGGGCTCCGCAACCAACCTATTTTAAATTATTTTTTTATAAATAAATAAATAAATAAATAAATAAAGATATATATATATATCTATATATATATATATATATATATATATATATATATATATATATATATATATATATATATATATATATATATATATATATATCAATTACAACATTTTTACAATCTTATCCCTTCAGCTAAATAGCCAAAACTGGTAAATAATCCTAGGCGCATTGACCCCAAAAATATACAAAACCTAAATACATAGGCATATGATCTCATAAAAATGTCTTCGGCTTACCAGCCTAATATCAAGGTACAAATATTACATCATAAACAAGTGGTGGAATATTGATAGCATTGGATACCACCAACAGTAGGGGGTCTACCTGGTATGAAGTCACAATTATACCTCACACCATTTGGAATAGGAGCCCCATCTAAGAATTCGGCCCCACTGCAATTAAAATCATCTTAAAGATTTCCCTTAGCTGTAATTATCAACATAAGAGATGATACACATAAATTTCGAGATAAGCAAGTAAGTTAGCTTTGTGAAACACACAATTCCAAAGTGTATAAGGTAATTTCACAAATGGTAAAAGAAAGAGTGAGCCTTTAGAAGAAAATGTATAGTATTATCCTAATAAAGACACACACAAGTATAGAAAGAATCATTAGTTAATCTGCAAAATAGTTTGCAAATAACAACGATTATGAAAGAAAGTAAGAATGCACATTCAACAAGATGTATACCAAAGCTAATGAAATAGTTCATTTTATTTAGTACAAATAAACACAAAAATAGATCGTAAACATTAAAATAATAATTACATTACAGCATTCATGATACATGCATGAAAGTGCACTAGCTCTAAGAGCTTCAAATATTAAGTGAAAGTTCCAAGATACATAATTACAATGATGAATAACTAACCCCAATAGTGGAACATTAAGCCACCACTTGATCCTCAAAAGAATGATCTTCTCTCCTATTTCTATCTTGAGAATCGAAGGTGAAAAGTAATCTTCTAAGTGTCAAAACTATTTTCTTTTACATTATTAGCTCTTGATACCTTCATAGCACACTCCTTCCAAGCAGACCTTGCACACTTCTTGGAGAGATTTCATCCCACTCTTTTCCTCCAGGTAGACCACACTCCCTATTGATAGTAAAATCACACTCTTGGTAGATAAGAAAGCACATATCTTGTTCATAGACACTATGTAGTTCCCTGAGATAGTCATTTTGCAATTCCCTAAGGCAGTCGTTACACAGTTCCCAGAGATAGTGATTGTGCACTCCTCGTTGATAGTGATTGCACACTCCTTATTGATATTCAATGCATAATTCTTATTGACAATGAGATCGCACTTCTTCAGGTTAGTCTTTTCACACTTCTTAGTGGTAGTCAACTCATTATTGACTCCTAGTTTCCTAACATGCACTAAGCACACTCAAAAACCCTAACCCTAACTGCATTTCTACTTCTCCTCATATATAGAGTCCAACCCAGATCTCATTTCGCATTCATCTTTCACCTTTGAGATTTGTACAATTTTGGAGCACAAGGAGCATTCTCTTACTCCTTGTTCCAAGTGCACCATCATTTGGGTGGGTTTCTCAACAGTGACTTTTGCTTCCTTTTTCCTTCACGTGTCACTTTTGCTTTTACATGTGTCGATTTTTCTTGCTTTCACTCTTGCATATGTCACTTTTTATTTCTTTCATATATCTTGTTAATAACACCTTGGTGCACCTTCTAGAGGTATCTCTAGCACACTCACTTGCATTCATTGATCTTATTTATCACAAGGACATGTGTTGGACACATTTTGAGGGCTTAGCGCACTTTCTCATTACATTCGACACTTGTGTCGTAAATAATTGCGCCATAATTGTTTCACTTGGAAATTAGTGTCATTTTATTGTCATTTCAATGTATACATGATGGTTTTGGGTACTTGGCATATTCTTGTCATGTTATCGATTTTTATGTGTGTGTTATCATGTTTAGGGCATGTTTGTATGCTTTAAATCTCCCTCTCTCATCCTACTGATCTTAAACTTACTCAATTTTGGAGTTCTTCTTTGACCTCACATCTTGTGCAATCCTTGCACACATTCAACTTGCATCTAAGTGATGTGCAAATTTTTCACCTCTAAGCCTCATTGATGAGATTGTTGTCTCCCAAATATGTGCATTATACCCATATTGAGGACAACTCCCTTCATGGTGTCTTTTGCATCTCTAGACCACAATCACCCAACTCCTTGCTCCTTAAACTTTCCCATTATAGAAGACTTGATTAGCCCTACCTTGTGTTGTACATTGTGCACTCCTAGTGGAAATTAGGGCCATCTCTTGACCCTTATAGTGACAACATGTGCTCAACCTAGACTCTCCCTCTCAGTCATTATGCATTATGAATCCACATAACTCAAGCTCATAGCCATTGTCTCCTGGACTTGACCTTTATGACCAAGACTTGCCTCTGTCTCTTTCCATTGTGTTGTGTTCACTTCCAGTACCTAGACCTTCACCCTTTCCCCCTGACTTTGCAATTTTTTCCCAAGAAGGACTCTCTCTTAGTCCTTGTGCACTATCCTACTACAGTCAACAGCTTGCATGAGGAAACATGGTAGACTTGGTGATTTTGGGGTTGATATTGTCTTTCCACTAGTGAACTTTACTTATTGGTACTACCATATTAACTTGGCAGGTGATTTTCAAGGAGGTCAACATGGAGAGATTGCAAGAAGACACTTTTGGAGATGAGACACAAAGATACCACATGCAGGAGATAAAGGAACTTTGAACTACGTTAGATAGGTGGAAACCAAGATGACTTGGAGGGCTCTAATACTATAATCAGACCCCTTGGAGGGTGAATATGAACTGCAAGTGAGATCTATCATGAAGAGTTGAAGACATAGCAAAAAGGAGAAGAAATTTTCATTGACACATTACAATAAAGTATCATGTCACATTTGCCAAATTGTAGCTCCTCAAAGTGTGAACATAAGCATTGCTTTCTGTTTTATGCTTTTTTCCACATTATTAGCGAAATGTAATCATCTAATTTCAAAAATTGGAAAACCTAGCAACTATCATTCACTGCCTACATTGTATCCAAGGTGTCAAATTACATTCCAATACGAAAGCATATCGAAGGTTCTCTAGTACATTCAGGTATATCTGAGGAACTTCAGTATGGCAAGTATATGGGAATACTCTCACCAAACGTTTATCCATTAGATAGTGCTAACACTGACTCGTGCTCCCTATACCATTGAGTATATATTGGGAGACCCCACTAGGTTGTTGTCTTTTAGCCACAAGTAACTAAGTTTGTCGCCTTGTAAACGTGATACACGGAGCACAACATTCAGAGAGATTGGTTGTTGTACTTCAAGTCTTTGGTTTTAGCTAAGGTTTATATAGCGGTTCATAGATACTTGGTAAAACCTCCTGCCTAGCTTAACCCTTTTTTATTTTGTTTTGTTAATTTCTAAATTAATTGACTGTGTAACAACATCCTTCATGTGGAAACACTCCGTAGTAGATCTTAGTTTGACACTCATGGCAACATTTCTTGAGTTTGCTAGTTGATCTGGATTTAAACAAGAACGCAAAAAATTATAGATATAACCATACATATAGAGATGCAGTAGAAATAATACTTCATTTCATTACTATAAAATACTAAAATATGCTTACAAACAAAAATGGAAATAAACTAACTAGGGCAATGGTAGCTTATCTCTGAGAAGAGATCTGGCGACTACATGCCTATGAACTGTGTTATAATGAGGCTCGAAGGCCTATTTATTATTGAGAAACAATGGAAAACCCTAAACATCCAAAAACCTAACCCTAGAAGATGAAATTCCAAACTGTGGGCCCTGTTTGGGTAAATTGGTACGTCAACTTCCCAGGATCGTAACTTTGGCATACAATCTCTATTTGACGTGCACAATAACTCGTTAGAAGGATCTATCTGATAAATACAACTTTGGGAAGAGAAACAATCATGCTTGGACCAACGTTGCTCCCAGTTTTCCAAAAAAACATCATTTAGGGCCTCAAAACAACTCTGAAAGTTCACGACTTGGAAAACTACTAAAAATAATAAATTGTGCTACAATTAAGGAAACTGGAACGCTGAAAGAAACAATGTTGGGGGTCCAAGTGGACTTGGCGAGTGGCCACCAATATCCACCTGGATCATTCCTCCCCCCTTAGGAAGCAATGGTCTCCATTGCATTGAGTTCCTCCATGAGATGAGGAATCTTCTACTGAACTTGGTCCCTGGTGAGTCACTTGCCCTGGTGAAGGAGTTGGCCCGCTTTAACAATTTGATACAATTGGGTATTTGGCTGGTGAGTGTGCTTTATCTGTGTGTACATGATCCGATCGGTTGTAGCTTGTTCCATGCAATTTGGATTTAAATCTATGGGTGTGAGATGTTCTGCAAAGTCGGATGTGTCTAGTAATGGTGGAAAGTATGGCCGAAGGTGGTCCACATTGAACACTAGGTGCAGGCCAAGGAATGGGGAAATGCTAAGCTCAAATGCATTGTATCCCATAGCCTTGGTAATGGTGCAAGGACCATGTCAAAGTGGTCTAAGTTTTCAATAGGCTCCGGTAAGGCATTCCTTTTACTAATGCAGCCAAACTTTGTCTCCCACTTGAAACTTTTGTGGCACCCAATGTTGATCATGTCGTTGCTTGTACTTGGCATTTGATTTCTCCAGAATGTCGTCAACCTACTGGCGAATATGTTGGATGTGCTCAACGAAGTTGTTTGCCTTATCTGTTTCAGACTGGACATGACCCAAATCTGCGTGAGTAGCTGCAAATGGCATGGCCATATCAATGGGACATAGTGGCTAGAATCCCAAGCCCACCTAAAAAGGGTTGTGGTTAGGCGAGCTATGGAGAGCCTGGTTGTAGCTGTGTTGAACATAGGGGAGGATCTTATCCCATGTGCATGGATGCTTTGAGTTTTACATGCACAGAATGTGTATGATCATCCTGTTCACAACCTCTGTCTAGCCATCAGTTTGAGGATGGAAGGTGGTGGGCTTAGTGAGTTTGGTGTCCAACATTGACCAGAGACTAGACCAAAATGTACTAAGGAACTTGCGGTCCCGATCTAAGATGATAGACTATGGGATCCCAAAGTGTACCCACACTCGTTCAAAGAAGAGTTTAGCAGTGGCTTCTGTTGTGATATTCTTCTTGCAGGCCACCATAATGGCCATATTCAAAAACTTGTTAACGACCACAAAAATGTAGTCATTTCCATGCTTAATAGAAAGAAGGCTCGACATGTAATCCATGGAGATGAATTCCCAAGGTCGACTAGGGGTAGGCAGTGGGGTATAGAGGCCTTTCTTCTTGATGGTCGGTTTGGCAATGGCACAGGCAGTTCATGATCTGATGTACTTCCCGACATCCTGTCGAAGATTCAGCCAACAGAAATACTTCTGTAGTACTGCCACCATTTTCTCGACCCCAAAATGCCCAACAACTTGACTGTAGTGTGCTTCCCAAATCATCTTAGCACACTCGCTTGAAGGAACAGAAAGGTGACCCAGGTGGCATAACAGGGCATCCTGGAGGGGAAAATATGGAACATGTTGACCCTCCAAGAGTGTTTGGTATGTGTGGCCGAATTCTAGGTCACTTTTGTAGAGAAGTGGCCAATCAAAAGTCTCGTTCCCACAAGCATTGAGCACAGTGGTTAATGCCATGATCGGTGGTCGACTGAGACAATCTACAACATTATCAATGTTGCCCTTCTTATACTTGATATTCAAATAGAATTGTTGCAGGTATGTGGACCACTTCTAATGGCGATCATTCTGCAATTTCCCTTGTGTTTGTATGAACTACAGGGGTCGGTGGTTAGTGTGGATGACGTTTCCTTCCCCAAAATGTAATGCTTCCATTGTTGGCATCTCTTTGTCATAAGTGGGATGCTTCCATACTGTGTCTAAAAGTGTCTCACTATGATATGCCATTGGATGCTCGTTTTGAGTAAGGACTACCCCAATAGCATAGTCGGAGGCATCTATCTCGACCTCAAATGGTTGTTGCAAGTATGGTAATGCAAGCACTGGTGCCGAGAAGAGATGATATTTCAACTCTATGAATGCCTTCTGTTGAGATTCAGACCAAAATAATTTTTCTTTCGCTCCTCCCTTGGTGAGTTGACTCAATGGCTAAGTGATATGACAAAATCCCAACACGAACTGTGGTAGAAGTTGGCAAGACCTAGAAAGTTGAGGAGCTCTGTTAGAGTGGTTGGAGATGGCCAATCTCGAATGACTTGGATCTTGGCTGGATCCACATGCACCTCCCGTTCATCAATAATGTATCCTAGATACTGAACTTGGGTCATACCAAAAGAGAATTTCTCCAAATTGGCACATAACTTGTGTTGCCACAATGTTTGGAGAACCTGTCGGATGTGGTGGAGGTGCTCTTCCCAACTTTGGCTGAAGATCAGGATGTCATCTAATTATACCACTACAAATGATTTGGTGAATGGCCATAAGATGTCATACAATAGCTTCATGAAGTTTTCTGGAGCATTCGTCAATCCAAAAGGCATAACAAACCATTCGAAAAGGCCCTCCTTGGCTTTGAAGGTAGTCTTCCACACATGAAAGGGTTCGATTGGTACCTGGTGATATCCTAACTTTAAATTGATCTTGTTGAAATATTTTTCCCCCTTCAGTTGGTCTAGGAGGTCATTAATCCATGGGATCGGGTACCTATTACGAACAGTGACCTTGTTGAGCACCCGATAGTCAATATAAAGTCTCTAAGTCTCATCCCTCTTCTGTACCAACACGATTGGGCTCCCATAAGGCAATGAACTCAGGCAGATGTGACCTTTCTGCAACAACTCCTGAATCTACCTCTTGATTTCATTGTTCTCCAGAATGGAGCGCCAATAGATTGGTCCATTGGGCAGTGGCACACCTAGAGTCAGATCGATGGAGTGCTTGACCTAACAATGCAGAGGAACCCTTGCAGGGGAGGTGAAGATGTCCTCGTACTCCTCCATGACCTTGTGCATCTATAGTTTTCATGTAGAGGGGCCCTGTCTAGAGGTCATGGACACTGTCTTCTTCTTTCCTTGAGGGTGTATCATCAGGAAAAAAAAATTTCGTGGTTTTGGAAATGAGCTTATTGCATTGTTTTGTAGTAACCAAAGAGATGACAGTAGGCGGTGCTACCTCTAGTATCCTGTACAACTTATTTCCCACAGTAACAATAAAAGCACGAGGCCTTGATTCATACACAACATGTCACTTCCATAAGTATGGTTGTCCTAATAATACATCACAAACAATAAGGGGAGAAATGTCACACAATACCTCATCCGTGAAGGGCTTGATGTTGTATGGAAGGCGACACTATTGGCTTACGCAAAGATCTCGTCCTTAGTGAAGCCACCTGATGGTGTACGGTTTTGGATGTGTTTTGGTCAGTAAGCCCAGCCGCTTCATAACCTCTGCTGAAATGAGGTTCTTTTGGCTCCCGCTGTCGATAATGAACTATAGTGGTGAGCCCTTTACCCAGATCTGGGAGTGGAAGAGACGCTCCTCCTCCTCTTGATCTTCGGGTTTCTCCTTCTGGATCGTCATGGTGGAAATAGTGGCATTGGGATCCGCATCGATAATCTACTTCTCTTTGTCATTCCCCTTTTCAGATTCTGACTCAAAGTTGGAACATGCATCTAATTCTAAAACCCTTAGCTTGGCCACCAGTGACTGCTTGGCCCGACACTCACTTATATTGTGAGTGCGTTAGGCCCCTATACTACTAGTGTAACCCCTTATTGTTATTAGTACAACCCCGTTATTATATTGTTGTACCCATGTAGTCCCCATATTGTTATTATTGTGCCTTTACATTATTATTGTTATGTCGGCTCTGATTATATTATGACCCCTTAGACTCCTATATATAGAAAGAAGGTCTTGTCATTTGTATCATCTCATAATTGTTCATTTGTGTAATGTAAATGAGGTTTCCCCCTTGAAGAGGCTTATTTCTAAGGCATTTATCTGTCTTTTCTATCATTTTGTGAGCTGGTTTCATAACATTTGGTATCAGAGCTTTGGATTCTAGGGTTTCGCTACTCCAATTAGGTCATTGTGGAATTTTCACTATAACTTGTTTTTTGCGATGTTTCAGAATCTAAAAAAAAAAACCATTTCAGAAGAAATCGTGCTAAACTGCAAATCAGAATTTCAGATCTTTTTGTGCTATATGTACAGAGATATGATCTGAGGACGTTGGTCTTTTTGTAGACTCCTGAATTTCATTCCAAACAGGTGACCTGGGGAAAATCGTCATAACTTTTTTTTTTGGCATCAGATTGAAATTTCATAAGAAATTACAGAAAGAGGACAGATTGTATTTTCCTGTGTATATTTTTTAGATCCTAAGGTTAAAACATTGACATGGGGCACTTCATACAAGTTTTCTCTTCTGAAAAGGTATATAATCAAGTCATCTCGGGAGATTGTGCATAGCGTTTTCTTCAAGAATTCAATTTTGATTAGACTGGTGGAATTGGAAAGAGAATGCATAGAGATACCATGGATCTGAATTTCAGAACTAGAAGATCTGAAATTACATAGTTATAGTCATTTCAAGATCGAGCTCCTAAAATCAAGAAGAGGCAATATGAGGAAGTTTGATGGCAAGGATCTGGTAAATTGGATACTTCAGATGGAGCAATATTTTGATCTACATGGTATGCCACTATTACAGAAGGTATGTACTGCATCTTCATATTTAGAACCGGATCAATTTTTATGGTATAAAGGGCTTTGTTCTCATAAACAACTTGTTAGGTGGTCAATTTTCATGGAGGAAATGATAGCACCTTATGAGGATACAAAGAGAAACACCTTTTTTAGCCAATTGATAAATCTAAAACAAAAGGGTTCGATGGAAGAGCACGTTGAGGACTTTCAAAAATTGAATAGAAGGGTAAATTATATTCCAGAGAAGCAAAGGATTGATGTCTTCATAGGGACTTTAAAGAATAATGTTCAACATGAGGTTCATTTTTCGGAACCTGATTCATTGGAGGAGGCATTCAAGTTGGAATCAAATTATGGAAGAAAGGAATCCCACCACTCATGACTATAATTATGGAAGTGTTTCTTCTCCTAGCCTTCCACAACCTACAAGGCTTACACCACAACAATTGGAAGAAAAAGGAGAAAAAGGGCTTTGTTACAATTGTGATAGAAAATGCACTAAAGGTCATAAGTGTGCTGAGAAGAAATTGTTTTACATAGAGTATGAAGAGGAGGAAGAAAAGGATCAAGAAACATCAAAAGAAGAGGATATACGCCAGGACCCAACCCCAGAGAAAGAAGAAATGAATCCGACCATATCTTGTAAAGCATTGGAAAGAATTACCACTCAAACTCTCAAGATAGAAGGACATATCAAGAAGAAAAAGGTTCAAGAAGTGAAAGATCACATTGAGAAAGAAGAAATGAATCCAACCATAGCTTGTAATGCATTGGCTGGAATTACCACTCCTCAAACTGTCAAGATAGAAGGACATATCAAGAAGAAAAATGTTCAAGAAGTGAAAGATCACATCGAGCATCAATAAATGAATCCGACCATATCTTGTAAAGCATTGGAAGAAATTACCACTCCTCAAACTCTCAAGATAGAAGGAAATATCAAGAAGAAAAAGGTTCAAGCAGTTGAAGATCAAGTCGAGCCTCAGCAACAAGTTCTTCAACTTTTAAAGGATAATGCCACTTTGGTGCAGAATCGAATGAAACAACTGGTAGATCAACATCGCAGTGAAAAAAGTTTTGATGTAGGTGATTGGGTATTTTTATGGCTACATCTCAAGCAAGCTATTTATGAGAAGGAAATGTTGGAAATACTACATGCACATAAGAAATGGTGACCTTACCCAATCGGAAGAAACTTCAAGGTAAAAATGGATCATGATAGTCTTAAATATGTTTTATAACAAATATTATCTTTAGAAGAACGTAAAAAATGGGTCACAAATATGTTGGGTTATGACTTTGACATCATCTACAGAAAAGGGAAGAATTTTTTGTTGCAGATGCACTCTCAAGAAAGGATAAGGATGTGGAAGCATTGTTTTGTGCTATTTCTATTATCCAACCAAATTGGATAAAAGAAGCAAGGGATGATGGAAGAAGGAAAAATAAGTGTGGCCACTCATTCAAAATTTGCAGAATATCCCAATTCAAACAATATTTCCAGAACTTGAAGAGGAAGGAAAAATCATATTGGAACTTGGAGCAGTCACAGAAACAAGAACTCAACAGCTAGGAAATGGATCAATTTCAGAGTATCTCATCAAGTGGAAGAACTTACCCACTGAATATTCCACATGGGAGGACAAGAATTTTATACAGAAGCATCAAGAACTACTCAAGCGTTGAGGACAATACTTTTTGAAGGAGAGGGGCATGTTAGGCCCCTATACTACTAGTGTAACCCCTTATTGTTATTAATACAACCCCCTTTTTTATATTTTTGTACCCATGTAGTCCCCATATTGTTATTATTGTGCCCCATAGAAGCCCACTATTGTTATTATTGTGCCCTTACATTATTATTGTTATGTCAGCTCTGATTATATTATGACCCCTTAGACTCCTCTATATAGAAAGGAGGTCTTGTCATTGGTATCATCAAAGAATTGTTCATTTGTGTAATTTAAAGTAGGTTTCCCCCTCGAAGAGGCTTATTTTTAAGGTGTTTATCTGTGATTTCTATCATTTTGTGAGTTGGTTTCATAACAGAGTGGAGCTCTTATGGAAGTCACACCACTTTCCCATGTCCTTTTGTGGCTTCGCGATGTTGTTCTTTGCTTGCAACTTTGGCAGGTTGTCTTGGGTCGCCCCACCTTGGCATTTTCCTTTGCTCAATGGTTTGGGGCACCTTTCCCTTGCTTTAGATTCGTAGATCCGAAGTCTCACTTCTTATATTTAAACTTTTTCTCAACCTTGATGGCATATCGGTATGTCGTGCTGAGCAAGGAGATGTTCAGGGAGTCTATTTCTTCCTAGATGTACCTGTGTAGGCAACTGTGATATTTGAGTACCAAATTCTTCTTTGAATACTTGATACCCAACTTTGTGTGAAGGGTATGTAAAATACTGGTAAACTTCGGCACGTCTTGGTCCCTTCCCTACAACAGCGTGGTCCACTTTATGTATTAATCCTCATAGCTTTTGACAAGGTAGTATTGCTCCTTGATGGCAGTCTAGAATGAATTCCAAGTGGGTGCATCTAAAAACAGTGAGGCCATACTTTCATCCTTTTGCTCGCAGTAGGTTTCCCACCAGTCCTTGACGTGGGGGGCGCTTTGAGAAGAGAGAAAGTATTATTTTCCCGGTCAGAAAAATCATGAACAGAAAAATACCGTTCTAGAAGATTTAACCATTTATCTATGGTGTATGCATCTATCTAACCCTCAAATATGGGAATTTCAAAATTAATTTGTACCTTAAAGGGTGTGGCAATTCCAGAGTAGCTACTAGAAGTAGATGTGCATCCCCTGGGTAGTTGCTAAAGCATCTGGGAAAAGTTGTCCATCATCGCGTTCCTTTGTTGCTCGAGAGCCTCTTCAAGTAAGATTTTGATAGGATCTCCTGCCCCCTCGTCTTCCTTTTCATCTACCATGGGAGGCCATAGGGATTTGTGAGTCTACTCTTGCAAAGCTTAGACTAGTTCAAGCCCTAAATCCTTATATCCCGGCCTCATTGGGGACATGCAAAGAAAAACATAGAAAAGGAAAACCTCTCTGATTCCATTGATTTGGATTTAGAAAGGAACACAAAAGTTTACAGATATAACCATAAGTATAGAGATGCGGCAGAAATAATACTTCATTTCATTACTGTAAAATATTGAAATATGCTTACAAACAAAAATGGAAATAAACTAGCTAGGGCGATGGTAGCTTATCTCTGAGAAGAGATGTGGCAGCTACATGCCTATGAACTGTGTCACAATGAGGCTCGAAGGCATATTTATTGTTGAGAAACAATGGAAAACCCTAAACATCCAAAAACCTAACCCTAGAAGATGAAACGCCAAACTGTGGGCCCCGTTTGGGCAAATTGGTACATCAAGTTCTCGAGGTCATAACTTTGGCATACGATCTCTATTTGACGCTCACAATATCTCGTTGGAAAGATATATTTTACAACTACAACTTTGGCAATAGAAAAATCCGTCCATGGACCTAAGTTGCTCCCAGGTTTCCCAAAAAATGTTGTTTAGGGACTCAAAACAGCTCTGAGAGTTCAGGACCCAAAAAACTGCTAAAAATAGTAAACTGTGCTACAATTAAGGAAATAGGAAAACTGAAAGAAAAGATGGTGGGGGTCCAAGTGGACTTAGCAGATGGCCACCAATATCCACCTAGATCATTCCTCCCCCTTTAGGAAGCAATGGTCCCCATTGTGTTGAGTTCCTCCATGAGATGAGGAAACTTTTGCTAGACTTGGTCCCTGGTGAGCCACTTGCCCTGGTGAAGGAGTTGGCCTGCTTTGATAATTCGATATAGTTGGATATTCTGCTGGTGAGTGTGCTTGATCTGTGTGTCCATGATCTGATTGGTTGCAACTTGTTCCACGCAATCTAGATTTAACTTTGTCGGTGTGAGATTTTCTGCAATGTCGGATGTGTCCATTAATGGTGGAAAGTATGGCCAATGACAGTCAACATTGAACACTGGGTGCAGGCCAAGGAATGGGGGAATGTTGAGATCAAATGCATTATCTCCCATAGCCTTGGAAAATTTTTAAGGACCATATCAGAGTGGTATGAGTTTCTGATAGACTCTGATAAGGCGTTCCTTTTGCCAATGCAACCGGACTTTGTTGCCCACTTGAAATTTGTGTGGCACCTGATGTTGATCATGTCGCTGCTTGTACTTGGAATTTGATTTCTCCAGAATGTCATGGACCTACTGGGAAATATGTTGGATGTGCTCAATGAATTTGTTTGCCTTATTTGTTTCAGACCGGACATGAGACGAATATGCGTGAGTAGCTGCAAACGGCATGGCCACATCAATGGGACATAGTGGTTGGAATCCCAAGCCCACTTGAAAAGGGTTGTGGATAGTCGAGCTGTGGAGAGCACAGTTGTAGCTTTGCTGAACATACGAGAGGCTCTCATCCCATGTGCATGGATGCTTTGAGTTGTACATGTGCAGATTGTGTACGATCATCCTGCTCACAACCTCTATCTAGCCATCAATTTGAGGATGGAAGGCGGTGGACTTAGTGATTTTGGTGTCCAGCATCGACTAGAGACTGGAACAAAATGTACTGAGGAACTTTCTCTACCGATCTGAGATGATAGACTATGGGATCCCAAAGTGTACCCACATTTGCTCAAAGAAGAGTTTAGCAGTGGCTTCTGCTATGATATTCTTCTTGCAGGCAGCCATAAATGCCATCTTCGAGAACCTGTCGATGACCACAAAAATGCAGCCATTTCCATGCTTAGTAGAAGGAAGGCCCGACATGTAATCCATGGAGATGGATTCCCAAGGTCGACTAGGGGTAGGAAGCAGGGTATAGAGGCCTTGATTCTTGATGGTAAATTTGGCAATGGTGCAGGTAGTGCATGATTTGATGTACATCCCGACATCCTGTCGAAGATTCGGCCAATAGAAATACTTCTGCAGTACTGCCACCATTTTCTCGAGCCCAAAATGCCTGGCAGCCGGACTATAGTGTACTTCCAAAATCATATTTGAAGGAACACAAAGGTGACCTAGGTGGCATAACAAGGCATCCTGGAGGTGAAAATATAGAACATGCTAACCCTCCTAGGGTGTTTGGTATGTGTGGCTTAATTCAGGGTCACTTTTGTAGAGAAGTGGCCAATCAGAAGTCTCGTGCCCACAAGAGTTGAGAATGGTGGTTAACGTCATGATCGGTGGTCGACTGAGGCAATATGCAACATTATTGGTGCTACCCTTCTTATACTTGATATTCAAATGGAACTGTTGCAAGTATGTGGACCACTTTTGATGGTGATCATTCTGCAATTTCCCTTGAGTCTGTATGAACTGTAGGGGTCGGTGGTCTATGTCGATGACCGTTTCCTTCCCCAAAATGTAATGCTTCCATTGTCGATAAGCTTGCACAATGGAATACATCTGTTTGTCATATGTGGGATACTTATGGACTGTGTTTGAAAGTGTCTCGCTGTGATATGCCGTTCGATGCCCGTGTTGAGTAAGGACTGCCCCAATAGCATAGTCAGAGGCATCTGTCTCAACCTCAAATGGTTGTTGCAAGTCTAGTAATGTGAGAACTGGTGCCAAGTAGAGATGATCTTTCAACTCTGTGAATTCCTTCTATTAAGATTCAGACCAAAATATTTTTTCTTTCGCTCCTCCCTTAGTGACTTGACGCAAGGGCCAAGTGATATGAGAAAATTACAACACGAACCTGCGGTAGAAGTTGGCAAGACCTAGAAAGCTCCGGAGCTCTGTCAGAGTGGTTGGAGATGGCCAATCCTGAATGACTTGGATCTTGGCTGGATCCACATGCTCCCCCCGTTCATCAATAATGTATCCAAGATATTGAACCTGGGTCATGTCAAAAGTGCATTTTTCCAAATTGGCACATAACTTGTGTTGCTGCAGTGTTTGTAGAACCCTGTCGGATGTGGTGGAGGTGCTCTTCCCAAATCTAGCTGAAGATCATGATGTCATCCAAGGATACCACTAAAAATGAGTTGGCGAATGGCCACAAGATGTCATCCATTAGCTTCATGAAGGTTGCAGGAGCATTCGTCAATCTGAAAGGCATAACCAACCATTCGAAAAGGCCCCCCTTGGCTTTGAAGGAAGTCTTCCACACATCAGAGGCTTCGATGGTACCTGGTGATATTCTGACTTCAAATCGATCTTACTGAAATATTCCCCCACTTCAGTTGGTCCAGGAGGTCATCAATCCATGGGATCAGGTACCTATTATGGACAGTGATCTTCTTGAGCACCTGATAGTCAATAGAGAGTCTCCAAGTCTCATCCTTCTTTTGTACCAAGACAATCGGGCTCCCACAAGGCGATGAACTCTGACGAATGTGACCTTTATGCAACAGTTCCTGAATCTGCCTCTTGATTTCATTGTTCTCCATAATGGAGCATCAATATATTGGTCCATTGGGCAATGATGCACCTGGGGTCAAATCGATCGAGTGCTTGACCTGAGAGAACAAAGGAACCCCTGTGGAGGAGGTGAATATGTCCCTGTACTCCTTCATGACCTTGTCCATCTGTAGTTGTCGTGTAGAGGGGCTTGTATAGAGGTCGTGGCCACCATCTTCTTCTTTCCTTGAGGGTGTATCATCAGGAAATCAAATTTCCCGGTTTTAGAAATGAGCTTTTTGCATTTTTTTGCAGTAACCAAAGAGATGGCGGGAGGTGGTGCTACCTCTGGTATCCTATACAACTTATTTCCCACAGTAACAATAATAGCATGGGGCCTTGATTCATACATAGCATGCCACTTCCACAAGTATGTTTGTCCTAATAATACATCACAAACATCAAGGGGAGCAACATCACGCAATACCCCATCCATGAAGGGCTTGATGTTGTATGGAAGGCGACAATGATGGCTTACGTGAAGACCTCGTCCTTGGTGAAGCCGCCTGATGGTGTACGATTGTGGATGTGTTGTGGTCAGTAAGCCCAACCACTTCACAACCTCTGCCGAAATCAGGTTCTTTTGGATCCCGCTATAGATAATGAACTCTAGCAGACAACCCTTTACCCACATCTAGGAGTGGAAGAGACGCTCCTCCTCCTATGGATCTTCAGGTTCCTCCTTCTAGATCATCATGGTGGCAATGGTGATGTTGGACTCCACATTAATAATCTACTTCCCTTTGTCATTCCCCTTGTCGGGTTCTAACTCAGAGTTGGAACATGCATTTGATTCTGAAACCCTTAGCTCAACCACCAGTGACTGCTTGGCTTGACACTCACTTATGTTGTGAGTGGAGCTCTTATGGAACTCACACCACTTTCTTGTGTCCTTTTTCAGCTTCACGGCATTGTTCTTTGCTTGTAGCTTTGGTAGGTGGTCTTGGGCCACCCTGCCTTGGCTTTTTCCTTTGTTTTATGGTTTGGGGGCAACTTCCCCTTGGTTCAGATTCACAGATCCAAAGTCTCACTTCTTCTGTTTAAACTTCTGCTCGACCTTGATGGTATATCGATATTCCATGCCAAGCAAGGAGATGTTCAGGAATTTTATTTCTTCCTGGATGTACTTGTGCAGTTAGTCGTGGTATTTGAGTACCAAATGCTACTTTGAATCCCTGATACCCAACTTTGTGTAGAGGGTATCGAAAATATTGGTAAACTCTGGCATGTCTTGGTCCCTTCCCTACCATAGCGTGGTCCATTTTATGTATTAATCCTCATAGCTCCTGACAGGGTAGTACTTCTCCTTGATGGCAGTCCAGAATGAATTCTAAGTGGGTGCAGCTGAAAATAGTGAGGTCATATTTTCATCCTTCTACTCGCAGTAGGTTTCCCACCAGTCCTTGACATGGGGGGCAGCTTTAAGAAGAGTAAAAGTAATCTTTTTTCGGTCGGAAAAATATGAACAGAAAAATGCCCTTCGAGCAAATTTAACCATTTATCTACGATGTCTGCATCTATCTGACCCTCAAATATGGGAATGTCAAAGTTAACTTGTAACTTAAAGGGTGTGGCACTTCCAGAGTAGTTGTTGGAAGTAGATGTGTTGCCCCTCAGTAGCCGCTGAAGGATCTGGGAAAAGTTGTCCATCATCGTGTTCCTTTGTCACTCGAGGGCCTCTTCGAGCAAGATTTTGATAGGATCTCCTACCCCCCCATCTTTCTTTTCATCCGCCATGGGAGGCCATCGAGATTTGCGAGTCTAGTCTTGCAAGGGTTCGACCAGTTCAAGCCCTAACTCCTTATATCCTGACCTCGTTGGGGACATGCAAAGAAAAAAAGAGAAAAGAAGATCGCTCTAATACCACTGATCCGGATTTAAACAGGAACACAAAAAATTACAGATATAACCATACATATAGAGATGTAGCAGAAATAATATTGCATTTCATCACTATAAAATATAAAATATGCTTACAAACAAAATTGGAAATAAACTAGCTAGGGCGATGGTAGCTTCTCTCTGAGAAGAGATGTGGTGGCTACATGCCTATGGACTGTGTTATAATGAGGCTCGAAGGCCTATTTATTGTTGAGAAACAATGGAAAACCCTAAACACCCAAAAACCTAACCCTAGAATATGAAACACCAAACTATGGGCCCTGTTTGGGTAAAATGGTACATCATCTTCCCGAGTTCGTAACTTTGGCATACAATCTTTGTTTGACGCACAAAATATCTTGTTAGAAAGATATAGTAAAGAACTACAACTTTGGGAAGTGAAACATCAGTCCATGGACCCATTTTGCTCCCATTTGTTTCAAAAACGTTGTTTAGGGCCTCAAAATGGCTCCGAAAGTTCAAGACCCGAAAAACTACTAAAAATACTAAACTATGCTACAATTAAGGAAATTGAAAAGCTGAAAGAAACAATGTTGGGGGTCCAAGTGGACTTGGAGGGTGGCCACCAATATCCACCTGGATCACTAGTCAAGGAAACCCCTCTGACAAGAATCCTAGTCCTTTTCATTCTTTTCGAAATAATGGTGCTCCCTATATGGCAATGTTGTCCCTTCCTGGATTGACCATTGGTCTTCCAATTTGGTTATTTTTGACCTCGGTGATTCTGAGTGCCCAAACATATTTTCAATTGAGTTCTCATACACCTGAACAACACCAACCTCATGCTGATCCTAAAGTTAACCCCTTTCCTTCTTCACTTGTTTCTTTACCCCATTCTTCCTCTTCGGCTATTGAAATTCTGGACTCTAGTAACTAGGAATATAAGAAGAAGAAGAAAAATAAGCAAGGGGCTAACCAAGAAGCCATTTCTACGAATGTAACTGATGTAGAAAAATCTTCCAATCAGCCTTAGAAAAGTAAAATTCTCTTGCATGTTATGTAAGGGTGACCACCATCTTCAAAACTGGGTCTTAGAATTGTGTTTCACAGATTTGCATCAACATTTTTCATCAACCTATGGAGATCATGCTAGTGATAAAACTTCAATTCGTAATAATAAGGTCCATGGAAAAAAGGGAAAATTCAATTTTCCCTATAATTTGTGGGAAGGTAATCATCCCATTCACCTTTTTCCTCTTCTGGATGAGGCTTCCAAAGAGTTGGAAAACCTTACAGCTTCCCAACCTCATCTTTCAGGTGGTTATCATAATATTTCCCCTGATCCTTCACTAGTTGATCAAGTGATGGATCAAAATCCATCTTTGGTTAACCCTTCTCTCTCTGAAAGTGAGTCTCGTGAGTCTGTTCTCGACCACCCATTGGTTGAGAAAGTAGTATAATTGGCTCAACATTGAGTTAACCGTACCTTTCTGGTAGAGAGTGAACCTCATACTACTTAGGCTCTTCTAGTTTCTTCAATTTTGAAGGAACTGGAGGGAAATCATCATGTTCCCAAGGTGCATGAGAGTAGTTCTCCTGCTCCCATAGAGAAAGAGGGAAGCTCTCTCATTCCTACAACAACCCCTCAGAGTAGTTTGGTCACTTCTTTTGATTGGAGTTGACTAGCATGATATTGTCTTTCGTCTTATGTGCCTTTCCATATTATAGTACAAGATTACTATATGGTATACATAGCATAGTCATAGATGAGGGAACATCTATTAGCATCTTGTCCTCGACTGCTTGGCAAGCTTTAGGTTCTCCTTAGCTTGTCCCCATCACATAGAATATGTTAACTTTTAACAGAGGAACTAGTCAACCATTATGGATCCTTCCTAAGTTAATTATTACTTTGGGAGGAAGGATTTTCTATATAGACATGATGGTTGTACAAGTCCCTTTAGATTTTAATCTACTCCTTGGCGATGACTATGTTTATGTCATGGGAGCTCTTGTCTATTCTCTCTTTCATGTGATATGTTTCACGCATGAAGGAAGAATTTTGATCATTGATCAACTTACATTCATTGGTCCTTAATCAACCCCCAATGAACCATCATCCTTAAATGGTTCTTATATGAAAGTGGTATCACCCCCGCACAGGTTAATTATGTGGTCACCTATTCCATGCCCACCTCTACTGATGCTCTAGTAGGTAATGTAGTATTCCATGTACTGGGGGTATTGGAGCCTGATTTTTCATTTGGATCCCTGGACATGTATCCCTTCCAGAGTGTTTTTCTCCCATCCGATAAGAACATCTTGGAATCCATGGCCTCTTTTGGTTTGTGATCAAGGGTTAGAGAAGATTTCCTTGTCTTGTGTCAATCTTGTTAAAATATGAAACAAAATCTATGAGGATAGTTCTTTTACTATGTTAACCTCATTAAAAAATGAAATAGGTCCCCATGAGTAGAGTTATTTTCCTGTGTCAAGCTCAGTAAAAAATGAAGCAAGGTGTCATGAGCATAGTTATTTTCTTATGTCAAGCTCGTTAAAAAATGAAACAAATCCCAGTCAAGTCTTTCACTTGATCTTGTAAGTGAACCTTCATGCCATCTACTTGTTAGTAAATATTAGTCTACTTAGGTGAATGAAATGAAGCTTGGGGGGGGACATGTTTCCTCTATATTGGGTGGTTGCGTCCATACCTTGGACCTTAGATTTCCATACAATCCTTTCCATTTAGATGGTTGCTCCCATACCGTGGATCTTTGCACATGGTCCTTTCTATCGGATGGTTACGTCCATACGGTGGATTTATGTTTTGATATATATGACAGAGATATTAGATATGTGTATGTATATGCATCCTTGATTTGTAGGTCCTTTTATGGTGTTTGTTCTCATCCTTGAAAAAACTTGTAAAGCATCTTAGCCATCACTCTATGTTTTTCCTTCATTCTTTAGGGGGCATCTATTACACAGTATTTTGTCACACCTCCTACACTTCCCTATGTCAAACCCCGAAGTGCATAAAACTTGACAATTGTGTAGTGTACCAATCCTGATGTGCAGTACAAATCCTCCCTGAAGAACTAATGGAAACATGCCTTGAGCCTTCCCTGAAGAAATGAGCTCAAAAGCCTTATTTAAGTGTCAGCAAGACTATGATAATACCTTCCTGTGATGATGGCAGGTTGCACCATACTAGCCTCGCGTTGCCAACATGGTTTTTACCTAGATACTCGTGTTGATCCCTAAAATTAAAGTTTCCAAAAGAGGACAAGAATCTTTGTGATCTAGAGGCTTCCAAAATGATGAGTTGGAGGTTGTTCATTGTGGATGTGGTATAATTATCCCAATATTTCCCTTTGATCTTATCCATATGAGTTTCCCCCTTGAGGTGAGGACTTTCCCCTATATTTGGTGATATCCTAACTCCCTCTCCCTATCTATATATTCATCCTCTTCCATTCCCAAATAGTTGGACTCCAATTATTTGCGCCCTTATGTTGAGATAATGCCTTTACACTATTCACTTTGGCTTGGAAAAGGAGTGCTTGGAGAGCTTGAGCTTAGACTTGGACATTCACTTAAGGAGGGCTTACTGACATCAAGGCCTTCCTATTTTATTCATTAATATATAAAAATTCCGGTTCACTTTCCATAAATGCTTGTGTCAATGCATCATTTATGTTGGGATGGGATCCCCTGGGTTAGTTTTGGGGTTAAAAACCTAAAGTTTTCATGTAAATTTTGTAAAAATATATAAACTCTCCGCAATTTTTGGATGCAGAGCACGTAGGTGGTTAAGAGTCAAAATGGCTTTAGCCCTTTAGTTATGTAAAAGTTGAGTCGGTTTTGAGGTCCACCCATGGTCCGCAAACCATGGGATTGAATGTAAAAGGCTATAAATAGGTGTGTCCTAGAGAGTCTAAGATAAGTAATGATGGATGTAATGGGTCAATAAAAGGTAGCACGGAGAAGTGAGTCATAAAGGAGAGAAAGGCTCTGTAGCTAAGTGTGTAGAGGCCTAGATAGAGTCTGCAGTTGAGTGCCCGAACCCCTACAACTGAGTGCGTAGGGTACTTTTGAGTCTGTAACACCATACTCAAGATCAATAAAGAAGATTGTTGATGACTTCATGTGTTTACGATTTACTTCTGTTGATTTATGATTGTGATATATGCTATGAATGAATAATGTATTGATGAAATATTGATGTTATGATGCGCGAATCTATGAAATAAGTCTTAATAACTATACACATTGCATGTTTGTTGGAAATAATATAGAGAGGGGGGGTGAATCAGTATTATCAAACTAATGATTTTTCATTTCCATAATCAGATTCATATATGCTACTTCAGTTAAGGGAACTTCCATGTACATGTAACTGTGTTTAGAGCAACTAGCATATATCCAACAAACTTATGATTCAATTAATTCATCATATATTGATCTTAATCAGTGCATCAGAGCCATATATAAACAGTAACCAGGTGCAGTAAAAATAGAACAAATCATCACACATAAAACACACATGAACACCAAGATATAAGGTGGAAACCTAATGTGGGTGAAAACCACCTGCTGCAATCGTCTCTGTCTTCTTTTAATAATAAGATATTTCTATTTACAATTTTTGTACTGGTGCAGTCTTATACCAGTACGCAGGCTTCTACCTACATAAGGCTACAACCTTCTCTCGTTCTCCAACTTTTACTGGAAGGGAGCTACAACCACCTAGCTCTTGTATTAGTTGATATGTTTACTAGTACGTAGTTGCTGGCCTACAGAAGGTTACAACCTTCTCTTTTCTTCCAGGAACCATGTTTCATAAATTTTCAGACTGGATCCATCAACAATATCATATCTGCATCAACCAATCTCCTTTTGAACCAATCACAACCAAATGAATCAATCACTTTGATCATTCAGAATGTTGTCACCAGAATACAGTAACCAGAACCCAAGTAATAACCC
This sequence comes from Pinus tabuliformis, assembly GCA_031772625.1. Taxonomy (NCBI): domain Eukaryota; kingdom Viridiplantae; phylum Streptophyta; class Pinopsida; order Pinales; family Pinaceae; genus Pinus; species Pinus tabuliformis. Next base: position 1,225,658,138 of record CM062807.1, read on the forward strand.
AGAACACTGAAATAGCAAATAGAAGAAACTAAAACATATTTTATATGGTATATGCTACTTCCATGTGTCAAACCTGTGTGCATACACACTTTCCTCAAATCGAACCAACGTACAGATCTGCAAATAAAGTTTATGATGTATACACTATTTTGATATGCAGAACCAGTGTGTATATGCTACTTTTCTAGAGTGAACCTATGTACAGATCTGTAAAAGATGATTTAAACATAACAATAGTTCTAGACATCAATCATACCCAGATCATCATATTTACAAACTACAACATGCGCCATTTATTTAGATACATGATCAAACCACATGAAGATAATTCACTTCAAGCCTTAAGATCCTGATACATCATTAGATCTTATCCTTCATCAAGTGCTAAGGTTCTTCCTCGGTTCAAATCAAGCAAAAAACCATAAGCCAATAACCTGCATATTAGATCTCACACTATATCTGATATTTGATACTTGCACACTTGGCCTAATGACCTTCTCCTCCTTTAAGAGTGTTAGGCCTTTCCCAATACCATGGTCCAAAACCACTTAGGACCAATACCTTGGAACAAATACTTGGGCTCAATACCTCGGACCAGATACCTTAGACCAATACCATGGACCAAATACATTGGACCAAAACTTAGTTTTCCAAGATATACACGCCTTTCCTTCTGTGAAAGTGCGTGTGTACAATGTACGCTCCTTTTGGTCTGTTAACCCGTGTGTATATGCTTCTTTGTCAAGGTGAACCTGCATATACCTCTCTTTGATCATTAATTCTTTGCTATTGACGTGTTGCACTGTGATCTGTCATCTGAGTGAGTTGCCATCAAGGAAAACACCTGTATCATAATGCCAACAATGTCCCCCTTTGGACTTGATGGCAACAACAACACCAAGTCACTCTCCCCCTTTGACATCAAGGCCAAAGGGTGGACCAGGATATTCTCTACCTTTGATATTCATTATGTTGTCCATACTCCCCACAAGTACATGCTGAAATCTATGATTGAGCTCCCCCTTTGTACATGCTAAGATGCACTATATGATCCATGCTCTCCTTGAGCACATGCAGAGTCTACACAAATATTTCTCAAAAGAATAACATGACTGTACAACTCAACTGAGTATGACCTTCCTATCACCAATGACTCATACATACATCAATCTCCCAACCAAGTGGGGATATACCAAATGTTTATACATGACTAAAATAGACATTATTACATCATCTTCCCATGCATAGTGGGGGTACAAATTAGGTCTTTTCATGAACTTTACATCTAATGATATACATGACTTATATAACAAGGACCAGCAATCTAAATAAGACCATGACAATCATCATCAACTATCATACATCATATGTGATCTGCACCATAAGCATCTGTCCACAGCATCCAGATCTATAACCTTCAGTACCATTCTCTTAACCAACCAACAATCAATAGCAAGATGTATCATTTAGCCACATAAGCATCATCACCAAGGACTTCTAACCATAATTCCAACAATGCATTATTCGAAGCATATGCTCCCCTTGAACCTGTTCCATCTGTTCACAGTCAGATCTGATATCATCAAGAAGTATCAAGGCATCATCATCAATCAGATATACATCAAGTTAATTTGTGAGGATCAAAAGCACTTCTAAATAGCATATTATGAGTAGCAACACATTTCCACACATCATCAGCAGATTGTAACCATCATCAAACAGAGAAAATAATGAACCATATCAGTTCCCTTTGCCTGAGTCTGGCCCACTATTTTTCTTCAAACCAACATATACGTGACTGTGTCCACAGAAACTCGCGTATGTATGCGACTACACTTCATGAAACTCGTGTATAACCACCTTTTTCTATAAATATAGGATTTAACAGCAGAATGATGCAGAAACTACTCCCAACTTTTGTCTGAGATATTCAAACGTCTCTCTGGGCAGTGGTTTGGTGAATATATTAGCAACCTATTCTTTGGAGGGAACATACTCCAATTTGACTTTTTTTTCAAGCACTTGTTCACGTAGGAAATGATATTTGATGGTTATGTGCTTGGTCTTGGAGTGCATGACTGGATTCTTTGAAATACTGATGGCACTTGCATTATCACATAGAATGGAGATGGGTGGAGTACATGTGATCTGAATATCTTGCAAGGTTTTCATCATCCAAAGTTATTGTGTGCAGCAAGATGCAGCAACCACGTATTCTGCTTCAGTTGTAGATAATGCAACTGATCTTTGTTTCTTGTTGAACCAAGCCACTAACCTGGAACCCATATGGAATGCACCACCACTAGTGCTTTTCCTATCATCAACACTTCCTGCCCAATATGCATCTGTATATGCATGAAGTGTAAGATCTGTATCTCTAGGATACCATAAGCCAAAGTTCTGTGTTCCTTGAAGATATTTGAAAATTCTTTTTACTACCTGAAGATGTGATTCCTTTAGATTTCTTGGAATCTTCCAACTATTCCCACTCCATGCACGATGTCCAATCGGGTACTTGTTAGATCAAGTAGACTACCAATCATGGATCTGTAAGTTGGTTGATGTACTACTGCTGATTCGTCATTGGAGCTGAGACTACATCCTGTTACAATTGGAGTACATACTGGTTTAGAATCTTCCATGCCGTACTTTTTCAGGATCTGTTTGAGATATTTGGTTTGTGAGAGAAAAATACCATCTTTATTTTGCTGCACTTGTAGACCAAGAAAGTAGGTAAGATCACCAAGCAAGGACATTTCAAATTCTTGTTGCATTACTGAAGCAAAATTATGACTCATGGATTCTTCATTGCTACCAAAATGATATCATCAATATACACAACAATTATTAGCAATTTATCAATGTCCATCTTTGTATATAGATTGCTATCTGCTGACCCCTTTGAAAAACTTTGTTGATGGAGATATTTGTCAAGACAGTAATACCATGCCCTTGGAGCCTGTTTTAGACCATAGATAGCTTTTTTAAGTTTGCATACAAGTTTTGCATCATTTCCAAGAATGAATCATTCTAGTTGTTCAATATAGACTTCTTCTTCTAAGTCTCCATTTAGAAAGGCAGATTTTGCATCCATTTGGTATAATTTGAATTTTTGAAAACTAGAAAGAGCAAGAAGCGTTCTGATGGCTTCAAGTCTAGCAATAGGTGAAAAAGTTTCTTCAAAATCTATACCTTCTTGTTAAGCATATCCTTTACAAATAATTCTGGCCTTGTTTCTAATAACTTCTCCATTTTTGTTCAGCTTGTTTTTGAATATCCATTTAGTTCCTATGATATTCTTATCATGAGGTCTAGGAACTAATTCCCAGGTATTATTATTTTCAATTTGCTCAAGTTCTTCATTCATGGCCTTGACCCAACATTCATCTCTACATGCTTCATTTAAATTTTTAGGTTTAGTGGAAGATAGTAATGCTAGATAGCTTGATGCTTCGGCAATGGTTCTCTAGTCTAAATATCTGCTCCTTTTTCTCCTAAAATTTGAGTTTCTGGATGATTTTTCTGAACATACCTGGACGAAGTCTTTTCTTATATCGTTATCTCTTCTTCTAGTACTTCATTGGTTTCTTCTTTAGAATCAGTGTGATTTTATGTGGGAAAATGATCCTCATCTTCTTCGTAATCTACGGTTTTTATCTGTTTTGGATTTTTGCATGCTTCATCAACCACAACATCAATACTTTCAATAATTTTCCCAAGTCTTCCATTGTAACATTTATATCCTTTACTTCAGGAAGAGTAGCCAAGTAGAATACCTTCATTTGCTCTGGGTTCAAACTTACCAAGTTTTTCATCAGTTCTTTTGATGTAACATTTGTTTCCGAAAGCTTTGAAGTATTTTACAGTAAGAGTCTTACCATACCAAAGTTCATGTGGAGTTTGAGTGTTTTTTACCCAAAAATTTGCTTGGTTGAGAATAGTGACGATGGCGAATGCAGCTTCAACCCATAAGGTTGCAGGAGTTCCAAATTCATCTAGCATAGCACAACCCATTTTTTGAACAGTTCTATTCATCCTTTCTACCACTTCATTTTGTTGAGGAGTCCTTGTGGTGGAGAACTGCCTTTTCATTCCATGTTGTTCACAGAAGTCAAAGAATTCGTCTGAGGTAAATTCCGCTCCTCGATCAGATCTAAGGCATTTGATTTTCCCATCTAATTCATTTTCAACCAAGCTTTGAAGGCTTTGAACTTTTCAAATGCTTCATCTTTATGCTTTAGAAGACCTATCCAACACATTTTGGAAAAATCATCAATGAACAATATAAAGTATTGTTCTCCACAAGGTGAATTTTTCCTTAATGGACCACATAAATCACTATGAACAAGTTCAAGAGGCTTACTAGCTGACTCTTCCTTTTCGATGAATTGAGATCTAGTTTTCTTACTGAATTGACATGATTTTCATATAGTATTTTCATGAATGTTGATATGTGGAAGATCACGAACAACCTGGAATCTGCATGCTTTTCTTATTTGAGAAAAGCTTAAATATCCCAATCTTCTGTGCCATAGCCATTTTTCATCATTTTTTCTTAGATAGCATTGTTTTGGTCCTCCCTTGAGTATGTATAGGTTGTTTGGAGTTCTTGTCCCTTTAATCATGGTTTCTCCTATATCAAGCTCATGAACAACACATCTATTTGATCGAAATACTACTTCATTGCCTTGATCACACATTTGACTCACACTCAACAGATTATGCTTTAAGCCATCAACATACATAACATTCCTAGCTTTAACTTTTTCTTTCAAGAAAATAGAGACTTTAACTTTTATGACAGTAGGAGTGTCGTTTCCAAATGAGACACTCTTTTCCTTTTCTAAGGCATTATATGAGTGCAGTTTTTCTCTGTCACCTGTCATGTGTTTTGAGCATCCACTGTCGATGTACCACTGATTTTCTTGTCCTTCTGCATACAAGGCTATACCACATCTTTCTGTTTGTGGTTCTTTCTTTCTCCATATTTTGGGATTTAATGGAGTTTGCAATTTTTGAGTTATTTGCCGAAAATTACTCCCACATTAAGATTCTTCATGGCCAAAGTTGTTACAGATTGAGCATTCTATTTCATTTTCAAGAAGAGAAAAGTTATTATAGGAACTTTTCTTAATCCCTGTCACATTCCTTTGATTTCTCGCTTCTCTAGTCATGATAGTTTTGTAAGAAACACATTGAGCAGCTTTGTGTCCAAAATTATGACATGATAAACATTTACCATTAAAGAAGTTCCTGCGATTATCAAATCTATTGACCTGTTGATTGTAGTTGAAGTTCCTCCTACTGACCTATTGATTGATATTCTTTGAAGCAAATTGAGTATGATTTACATGAAGTTGATTGTGGCTTCTATTCTTCCTTGAAGTAAATTGAGCCTGATTCACCTGGTAATGTTCTTTATGCCTTTGTTGACGATTGTCGAACTGTTCATTTCTCTTTGCTGCATCACGATAGCTTTTAGTGGAGGTTGACGGCTTCTGTGATTGAGATGTTTCTTTAGTATATCCAAGTCCTGTCTTTATTAGAGGAGAGCACTGCACTTTGATAATTTCATTTAATCTTTCTGATCCATTAGCAAATCTAAGATTGAGAGCTTTTGTTTTCTCAACATCCTTTCTTAGACCCACAATTTCACATTCTAGTTTTTCATTGTGTTTTTCTCTTTTAGCAAGTTGGTACGTCAAGGTATATATAATCATATTCTTTTCTTCTAAATAGATTTTGAGTTTAGAGATTTCTTCATAAAGGTCATATTCATCTAAAGAAAACAAAAATTCATCATCTTCATACGCCATCAGAAGTCTATAGTCATTACTATTTTCATCTTCACCACTATTTGATAAACCATCGCTATCTTCATGAGTATAGTAGCTCTTTTTACTTACACTTTGTTTTCTATTCCATTTTGTAGTCTCCTTCCCTTTATCATATCTATCTTTATGAGGACATTTGGCAACATAATGACCAACTCTACCACAGGAAAAAATTTGAAAGGTAGTTTACCTCTGAATCTACTAGAACCCCGTTGAAGATTCTTGACAAAGTTTGCTTCCTCTTCTTCTTCTAAAATATGTCCTGATTCATTGAGTTCTTTTCCTTTTACTAAAGCTTTAAATGCAACTTCTCTCATATCTGAAGGACCTCCTTTTCTCATCTCAAAGGCAGTTAAGATTCCGTGAAGTTGTGTCATACTAATAATCTATAGATCCTACTTTTCTTCTATGGCAGATACTTTTGATTCAAATTTAGCAGATAAGGATCTTAAAACTTTTTCAACTAATTTAACTTCCTTTATCTATTCACCGGGATTCTTCATGCAATTAACAATCTCATCTCTACGTAAGAAGCAACTAGCTACACTTTCATCATTCTACATCTTGAGAGTTTCATATTGAATTCTGAGAGTTTGCAGTTTAGCACGTTTTACCTTAGAGTCTCCTTCATAGCTTAGAACAATTTTGTCCCATATTTCTTTGGCTAATTTGAGCTACATAACTTTGACAAAATCTGATTGTGACAGACTTCCCAATAATGTTTTGACAACCTTGGCATTGGTTTCATATTGCCTTTTACCTACTACATCTGTAGGAATTGCTGATGGAAATGTATATCCTCCTTCCATGATTTCCCAAACATATTTTCCAAGAGATTGAAGATAGGTTGTGGTTCTTACCTTCCAATAAAGTTTCTCCCATCAAAGATTGACGGTCTGATGGATCCCCCACGTTCTTGATTACTCATGATGATGGATCGTCCTTCAAGCAATCAAGCTTCTTCTGAAGGACTTGCTATGATACCAATTGTTGGAAATAATACTAAGACGAGGGGTGAATAAGTATTATCAAACTAATGATTTTTCATTTCCATAATCAGATTCATATACGCTACTTCAGTTAAGGGAACTCGTGTGTACACACAACTGTGTTTAAAGAAACTAGAATATATCCAGCAAACTTATGATTCAGTTAATTCATCATATATTGATCTTAATCAGTGCATCAGAACCAGATATAAATAGTAACCAGGTGCAGTAAAAACAGAACAGATCATCACACATAAAACACACATGAACACCAAGATATAAGGTGGAAACCCAATGTGGGTGAAAACCACCTACTGCAATCATCTTTCTCTTCTTTTAATAATAAGAGATTTCTGTTTACAATTTTTTTGTTGGTGCAGTCTTATACCAGTACGCTACAACCCTACAGAAGGCTACAACCCTCTCCCATTCTCCAGCTTCTACTGGAAGGGAGCTACAACCCCCTAGCTCTTGTATTAGCTGATATGTTTACTAGTACGTAGGTGCTAGCCTACAGAAGGTTACAACCTTCTCTTTTCTTTCAGGAACCACGTTTCATAAATTTTCAGACTGGATCCATCAACAACATCATATCTACATCAACCAATCTCCTTCTGAACCAACCACAACTGAATCAATCAATCACTCTGATCATTCAGAATGTTGTCACCAAAATAAAGTAACTAGAACCCAAGTAATAACCTAGAACACTGCAATAGCAAACAGAAGCAACTAAAACATATTTTATAAGGTATATGCTACTTCCATGTGTCAAACTTACGTGCATACACACTTTCCTCAAAGCGAACCAAAGTACATCTCTGCAAATCAAATTTATGATGTATATGCTGTTTTGATATGCAAAACCAACGTGTATACGCTACTTTTCTAAAGTGAACCTACGTACAGATCTGTAAAAGATGATTTAAACATAACAACAGTTCCTGACATCAATCATACATAGATCATCATATTTACAAACTACAACATGTGCCAGTTATTCAGATACATGATCAAACCACATGAAGATAATTCACTTTAAGCCTTCAGATCCTGATACATCATTAGATCTTATCCTTCATCAAGTGCCAAGGTTCTTCCTCGGTTCAAATCAAGCATGACACCATAAGCCAATAACCTTCATATTAGATCTCACAGTATATCGCATATTCGATACTTGCACACTTGGCCTAATGATATTCTCCTCCTTTTATAATGTTAGGCCTTTCTCAATACCATGGTCCAAAACCACTTAGGACCAATACCTTGGACCAAATACCTAGGGTTAATACCTCGCACTAGATACCTTGGACCAATACCATGGATCAAAATACCATGGACCAAATACCTTGGACCAAAACTTAGTTTTCCAATATATATGTGCCTTTCCTTCTGTGAAAGTGCGTGTGTACGATATACGCTCCTTTTGGTCTGTTAACCCATGTGTATATGATTCTTTGTCAAGGTGAACCTACGTATACCTCTCTCTGATCATTAATTATTTTCTACTAACCTGCCGCACTGTGATCGGTCATCTGAGTGAGTTGCCATCAAGGACAACACCTGTATCATAATGCCAACAATGTTAAGTACTTCCGCGAAGCTTATATAAAATATATTATGCTTATAAAATACTTCGTAGATCTACGCAAGTTCATATCTAGGGTTATTTTCTAATACACATAAGTGAATGGTTCGACTGTTAAGGGTCTGCCAAGACCAATCGTAGGCCTCCACGAAGGTCTAGAGGTTGTTTAAGGGGAGTTGCAATACGAAGCCCTAAGAGGCTTATAGATCTGAGTGAAGGCATATCTAGGGAATTTAAAGACATCACACTAATCTTTGGATGCAGAAACTTAGTTCCAACATCCCCCCATACTGCTTCAGGTGAGATTGCAGCTTGTGCTATGCGGGCTGTTACCAAAAGGGCTAGTAGTGTAGGGTTTTGTTTAGCACAACTAACTCTAAACCTGGGTTAGGACACCCTAAGCCAACAAATGGTTTTGTTTCCAGGATCGGGATCTACTTAAGTAGATGTGTGATGTCACATCACTGGAATCCAACCAAGAAGGAAATTGAATGGTGGTTGGACAGGAAAATTCACGAATTCACGACGTAGGAAAATAGGAACCCACACCTATCAAAGGAGCAATGGTTAGATAGGTACTTGTATATAGAGATATATTAAATTTTCTTCTGCAGCTTCCTAATTGAATTTTATAGGTGGATAGCTAAGTTGGAAGATGGCCAAGGAAGGTGGAATCTTGATGGTCCAATAGTGTGGACTCTGGAGCTAGTGCGAAGTATGGAAGCTTCTAAAGATACGATCATGCACGTTGTTGATCACTGGCTTAATCAAGTTATAGGAGGATTTGTTATAGAATTCAGAGTTGCTACCTCAATCAGATACAGCGAAGCAGAGCGACGCTTCTTCAAGGGACCACGATGCAGGTACCTAAGATCTTTGAATGACTATATTAAAATGTTGTTGTGTAAAAAGTGGGTTATTCCATTGCCTCATGGACCCCCCTCGAGTGATGACGAGGGAGTATTATAGGCTTCCCGAGGAGCTCTATTCAACTGATAAGATAGGGTTTTTTGCAGACACATCAACCATCCACTCCACCTCCACCTCCACCTACACTGCATACACCATCACCCACACCTCCACCACCACCACCGTTGTTCAACATGTCAAACATCATGAAGATGCCAATTTTCAAGGGCATAGGGAGTGAGGATACGAATCAATTTTGGTTTGTTGTGAATGTTGTGCAGACATCATAATAGATTACTGATGATAATATAAACAAGGTAGAGTTGGTTACTGGTTTACAAGATCGCACGCTCACGTGGTATATTAAGTACTTCTCTGATAATCCTCTGACATCAGTAGTAGAGACCAAGGCTGCTTTAATCAAAGAATTTAGTAAGAATTCTAAATCACAATCAGTAGTAGGATTTAAAGAAATCATGATGACGGTTAATGAGACGCCTTGGGAGTAAGATCAAAGGTTGAAGTGTGTAATTAGCAAATTTAATATGTAGCTCACATATGGTCAGCACCATGAGTGGTTTATAGGCTCGCTTTTTCCCCACCTAAGGATTGCTCTATCACAGCAAAAAATAGGAACTCAGACAGAAACCCTGGAAGTCGCAATGAGGTTGCATGTGATGCCTATGTAGGATGCAACCTTGGGGGTACAACAAATTCACTCCTAGTTGCAGAACCTCTGCCTAGAATTGCAGAGCTTAAAGAAAGAGAAGGAGACTAAACTAGAGGTGCGAGAGGAAGTGTGGTCTCTAAAATATCCCACTATCCCGTATTCACGAGCTATATCACAGGAGGGGGACAAATTCCCTTGCGACCAAAAGCTCCAGTAGGATCGAGTATGGGGACTGCGTTATGGTGCGCTATTTGTCAAGTAGTTGGAAAACACATAATGAATAATTGTCATTTTATTCAAAAATTCGTTAAGACACCACAACAGTTTTTCTGCAATTTCAGCAAATCAATGGGCCATGATGAGGGCCACTGTCACAACTATGAACTGAAGATGGAAAGGATGCCTACGTACTGGATGCAAGCAAAAACTCAACCTCCAAATTAGGGCATTAGAGGAGTGCATAGAGGATATCAAGGATGAGGATGAGGCCGAGGAGGAGGAGGACCTGGTAGAGGTCGCAAACAGGTTATTTTCTATAATTGTGGAACAACATGGGACTACGCGTGGGAGTTTCAGAATTATACATGCCCGTCATGTCAATACTATAGCCAATTTGACCACACTATAGAATAATTCCCTATGTTGATAGATAAGATGCAGGAGGAAAAGGTGCAGCCTCAACAACCTACACAGAACTTACAGATGATGACAGCTGAGCCCCACGATCCGAACATGAATGTAGTGTTGAGAAGCAGAATAATGACTAGTGATGATAAGGGAAAACAACTTGAAGAGGATGGATGGGTCCACAAGGTCCCACAAAAGGAGGTTGGTTTTCATTTGGGGCATGCAAAGAAACCATTTATGGAAGCCAAGAAATCCTTCGCTGAGGCCTCCACCTCAGGGAGCCAGAATAAAGTCCAAGAGACCAGCGCGCCTATAGAGGTCAATCCCTCTTTCCTTACTATGGTCGTGGAGACCTACATGAAACTGTTGCGCAATAGAAAGGTTGTGAAGGGGCTACAGGAGTTAATAAACAAATGCGTTGGAAAATAAAACACCCCTGATGGACACCGCGTGGTAAGAAACTTTGGAAAACATAAGGCAAGAATAGGGCACAAGATGAGGCTCACCATGCAGATAGGAGAATATGAGATGGACCAGGTCATTCTTGATGTGGGGTTTGATGTGAACATTTCGCCTAAACAGAAATGGGAGAAAATGGGCATATGTGCACTGGATTGGTCTCCAATCCAGCTTAGACTGGAAAACCAATAGAATATCATCCCTATGGGATGACTAGGATCATGTGCGCTAGCTAATTTTGAAGTGATAAAGATCGTTGATGATAGTAATCCATATCTTGTGCTCCTTAGAAACGATTGGGCCATTAACTTGAACTTACTTAACACATTTGATTCCCAAAATGATATCTAATACAATGTACTACAGAAACCTCCAATAATGAATGGGTTCATCAACTTGAAGAAGAGGACAATGTCGTTTGAAAGGAAATCGCTTTGAGTTGTAGTTCCGCTGGACCCGGGAGAAGGATCGCACTACACTAAACCGGTCCATGACTATGAAGAAAGTCAGGACGATTTAGACTAGATCTACAAAATAACAACGTGAGATCAAGACTAGATCAATTCCATAGAAAATGGATGAATTGCATGGGACTGGGAGTGTTCCTGCACCTCTGATTCAGAGAAAGAGTTGGAGCATGGGCAGAATAGGTTGGATGTAGTATCTATGCTACATTACAACATGATAACTAAATCTTTGTGATGTGTGTCATCGGAGGTAAGGAATTTACCCTATTATGATGGTTTAACTGATGTAGATAATTCTTTAGATACGTTTTAGCGTGAGGTCCTGGAGCATCACCACTTCCAAGAATTAGACTTGGAACTGCGTGCTACGCCCGCACAATGATGGGGTATGCACAAAGATAACTTTGATGTATGGTGATATTACAAAATGATGATGAAGTTGCGATTCGGTTGTCCTAACATTCGAATGGCTGAGAAATATGATGGGAGAAATGATCCATGCAATCATTTAGCAAAGTGGACTAAAACTTATGGAACAGAGGCACAGACGGAGTGGGTGCACTTATTCTGTCACACTTTGGATACAATCCCTATGAATTGGTATCTGGAAAAAGAGCTCCACCATGCCACTATGGAGTGGGATATATTAAGGGAAGGATCCTTAATGACATTGAGTTTTGAGGATGGGTTTGAGAGCATTGATGAAACCCTACAGGAGGTTAACACAACAATCTTCATAATACCATAGGAAACCTTAGAATGGGTTCAACCATATTGGAGCACCTAGCTGCACCAAGCACTGGAATGTTATGATGTGACTTCCGAGGGGGAGGATGAAGGTCCAAGAAATATTAATATTCCAGAAGTGGAGGGGCATCCTGAAGTTGATGGCCCACAAATAGAGAACTCGAACATCACCGCACCATTGAAAACCAAGCAAGTAAATATTGGGACTGAAGCAAAACCGAAGTTTTGAAAAATTGGGGATTATTGGGATGACACTACTGCGAATAAGGTTGTTGAGTGATCCAAATCAGATCCATAAATGACTGTCATAGAACCGTGATTAAATCAAGTCAAACAAACCCTTGAAGAATCAAAAACACCCTGAACTAGTGGCCATGGAAGCCGGCACAAAACGACGAGGACCTTGGTCAAAGCGCGCTAACCGAGGCCCATGGAGACTGTGGAGGAGGTCAAAATAGCCTTTGGGAGCCCCAGATTGGGAAAAGGAGTTGATTTTCGATGCGCTAACATGCATCGCTGGGAAAACAGGGCCGAAATGGTAGGGCTTAAGCACTTGGTCACGTTGGGAGCCAGAGGAATCTGGGCAGAAAAGCAAAAAAGTGCCATCGTATGAAGGTGGGACCCACGACCTAGAAACCGGTAGTTTTACCCAGGGTGCCCTTGAACGGTAATAGGTTTTGGAGAAAACGGAGTGAGCACCCTCAGTGATCGATGCGTGGCAGTGGAGGAGAGAGAAAAATCACCGCGATCGCGCGTTATTGGTCGAGCAAGTCAATCGCGCTCAGCGTGTGAATGACGTTGGATCTGGAGTAGCCCAGATCAGACGACTGAGATTGTGTTCGATAAACAAAGTGGAATTGATAGGGGATTAAGCCGCGATTTAAGAGGATTTGAGATCCATTGACCGCCATGGTGGAAAAAACAATGAATCGATGAGCGGGCTAGCGTAGTTCCGATGGAGACACGTGGCTACTTCCTGAGCATTTATGTTAACGCCAAACAATGAATTCCAAGCACACAGGCGGCAGGCGAATCGACGCAGGAAGGAGAGTAAACAAACAAGCATGGAGCTCAAATGGCTAGAGCCGTGAACAGAGACAGTGAACGGGAGATCAGAAGAGAGATTCAGATCGAAGAGTCTAAGCGACCAAGAGAGACAGTGACTAGTGAACCCTGAGAGGAGGACTGAGCATAGAGAGTAGTAAAGCCAAGCAAAGGAGAAAGAGGGCCGAGATGACCACAGGCAGCATCGAGCACCAAAAATCTTGAAGAATCAAGCCTTCCCATAGAGGAATCTGTCTGGATTGAGCATCACAGTTGGCTATTTCCACTGTAGACCGAGGGTCACAGAGCTGGTAGGAAGAACAAGAGTCTATTTACTCCAAGTGGCTTGGGGAATCCAAAGACCACCCTGTCAAACAAAATCTACTTCAGGAGAACTCATATTGAGTCCCTGTATTGTAATTTCTCTGCTCAAATACATAATAAAATAAGGCCACCATTGAAGCTGGACCGGAGACATAGCCCTAGAGAATAGGGTGAACTCCTTATTAAAAATTTTTGTGTCTTTGTGTTGCTTACTGTATTTCTCTGTTGTCTTTCCATTCAAAATGTCTGTGTATTGGCAATCTGATCGATCCATTGTTTCAATAACATAGAACACACACCAGCACATGAGTCTGTAATACCTTTTGTTTAATAAATCTTCACTAAGGTCACTCATAGGGTGATTTTCAAATCAAGTGGTATCAGAGCTCTAGGTTGTAAGGTTAGACAAGCTTGTGTTGGTTTAGCCGTGAATGATCACTAGATCAAAGCTCAAATTAGGAGAAGGAGAATTGGTCGAAACTAATCTTGAAATTGGAGGTGTCTATTCTCAAAATAAAATGTTAGAAGAAGGTTCTGTAGGACCAAACTCTCAATTCCTAGAATGTTTCCTAGCTATAAAGTCCATGGTGGAAGAAATGTATAGGGACTTTAGAAAGCATAAGGATGAAGATTCATTAGGCTCTAAGAAAGATAAAGAAGAAGATGAATCTCATTCCCATGACCACTCCAAAGGAAAGGGGAAAGAAGAAAGCTTCCCTACACCTCCTAGTAGCCCTGTGCATAATAAGAAAGCATATTTGATTAAGTTAGATGTTAAATTTGATTTTGCTATATATGATCGAGAGTTGAATGTTGAAAAGTTGGACAACTGGATAAGACAAATTGATGTGTATTGCAAAGTACAAAATATAGACTCAGACAAGAGCAAGATTCAGCTGGCAAGCCTTCGCCTAGAGGGCACTGCCTTGGTTTGGTGGGAAGGCAGAACCCAAGCTTATGTGAAGAAGCATGGTAAGACCATCTCTATCTAGAGTGACTTTGTTTCTTCCATCAGAAAGCAATTCTATCCATTGGCCTACATGCAACAAGCCATGATGAGTTGGAAAACTCTTCGGCAGTTGAAAGGTCAAAGTGTACAAGGGTAGTTCCAAAAGAGAGCATTGATGTTAGGTATTTCATTAGACTCACCAAAAAATCTTTTGAAGTACATTGGTGGTATACATAGCTACATGAGGCACACTATCCTCATGTTTAATCACACTAGTATAGATGAGGTATCTGTACAAGCTACTCATCTAGAAGCTAGAGGAAAGAATGGAAATCTAGAAGTTGGGGGACCATTCCAACCCATTGTAAGCAAAAGTAAGGAGAAAAGAAAGCAGAAGTGGAAATCAAGGAAGACTAACACTACAAAGAAAGGCAAAGCCTCATGCACCCATTGTAAAAAGGAGGGGCATGATGATGAGCACTGTTGGATTCTGCATCCAGAGCTAAGA
Organism: Pinus tabuliformis; assembly: GCA_031772625.1. Taxonomy (NCBI): domain Eukaryota; kingdom Viridiplantae; phylum Streptophyta; class Pinopsida; order Pinales; family Pinaceae; genus Pinus; species Pinus tabuliformis. The sequence continues at coordinate 1,225,673,253 of CM062807.1, forward strand.
CCTAAGAAGTCTGAGGGCAAGAAGAAGACGACTACTGCAGCTATTTAGAAGGATTTGGGGTCAGACTTGGGAGATGAAACAATCATTGCAGCCACAGGTATAAAAGGTAAGAATTCTGAAGCATCTATTAGTAATTCTGCTCAATCTGTTATTGATGAAGAACATGAGAGAAAAAGGCATGAGATTTTCCATCTTCGAGTTGTTTCCAAATATCAAAAGATTGATACTTTGTTTGATAGTGGCTCACAAGTAAATATGATTTCTGAAGAAATTGTAAAGAAATTGGGATTAGCAACTACACCTCATAAGAAACCATACCCATTAGGATGGTTGAATGATAAAGCACAACTCCAAGTGACTAGACAGTGAAAACTCAAGTTTTCTTTTGGGTCAGCATTTGTAGATGAGGTTGAGTTAGATGTAATTCCTTTAGATATATGTGGAATTGTTTTAGGAAGTCCTTACTTGTATGATAGAAAGGCTATTTTATATAGAGCTAAGAACAAGTATCTACTTGTTAAAGATGGAATAGAATACTTTGTAAGGGCTCATAAGCTTAAGAATAATTACACTCTCATAAACTCAGGACAGATGAAAGGAATGATAAATTCATGCAAACATTTCTTACTAATGGTTGTAAAGGAAAATAAAACTGATAAAACCAATGTCTTTGAGGGCTGTAATTCTGATCAGCAAGCTGATATAGAAAAGATTGTTTCAGAGTATGATGTCTTGTTTCAAGAACCTCAAGTTCTGCCACCCAAAAAGGGAATAGAACATGATATTATTTTGCAGCAAGATGTTCCTTTGCCTAGCATTGGGATGTACAGGTTATCTTCTTTAGAGAATGTTGAAATCAAGAAGCAGGTGCAGGAGTTGCTTGAGAAAGGGTTCATCAGGACTAGCACATCACCATGTGGGTCACCAATCATTTTGGTGAGAAAGAAAGATGGCTCGTGGAGAATGTGCATTGATTATCGAGCACTGAATAAAATAACGATAAAAAATTGCTATCCCCTTCCTCGCATAGTTGATCTTTTAGATCAATTGAAGGAAGTTGTTTATTTCACCAAGCTGGATTTGCACAATGGATACCATCAGGTTAGAGTTGCAGAGCAAGATGCATGGAAGACTTATTTCAAAACAAAGCAGGGATTGTATGAATGGTTGGTTATGCCTTTTGGCTTGACCAATGCCCCTACTAATTTCATGAGATTAATGAATGATGTACTCAGACCTTTTCTTGATGATTTTGTTATTGTGTATCTGGATGACATTTTGATTTTTAGTAAAGCGTGGGAAGAACATTTAAAGCATGTTAAGCAGACATTAGATGTTTTGAAAAGAGAAAAATTTCATGTTAAACTCTCCAAATGTGAATTTGGCAAAACCTCTCTAAATTATTTGGGTCATATAGTAGGGGGGGTGAATTGAAAATAGATCCCTCTAAAGTGGCAGTCATTGTAAACTGGCCTAAAACCAAGTCTGCTACAGAAGTGATAAGCTTCTTAGGAGCAACACAGTATTGGAGGAAGTTCATTTCAAATTTCTCCTCAATTGTAGCTCCCTTACATGCTTTGACAGGATTGAACAAGGTGTTTCAGTGGGGAGGCAAACAACAGAAAGCCTTCGACACCTTGAAAGAAAAAATTAGTACAACACCCGTCCTAGCACTGCCATATCTACAAAGGCCATTTGAGATCCAAACTGATGCTAGTGACTATGCCATGGGAGCAGTGTTGACACAGCACGGTAAACCCATATGTTATCATTCTGAGACTTTTAATCCTGCAATAGTTAACTATCCTACCTATGATAAGGAATTGTATGCATTAGTTCAGAGTGTGAAAAAGTGGAAACATTATTTAATGGGCAAAGAAATAGTAATACATACTAATCATCAGCCACTCCAATATCTACACTCCCAAACTAAGTTGCAACAATCAAGACGTTACACATGGATGGGTTTTCTACAACAGTTTCATTTAGTCATCAGATATAAAAAGGGCATACATAACAAGGTTGCAGACATGTTATCTAGACCCATTATAAATGCATCTACCATACTTAAGCATAATTCTATGCTACATGAAAGCTACATAGAACAGTATGCTCAAGATATGGACTTTAAAGATGTATATGCAACTTTGAGTGAAGGAAAAGGAGTAGAAGAATTGGACTATCATGTGAAGGACCGACTCTTATATCATTGTGGGAAACTCTGTATTCCAGAAACTGAGAGAGCAAAGATAATTAGGGAAGCACACACTTCTCTGATATCAGGTCACTTTGGGGTAAGTAAAACAATTACACAGCTGCAAAGGTTCTGTTATTAGCCGAAAATGAGTGAGACAGTTTCTAGATATGTAAAGGGGTGTGCTATGTGTGCTAAAAGCAAGCCCAGCAATAGAAAACTAGGATTGTACACTCCATTGCCAGTTCCTTCTCACCCTTGGGAGAGCATTTCCATGGATTTTGTTGGAGGACTGCCCAAATCTAGGAAAGGTCATGATTATCTATATTTTGTTGTGGATAGGTTCAACAAAATGTGTATTTTGATACCTTTTAGTAAACAGATTACAACTGAACAAACTGCAAGATTATTCTTTGAACATGTATGGGTTCATTTTGGATTACCCACTTACATTATATCTGATCGAGACACCCAATTTGTGGGGAAGTTTTGGTCTAGTCTATGGGAACTAATGGACACCAAATTAAAGAAAAGCAAAACTTTTCATCCACAAACAGATGGCCAAATAGAAGTAGTTAACAGGACTAGGATCCAGTTACTGAGAGGATATTGCAGCAAACATCCTAAGCTTTGGGATGAGCATTTGTGCTATGTGCAGCATGCTTACAATAGAACCAAACACTCTTCTACACAGAGATCTCCTTTTGAGACCTTCTTTGGTTTCATACCAAAGTCTCCCTTGGATTTTGTCTTTGGTAAAGATACCATGGTTTATGGACACGGTGATGTGGACAAAGCAACTATGTTCATTAAACAGTTTGTTGTTGGGAAAAGTATCCAATACGGAATGACCCTATCCCACTCTAAGGGTGATAGATCCTTAGCAACAATCAAAGCAAAGCTATCTAAGATTACTTCTTTATGAGATGCAAAAGGGGGAAGAAAGAGATCCACTCACCGATGTCTTTCGCCAATGGTTGATCCAATCTTCTCTCCTTGTTGCTTGCTCCCAGCTCCTTGTTCTCTCACGGGCCCAGCTACACCAAGATCCTGCAAAAAGACAAGGGAAGGAAACTACAAGAAGCATGCATTCATAATTGATTCAAGGATTAGAATAAATCAAATACGCAAGTACAACAATACATCATTGAAACACATGCGAATAGAAGAACCTCAAATGCTTTATTAATGGAAGAAAGTAAGGTTCAGGTGGTGATACAACCATAAGAGGCCCAATCCAGCATCACCTTCCCGATGGAAAGAAATCTCCTCTTCACCTCCTTCAAGCAATCACCCAATAGTTCCAATTGTAAACCAACAACAATTCTTTGCACAAAATTCCAGCCTTCAGATCTCATGGGATGAGATCCTTATATAGAGTTTTGAAGAGAAGATGAGTCAGCTTGATGTGTGACTAGTGTCCTCTTCAACTCCAGTTCTTCTTCAGTTCTTGAGTCCACTTGGAGATCCTTGCTTCCACTTGGAGTTTAAGAACCTCTTACTCATCACTAGGCGAATTCCTTGATCCAAGTGTCATTTTGGAAGCTTCCTGGGCACTGACACATTGAGGAATGATACCTCCACATGTCAAAACTCGCTCAGCGCAGGTAGCCTTTGTTGAAGTTGACATTCAGCGCAGGTAGACCATGGAGCAGTTGACATTCAGCGCAGATGCTCAGTGGAGCAGTTGACATGATCCAGAATTGACTTGTTTTTGAGTGTTTTTCAGTGGAGAACTGATTTGAATTGTTGTGGTTTGCTGACCTTGTTCCTCTAGGGGTAGGAACAACATGTTTAGGGACTTTGGATCCCTTAGATTATGGACATTTCATGCTTCATGCTGTAAGGCACAAAAATGTCTATAACAGTTGCCCCCTAAAGTATGAGGTCGTTTATCGGGTGAAATGCTTTATCAGGAGGATCCGAAGTTCATTCAATCGCCGGGAGGTGACCTGTAATAAGATACAATACAATACATTATTTTTCATACTGCTTTCATGATCTAGCTGAGGCGGGCATTTCCCATGCTCAGCTTTATAAATACATTTTCTGTACATAGAACAGACAATCGTCTGATGGTAGACTGATAATTCTCTGCTGAAATTATCATCCTTTGAGTAGGATGATTATCTGCTGCACATGTCAATGTTTTTATTTCCTGAATATATATCGCAGCCCGGATGGATGAAACTAGATCCGGGGTCTTCAAACTCATCCGATCTTCACTCTAAGTACAAGTCGATCCATGTGAGAATTTCTTGGAGTCGAACATGGAAAGACATCGCTTGATTACTAGTCAATAATGTAAACTGTTAACAAGCGCGAGAGGAATCACCGATAATGATGATGACCCTCAAGGTACGACAATACAATTCACGTGATGTGAATAGAGGACTTGGTGTCGAACACCACGCAAAATCTCTCGGTCGAAGGTCATTGATGTATACCTGTCGCCGGAAGTGAGAAACTTGCCATTGAGGCATGCAAGCTTCAAAGTACTGAGGGGGGTGTTCCTAGATCAACTTCTTGGATAATGAGCTGATGTCGACAAGAAGCGATCCGTCAAAGGAGGGCCTTAATGAATCCCACATCAGTGACACGGAACGGAGCTAATGATTGTGATGAAGGTGAAAACGATCTGTGAAATATGATTCAGGGTGGCGGTCATGAAAGGATGAAAGATGATGTATGGCAGTGGATGGGACACGGTTGACTCTTTCTGAACGACATCTCTTGAACATATAACGACACTGATGTGATGGATCGGTAGCATTACCCCAAATGTGGATGGTATGGCGAGACCATGGTGATGAGACCGGTGAATGAAACAACCCAACCCGATGTGGTACGGAGGCAAAAGTGTCATGTTCAAGAGCGACTTGCTACCATTACAGCTTTGAGATTCTCCCAATTTTTCCCCAGTCATTTCTGACCAGTACCTCTTTATTTTTGTCAAGCTTGAGGAGGATAACATATGCTTGTTCTATAACCTGCCCTTCGGGAAAGCCCATCTCTATGTTTTAACTAGCCTAGCGATAGGGAAACTCGTTCTCGTCTAAAGACAAGTTTGTCGATATTTAATGTATTTAACGAGTCTAGCGACAAAGACAACTCGGTCCTTTTCATTTTTAGAGAGTCTGAAAAGGTACGTAAAGTCAACTCCAAAGGTCCTTTTTCATCATCTAATCCCTTAAGTCCGAAAAAGTATAAAACAATACAGAAGGGATGAATGTTCGATAGTTTTATCAAGCTGAACTAGACAAGCGCTCGATCATTTTGTGCAATAATCCCTCAGGTCCAAAAAGATTAAAATCTAGAGGAGGGATAGCTCTTCCGGTCCTTTTAACAAGCTGGAAGGCCAAAAACTCGGAAAACTTTTCATATTTTACGAGTCAGAAGAAAAGAGCTCAAAGAAGACTCGTATTTTGAGGAACGAGTGATAAACAGGGATAGCAGCAGATTCCAGGTACAGGTTGGAATTTTCCAATCACGGCAGTGTCACAAGGATGGCTAGGTGAAATCACTCTTCGCAGCTGTTCCTCAAAATAGGTAAACAATCAAGTGGAGGTGAATGATCGGCCAAATGAGAAGTGGAGGTGACGGTGCAAACACGACCAAGGCTTTTATGGCTGATGAATTTACGGTCTCAAATGGTTATTTACCGGTTCGTTTTTTCTGAATGAGCTCGAAATCTGGAGGAAGCCTGCTCACATGCTTATGTTTATTTTTTAACGAGCATGAATTCCGCGTTAAAACTGCTCGGTTTTGCGTTTATTTTTTAACGAGCATGAACTTTGCCAAAACTGCTCGTTTATACCAGTCATAAGATAAGAAATGTCTCCTGGAGATCGCTATTTTTTAAGGAGCTTCATCTCTCTACGCTTTGCTCCATCTCCTTTCTTTATGCAAGTTTGGGTTACGACTAATCCAAAAAGCAGATAAATAATCGCTCCTCGCTTGCACTCCAAAAGGTTTGCATGCCCCCAGGTATAAAGTACAATTTCAAGGTTATCCCTCCAGTTTCCACATCTGCTTTTCTTTGGGTGTTCACAGCTACTTGTCTCCTTGCTAGTCTAGTTTTACTGGGACTATACGAGATCACAAGAGAGCAGCTACTTGGTTTTTCTCGTTAGTCTAACTTTAATGGATCTTTGCAAGATCGCAAGAGAACAACTACTTGCGACAAGAGAACAGCTACTTGCGACAAGAGAAGAACACTCCTCAAAGATAAAACATTTGTTTTACCAAAGGCATACCTCTTTCAGGTTACCCGAAGATTGTCTCGTTAATCTTTCAAACAAAACATTTCTTCGGCATTGTCTACAAAAATAGACAAAGGTGAGTGGCGCTGCCTTAAACACATAACTTTGACAAAAGAATCTTATTCCAGAACAACCCCACTTCCTTCAACACCTTCTTCTTCATGGGAGCTTGGATTTTTGCCGGCTCTACCTTACGAAGAGGAAGGAGGGGACGGGGTACGGACTAGTCATATTCTCCCGCGGAAATTCTACCTTATACCCAGGGTTTTCTCTGCCTAAAGCAGACCAGGATGCATGCCCCCTGGGTTCCAGCCCTATTTTCCCGAATCACTCGCACTCATCAGGAAGAAGAACCGGGGGTGGAGACCTTTCTTGATTGAATAGACCATTCAGGGTTGGTATGTGACTATTTGCGATGTGTGATCCCGGAAATGAAAGTTGGTCTACGAGCTTGACCATTCTTCCTTCATGTGGAAAACACATTACTCTAAAGAGTGAGGAGACTATTGCTCCCATGCAATATATATAGTCTCATCCAAGGAGTAGGTTATAATCCAAGGGTCCTTGAACGACCATCACGTTCATTTGAACGGCCTTCCCTTTCAATGTAATGGGCACATTGGGGAGGATCCCTAATGGTCGACTGGTTCCTTTATCGAAACCTGAGAGATTTCTTATCTCAGGTAAAAGCGCCGGGGAACCCAGTGCTTTCCAAGCAATAGAGGAAAGGATACTCACAGATGCCCCTTCATCAATGATAGTTCCAGCCATAACCATTCTGTATATTTGGACTATAATTCTGAATGGTATACTAGCTGGTAACTGGGGTCTGCCTAGTTGGTTCCAATCAAAGGACACAACCAGGTTGCTTGGCGGTGGGACCGAATACATGGCCGGATATGACCCTGATGATGTTCCTTCCTGCGATAAAGGAATGGGCGCATTGCCCTGATGCTCATCAGAGTCAGTGTTGATGAAAAGAATCTGGATGGTGTCATCCTTATTCTCTTCAGTGAGGGTGTCAGCTGAAGATGAATCTTCAGTGACGGTGTCATTTGAAGATGAAACTTCTGAAGGGAGAACCGGGTCAACTGCCGTTTCGACCTTTGGACTTTCGTCCGGTCTGGATTCAGTAGGTTCATTTTCAGTGACTGACGCTTCAGCTGACCACTTGAGCGGGCCAGCTATATTTTCAACCAACGAAGGACTTGGCGTGAGTTTTTTGTATCCAGGAGGAAGTCGTAACGGTGAAACCGGACGATCTTCCAAAACTCTCTTTGCTTCGTCTAAGAAGGGACAATGGTGGATGGCGTGATCGCCTTCACACAGTCTGCAGGGGAATCTTTCTCCCTCTCTTTGTCTAGAACCTTCACTTTCACTGGTCGATGGTAAGCTTTCAACATGGCTATCAGAGGTTGATGCTTTCGAACTGTGCAAACGAGGGGACCAGTCCCTTAGTATCCGGGGAATACAGGGACAATCTCGGTGGAAGTGGTCTCCTCTACATATGACACATGGCGATTTAGGCCCGGTTCGTGCTGTGTGTGGATTTTTTTCAGATGTCTTTTGCTTGCCCCCAGTCGCCTTAGGCTCCTTCTTCTTCTTTTCTTTCTTCTTCTTCTCCTTCTTCTCCTTGGGAGCTTGGCTTTTGCGGGCTCTACCTTGCGAAGAGGAAGGATTGGAGGAAGATTTATAAGAAGTAGAAGGCTGGAGGGCAGCTCTAGACTGATCTAACTATTGACTCGACTGTTCAGGAACCGTGGTGTTCTGAACTACACTGGTTGAGAATAGCCAAACTGGCAGGCCAATTGTCAGTCCTGGAAGCGACAATGTGGCCATGTGGGGCGCACCAACTTCTCCCCACGAGGAGAAAGGACTAGGATTTCCATCATGGGGAATTCCTTGGTTGGTGTGTTCCATGTTCTCCACCTAAAGATCAACGTAGGAATAGGAGGTGATTATGTTCCGTTTAAAATAAATTTTATAACGACGCTTTAGACACAACTTGCTTTTTCACTTTTTAAGAGTCGAGAAAAAGCTAAAGATGACTCTAGTCTCCTTCGATGTTTTAACGAGCCCGAAGTGACAAATTCTCGGATGGACTTTTTCAGTTATAGAGTTTGAAAAAGGCCAAAAGAAACTACTCTGGAGTTCTAGGCAGAGGGTGTGCCAAACCTATCGCAAAACCACAGAATACGTTTTACGGTATGGGTGGTCGATCTTCGTGAATGCTGTGTTCACTGCATTGCGATCAGTAGGGCGGCCGACACGGTTTCCTATGGATAAAGGCTTTATTCCTATAGGGGTCTCCCAATATATACGCGACGGTACGTGGGAGCACAAGTCCGTATTGATACTTATCGCTTCACCGTGGAGGAATCACCCAACCACTCGACGCTAAGATATCACGTTTAACGACGCCGGAACACATCTCTAGCTTAGACCTCTATGTGTTTTCGTTATGTTTCAAAGCGTTGTTATGTAAATTCAATTCATTTTAGGTTGATCTTGCTTAGCAGTTTGCCTTTATGGATCACCACGTGATGTATGGTACAACTCCTAAATGCAGTCTAAGAATGATAAGCAAGCTTTTTCAATTCTTTCAACTTATGAAAATCTTAACTACTGAGGGAAAAGAAAGACATCAACTTTTCACACAGATCATAGAGCACACACTGATGCACTTTTTCCTAAATCAACATGCAAGCTGTCAAAATGCACATGCACAATGCAGGTATTTCTTTTCCTCTTTCTTAATGTTGATGTATTACAAAAAGAAAGCTGTTGTATAATTTCGAATTCAATTTCAAGTGAAAGCAAACAAGCTTTTGTCCAAAATCAAAAGAACACCTTAAGATTTACTTGTTTCAATACTAGAAATACTTAGATTCGAACCATATAACGAAAGCAAAAGCTCAATCAGCTATGAACAGCAAATAAACTAACTCTTAGGATCAAAACGACACTTTATCACAGGTCTAGATCTAAGAGGCCACAGCAAGACTAGTTCACTTTCGTTATGGGAAACTGTAAATGAAGTAAGAAATACAAAAAGAACAATCACAGTTTCTTTATACAACCGAGGTGGAATAATGGCAAAGAAAGGTAGTTTCAGATAGGTACACTGGTTGATAACAGGCTGCAAAAACAATACTGAAAACTGGGCAACAGAAAGCAGAGAACCCCAGTTGCACAATGCAAAACTGGTTCAGCGCAGGCTCTGCACTGTCAGTTTGACATTCAGCACAGGTAGCCCCTTCGGGACCTGCGTTGAAACGCAGACTGCCTTCACTGCAGTGGCGCTGAAGAGAAAACTTACGTTTCTCTCAGGTTCCGGGTCACAGATTGCTCAAAAATCAACTGTTTTAGGCCAAATCAGAGGCTATCAATCAAGTACACACTAGAGGATGATTAAAGGAAGATGAAGACTATCACAAAGAGCTATTTAGAGTCCTTGTGGATCAGCTCTTCAAATCATAAACATGCCCAGAAACTGAGCTAGAGTAGCTGCCCTCTACTTTGCATCTGAAAGATTCAAATGCAGTTCGATTCGGTACTCCCTTTGTTTAGGAAATGAATAGCAAGAAACACAAGCTACCAACAAGATACGATCCCCAGCGGAGTCGCCAGTTTGTTGTTGGGAAAAGTATCCAATACGGAATGACCCTATCCCACTCTAAGGGTGATAGATCCTTAGCAACAATCAAAGCAAAGCTATCTAAGATTACTTCTTTATGAGATGCAAAAGGGGGAAGAAAGAGATCCACTCACGGATGTCTTTCACCAATGATTGATCCAATCTTCTCTCCTTGCCACTTGCTCCCAGCTCCTTGTTCTCTCACGGGCCCAGCTACACCAAGATCCTGCAAAAAGACAAGGGAAGGAAACTACAAGAAGCATGCATTCATAATTGATTCAAGGATTAGAATAAATCAAATACGCAAGTACAACAATACATCATTGAAACACATGCGAATAGAAGAACCTCAAATGCTTTATTAATGGAAGAAATTAAGGTTCAGGTGGTGATACAACCATAAGAGGCCCAATCCAGCATCACCTTCCCGACGGAAAGAAATCTCCTCTTCACCTCCTTCAAGCAATCACCCAATAGTTCCAACTGTAAACCAACAGCAATTCTTTGCACAAAATTCCAGCCTTCAGATCTCATGGGATGAGATCCTTATATAGAGTTTTGAAGAGAAGATGAGTCAGCTTGATGTGTGACTAGTGTCCTCTTCAACTCCAGTTCTTCTTCAGTTCTTGAGTCCACTTGGAGATCCTTGCTTCCACTTGGAGTTTAAGAACCTCTTACTCATCACTAGGCGAATTCCTTGATCCAAGTGTCATTTTGGAAGCTTCCTGGGCACTGACACATTGAGGAATGATACCTCCACATGTCAAAACTCACTCAGCGCAGGTAGTCTTTGTTGAAGTTGACATTCAGCGCAGGTAGACCATGGAGCAGTTGACATTCAGCGCAGATGCTGACGCAAAACAAGGAATTCCAAGCACACAAGTGGCAGGCAAATTGATGCAGGAAGGAGAGGAAACAAATAGGCACAGAGGTCGAATGGTTAAAGCGGTGAACAGAGACAGTGAACAGGAGATCAGAAGAGAGATTCAAATCGAAGAGTCCAAGCGACCAAGAGAGATAGTGACCAGTGAACCCTGAGAGGAGGACTAAGCACAGAGAGCAGTAAAGCCAAGCAGAGGAGACAGAGGGCCGAGCTAACCATAGGCAGCATCAAGCACCAAAGAGCTTGAAGAATCAAGCCTTCCCATAGAGGAATCTATCCAGATTGGGCATCACAGTTGGATCTTTCCACTATAGACCGAGGGTCATAGAGTTGATAGGAAGAATAAGAGTCTGTGTACTCCAAGTGGCTTGGGGAATCCAAGGACCACCCTGCCAAGCAAAATCTGCTTCAGGAGAACTCATATTGAGTCCCTGTATTGTAATTTCTCTGCTCAAAGACATAATAAAATAAGGCCACAGCTGAAGCTGGACTAGAGACGTAGCCCTGGAGAATAGGGTGAACTCCTTATTAAAATTGTTTGTGTCTTTGTGTTGCTTACTGTATTTCTCTACTGTCTTTCCATTCAAAATGTCTATGTATTGGCAATCTGATCAATCCGTTGTTTCAATAACACAGAACACACACCAGCACATGATTTTGTAATACATTTTGTTTAATAAATCTTCACTTAGGTCACTCATAGGGTGATTTTCAAATCATTGAGCTACTCTACGAATATCAAGATATGTTCTCTACTAAGTTTTTAGATTGAAGGGCATAATAGGAGAATTGGTTGTAATGAAAATTACTCTGAAGCCAAATGTGAAACATGTTAAGAAGAGGTCGTATCACCTAAATCCTAAGTTTAAAGAAAAGGTTCGCTTGGAATTGGATAAGATGCTGGCAGTAGGCATCATAGAACTAGTGGAGGAATCTGATTGGGTGAGCCCCATGGTGTTTCAGGAGAAGAAACAAAAGGATGAACTAAGGATTTGCATAGATCTGAGGAATCTTAATGATTGCTATGTCCATGACCCATTCCCAATGATGTTTATAGACAAAGTGTTGGAAAACATTAGAGGATAGGAGGCCTTCTCATTCGTTGATGGATTTTCTGGGTACGATCAGATCAAGATCGCGCCAGAGGATAGGAGGAAAACAACCTTTGTGACAAAATGGGGTTTTTTCCAGTATACTGTGATGCTGTTTGGACTCAAGAATGTGCCCGTGATATTCTCTCACATTGTCATTGTCGCGTTCAACGAGTTTATTCATAAGTTCTTGGAGGTGTACTTTGATGACTAGACAATGTTTGGGTTAGTGAAGTTCCATGTAGAAAGTATGTGCTTGATGTTGGATACATGTCGAAGATACCAAAACATGTTGAATCTAAAGAAGTATTTATTTTGTGTCCCCTTTGGAATTTTTTTGGGTCATCTGGTGTGCAAGCAAGGGCTGATGGTGGACCCTACGAAGATCATGGTGATAGTAAATTTGGAGTCTCCGAGGAGTTTCAAATAGGTATGTGCAATGTTGGAACATACAAGATATTACAGGAAGTTCATCAAGGCTTATGCTTAGATTACCGCGCCCATGGAGAAACTGTTGAAGAAGGACGCTACATTTTGTTGGGATGAAGAATGTCAGTGTAGTTTGGATGTATTGAAAGAAAAAATGGTCACCCTGCCCATTTCGGTCTTCCTGGATTGGAAGAAGGAATTCCATGTACATGTCGATGCCTCCTGCATTGCGTTGGGTGCAGTGCTAAGACAGGTCAATGAAGGAGAGATGGATCACCCTATCACCTTCGCGAGCAAGAAATTATAAAGGACCGAGAAGAATTACTCAACGACATAGTGCGGAGTATTGGCTATGGTATACACGCTTCAAAAGAGCAAGCACTATCTATTGGGTGGAAATTTCAAGATGTACATAGACCATTCTGCCTTGAAATACCGAGTCAATAAGCCTGTGTTGGGGGGGAATATCTGTCGATGGTTGCTACTATTCCAGGAATATGACTTTGAGGTCATTGTGAAGCTAGGTAGTTTGAATGTAGGACCTGACCATCTGTCGCAAATCAAAATAGGAGAGGAACCTACTAATTTAGAGGAAGGGTTGCCCAATGCATAACTCTTTGCGGTATGCATAGAAGATAACCACTTTGTAGGTATCATTCATTTCATGATTATGGGGAGGGCACCAGAAGGGTATACAAGTAAGAAAAAGAAGGAACTAGTAGTGCACGCTGCTGACTTTTTGGTGATTGTTGGACATATGTATAAGATGGGTGCAGATGAGATACTGTGACACTATGTGCCAGACTTCGAGAGAGGTAGAATTCTCGCTGAAGCTCATGGAGGGGTTGCGAGAGGAAATTATGCAGCAGAGGCGACTGCACAAAATATTTTACACATAGGTCTATGGTGACCTACGTTGCATAAAGATTCCAAGGCATATTGTATGGCATGTGATGCATGTCAAAGAACAGGTAGATGATCACAGAGGAATGAGTTGCCATTATATCCCTTAAGTATCTTTGCATCCATTTAAAAAATGGGCAATTGACTTTGTTCAACCAATTCAACCCCCAGGGAAAAAGACAAGTGGACACTATATCATCACCGCAACAGAATATCTAAATAGAATGGCAGAGGCATAGTCAGTTAAGGACTGCACAGGTGTTCCAACAACGAAGTTTTTGTTTGATATGTCTTAACTAGATTTGGTTGCCCAAAGGTATTGATGAGTGATTGAGGTACGCACTTTTTAAATGAGACAATCAGCACTTTGACTGAGGAGTTCCAAGTATATCATTAGAAGAACACACTGTATCATCCTCAGGCCAATCGAATAGTTGAGGCCTTTAATAATATTTTGGAGAATGTGTTGACGAAGATTTGCAATGCACAACAAAATGATTAGGATGTGCATGTGCCTGCAGTACTATGGGCTTACAAGACTACCTATAAAAAGTTGACCGAGTAGATACCTTTTAGATTCGTCTATGGTGTGGAAGTTGTAATGTTGATGGAATACATTGTACCTAGTCTACACATAGTGCCATTGATGAGAAGTTAAGGAAGTCTGACAAAAATTAAAGATTGCCAAGGATCGACAAAAGGCTTATGCTGACAGGAAAAGAACGTATCGAAAATTTGAATTTAGAGATAATGAAGACATGCAGATTAAATTCAAGAAAAGCACATTGAGATGGACTAGTTATGCAAAACATGCCCTTCATTTTTGTGGTCCTTTCCAAATATTAGAAATAATTGGACTAGTGGCTTATCAGTTAGCCTTACTTAGTCACATAAGAGTTCATAATGTGTTTCATGTTTCAATAATAAAACAATACGCATATGATTCTAGACATATAATTTACTAGAAGAATATCTAGGTAATCTCCTAATTATATTCTTTTGATTTAATATAAAATTTACATGTAATAATATTTGTATGATGAATGCTACAAGTCAAACCGGATAGAGAGTTCCTGGTAGAACCTCAGCACATCCTAGAATGGAGAGAAACAACATTATGGAGGTGAGCCATAACCCATGTTAAAGTGATATCGAAGCACTTCAGCCTAGAAGAGGCTACCTGGGAAGATGAAAAATTCTTGAGAGAATCCTATCTGGAACTATTTCAAAGATCTGGTGTAAACACTGAGGAAAATGTTTAGCACGAGGTGGGAAGATGTAACACCCTGGTACAATGAATATTTCTTATTTACTATGTTTTATGAAATTGGTAAATTTAGACAGTAATTTATTACAAAAGACAAAACAAAAATATTTAAAGTATTTTAGTTTTCCTAGTTTTAAGTTAGTTACTCTTATAAGAAATAATTATAATAATTAATTAGGAATTTTTTATAGATAGATATGGTGTTTACATGTGAGACCCAAGAAAGTAAAGAACCCAGGACAATTGAAAATAAAATAGCTACACCGTGCATGTTTTATAAAGAGATGGATATCTAAAGGGTTTGAAAACAAGCCAGATGTTGAAGCATCCATTGTTATTTAAGTTTTATTTTCAGTTTTATCACAAAATTAAAGAAAAATAAAAAATATGAAATACATGGTTAATTTTATATTATTAATGTCTTTGAAAGTGATAAACCTGCGAGAAGATTTAGGCCATCCGATCAACAGGCCACAAATCCGAAGGTAATCGTGTAGTTAACTAGAATGGGGTTTATTTTGGAGACCGGATGCGATGGTGTATCAAATATAGTTTAATTCGCTGAAGTCCGAGCCAAATATTGGGTTGGAAAGAAATCAAATTCTATCTTTAAAATCAAACCTGATTCTAATTCGGACCCGATAAATCATTAACTAGCAGTTTTATTTTCCTATCAGGTTTGTATAACACCGATGGATATCGGGTCGGCAAATAATCAAGTTTTATCTTCCAAATCAGAACCTCTAAATCATTAAATGGCAGTTTTATTTTCCTATCAGGTCCATATGGGAGTCAAAATGGCGTTGAAAGGCGGACTTGACAGGTTATGAACCAGAGTATTAATTATTTTGAGTTATAGGGTAACCAAAGGTTTATCGTTGTCTAAATTTCATGTAGGTTCAAGAAGCACAATCAAGCGATAGCTTGATGAATGCATTTAGGTGTGTTGCATGGGAGCAAGGAGCATGAAGATTATTTAAAGCTCAACCCCCACAGTTGACCGTGACGTTAGCATGGTTGACCACAATGTGTGGCCTAAAATTACTGCGGGAGTTCAAACTCGTCGAAGCTCCCATACATTCTTTACCCCCGCGGTGGGCTCCCAAAGATTTCCGCCCCACATCGCTCATTCCACATCTTCCACTGCTTACCTATGTTAATTTCCCATGTCACTCACCATACCCCGCTACTTCATCCACTACTCTGTTAATGCACAACATTTATTTCATAGTATTCATTACAGTTTTTGCCCCTGTTCAGTTATTGTATATAAATAAAGTAAAGGAGAACGTTATATTGATCATTTTCTTGTAAAACGGAGTGGGTTTCTTTCTAATTTGAATTTTCGAGTCAACAATTGTCTTCAACAACTATCACCCACCAGACGCCATGACTAAGCAAGTTCTTCCTCAATCATTCATACCCCATTAATGGATGTCAGGCACGATATTTATCATACCCCCTATACCATTAAACACCTTCCATTTTATTAAGAGGTCATGCTAAACCACAAGAAATGTCTTGTATTCATGGCAATGTTTAGGGTAGGTGTCCTAGCCGCTTTTGTTCCCATAACTCATTTATTTCCTGAATTTGTCCAATGGTTAGCCTCGGCAATATACGCTAAGAAATGTTTTGTAATGAACCAGTCAGGGGAAAATGTTTTCTAGGTAACTTCACAGCTAATTCACCAAGCCTTGAATTATCCTATGCCAGCAAATTACTCTGCTTTTACTAAAGAATCCATAATTTCTTATTATGAAAACATGTCTCCTCAGGAGATTTCCCATGTCACTTCTTTTTTAGCTCCTAAATCTGGTCAATTCTCCCTTGATGGAAATCTTTTATCTTTAGAGATGTTTACAGTTGATATAAGACCTATGTTGCAAATAATTGCTAAAAATATGGGAAAGGAAGACTCCAAGAAAGTAGACAAAGTTGAGTTGGGATTATTCTCTTCAATGATGAAGCCTGAGATAGTGCTAGACATCCCAACTTTTTGGGTAGATGTTATCAATACTCAATTTATGACTTTACCTCTCACTGGTTCTTTCAAATTCCCTTGAGTCGTCACTTATTTACTTTTGTATGAAAATGTTGATCATTTCTCTAGTTTAGGATTGAATATGGTTGATATCAATAAAAAGAAGTAGTCAGTAGAGTTCTGGACAGATCTAATAAGAGGTGATCCAAAAGATGGTGGTTTGTTTGAGTTTGCTTCTTTATTTCTTCCAGTGGCTTATAAGATTTTGAATGGAAGCCTACCCCCAACTTTCTTTCCTAAATCTCAGGAGCATCTTCAATTGAGTAAGGATGTGAGATGTGGAGATTGGTTTATTTTTGAAGAACATGCAGAGATTAGGCTTTATGGGGCTTCTGCCAAGCCATACAGGTTACCTAAGTTCATGCCAATGAGGCTTTTTTCTCTTGAATTCATAAGGCAGAGTTTAGATGTTGATCATGTTCATTTTGTTCCTATGAAGAAAGGCTTCTTTTTCATGTTGCCTAAAGCAGTGGTACCCTTCATTGTAAATACTAGACAAGCAGCTCTAGAAGTTGAAATTCTTTTTACTGATATGGGTTTTCAATAGGAGGTTGAGTGGGCTTACGACGCTCACCAAGTTATTTCAAAGAGAATATTGGACAATGGCTACTCAGCTTTTCTACATGAAAGCGGACCTGAAACTAAATAATTGGCAAATGGAGGTTTGCAAAACATTTAGGGAACAGAGGTTGAAACCCATAACATTATAGAAAAAGGGGTAAAGAGAGCTAGAGAAGAAGTCATTGATCTGTATGAGGAAGAGTCTGAAACAGCAAAGAGGATCAAGCTGCACGATGTAGTGTCTTTGTCACAACCTAGTTTGGTCATTCAATTGGGAGACGCAGAAGGTGCTCCTGCTTCCCCATCTTCTAGAGAACCTATTCATGATCAGGTTCCTTTATTACAAAATATGTTTGCTCAAATATCCAAAATAAATTTGAAGATAAAGCTGAATATGGAGGCTCAAGCTGAGTCTCAAGTAACCCCTGAGCAAACCAGATTGCTATCTGCCATGGAGTTGGAGAAGAGCCAACTAAAAATTTCTTTCTCTCACCCTACAAAAATATCATTGGGATCTTCAAGCAGTTTTAAGAATGTGAATTTGACTATTCACACCCACAAGATCCCAATGCTTAACAAGGTCAATCTACATATGCAAATTGGGCAGTTAATTGTAAATGATCTATATAATACAAATGCAGCAGCAGTCAAGGTAGAAAAAATTCTTTATAAGGTAATTCAGTAGTTGAAATTGGAAAAGGTCAACTCTAGGGCTTTTAATGCTCAGGTTGAAGAGTTAAAGAAAATTATCATCAAAGTAGGGGTCAATCCTGATGATCAACTTGTTGTTCAAAATTCATTGCAATTTTCCAAGTCAGAGATTGGGATCCTAGAAAAGAAATTGAATTTACCAACAGGTGAGAATCCTATAGCTGCAAGGATAGCTGAAGTGGAAAATAAAGTAAAAAATCTTTTGTAGGATGTGTTATAGAAAACTGAGGAAGTTTCTTTACATAAAGAAACTCTTGACAAATTGAAACAATAGCTGGACACTCATGTTTT
Organism: Pinus tabuliformis; assembly: GCA_031772625.1. NCBI lineage: Eukaryota > Viridiplantae > Streptophyta > Pinopsida > Pinales > Pinaceae > Pinus > Pinus tabuliformis. The sequence continues at coordinate 1,225,691,526 of CM062807.1, forward strand.
TACCGTAGTAGTGACATCCAACACAGATGATCCAACAACATAGGTTTTACAACTAGAAATAGAGCTTAAAATGGCTGAGATTGATGCTAAGAAAGCCCAAAGAGAGCTGGAAACAACTTGGAAGCTATTAAATTTAAGTGAAGAGGAATCAAGAAGGGAAATAAATAATGCAAAGAATTATAGAGAGGATCTTTTGAGGGCTGAAGATGAGATCAAAAGATTAAAAGATAAAATGAAAGGTAATGTGTCCTTAATTCAAGCCAGAGAAATCTTATGGGATGAGATTATTGAAGTTATCAAAGGCATCTGGGAATTTCTAGTGATTATTTCAGAAGGAAAGTCACTCATTCGAGATATAGAAGAGGTGGTCACTAAAAATAAGCAAAAGGATTTAGATAGACCAAAGTTTGAAAAGAAAATGATAGATTTCGTTAATTCTAAGTCTGTTGCAAAATTGAAGGAACATGAAATGCCTAACAGAATATCATGTGCTATTAATTTTAATAAAATTATTGTTAGAAATATCTATAGGGTTACTACTGAAAAAAAGATAAAGGAGATAAAGGAGGCAATTTCAAAGTTTAACATCTTGTTTGATAAGAGGGTTAGGGTTGGACTTCCTTCTTACTGGGATCTACAAGGAAACTTGCTACCATGGAACACATATGAGACTTTTTTGGTTGAGGCAAAGAGCAAAGTTGACAACACTCATGAAAGGACAACAGTGTTAAAGGGAGCTACTATAGTGAATTTCCTAAACAAGGATTTTAAGCTTCTCTGGATGGTAAAGACTTTATTTACTGACAAGCCCACTTACAACAGGGTTACAACTTGCAGGATAGCACTTAACAAGTTAGAAGAAGCACCAAAATCACATGTGCCATTATGGAGAAAGTGCAAGGAATGGATGATAGAGAAACACAAAGATACACCAGCAGAACCACAAGCTCAAGCTATAAATTCAAACAGTGAGCAACAATCTCCCATCATTCTCTGATTTCTATTACATCTTATTATCTTGTTTTCTCAAAATGAATGAGGTGTTTTACCCTCAGATGTAACATTTTGTAATGATCTTTACTTCAAAGCAGTTAGAGGATAGTTAGGTAGTTTGACAGTTTTGGGTGGTTATTAACTATCCTATAACATATAAAAGAGGAAGATTATAGAAAAAAATGGGTCAAATTTTGGAGAACCTGGAGACAACACTATTTTGTACTTGATGAATAGATGATTAATAAAAGAATCAAGAGTTTCCATACATGTTGGGTACGATTTTGTTATTTCTCAATTGTGCATCATTTGTGTTATTCATCTCTTTAAATATAGTAATGAAGAAATAGGTCTTTATTTGTTGATGTAAATGAAGTTAAAATCCTTAAAGGCACTCGCATATTTAAAACCTCCTTTCATATGTTTCCTCTAAATTACAGAAAATAATTTTGTTAAACACAACATACTGTCTTTAATTTCCTTGCATATTCCTCTCATCACATTCATATTCAACATCACATGGAATTTTGAAACTTTCTAAGTCATCTAAATATTGAGAATTTAAGGTCAAGTCCTTCAGACTCTTCAAATAAGGAATTGAACAGAGATATAAGTGACAAGCATAATAAATTATTAATGTCTTAGGCACAATTTCTACATAGCCAGGAAATTAATTTCCAAAGGGACAACACCGGGGATGGGGGGAGAGAAGTCTGGAGGCATTAGAGGGAGGAGGAAGTAACTTGAGGAAAAAAAATGACAAGTATTTTGAGAAATTTCAAAGCTGATTAGCGTACCAGTGGAGACCCTATTGGAAAACTCATAAGGTTGGGTGGACAGGAGGTCTTGAGGCTAAATGACCTTGGCATTCATTATATTCTTTTACTGTTCCATGGGTTACTAGCTTAGGGGAAGTCATGCGTAATTGCCGAACTTATGGTTGGGAAGGAAGCAGGTCAAAATCCCAGTGAATACCCAAAATTTTGAAGGATAGATAAGTGATCTCAATTTATTTATTAGACATTATTTTCAATTAAGTATGTCATCAGATAGTTAATCAATATTGAAATTTTGTGTAAGTCTATGATAGTGAATGATATTAATAGGTTGAGTACAGAAAAGAAATAATTCTTTACTTTGCTTGATTTTTAGTACAAGTTGTTGTAGAAACATTAGAATAACTTGGTTTTTGTTTGAGATTAAGAGATTGGTTTTTTTTATCCAGGCCACAGATGGAAATTATGATAGGGGTGACATGGTCATAGGCAAAAGTTATAAAGAGAAAATTACTCTTGAACATCGAAAGGACCTTGCTTAATAAATACTAAAGTAGAGAAAAATGACTATTATGTCAGTGTATGATCCCCTTTAACAAATATTAGCAAATACATTTACTATTAGATGCCTTTGTAATCAAGAAAGAACAACACTAGGAAAAATTCCAGAGAATGAGAATTGGTTTGGAGTTTGAGGCCAAGTCGAGAAAGCATGAAAAGTTAGGTCTTTGGTCGAGAACTTTATTGATGCCAAGAAAAAAATAAGAGAGAAATAAGAAGTCTTTACTAGAGAAGGAACAAATAAACCGTCGCCGAAAACAAGAATCTCTACTAAAAGAAAAACCTTTCATATAACATAAATCTATTCAAAACAAAATAAGCCATAAACAATTTCTCTGATTATTACAATGGTAAAGAAATAATAATGTGTATAAGAAACAAAAATATAACATTAGACTACAAATTGCTTCGTAAACCAAATCACACCTTTAGGACCAAAACCTTTCACGAGTGAAGTATTACATGCAAATATAATAATCATATTGTTACAATAACTTAAAGTAAATTCATAACTCATCCAATAAGGCATCAATTCAGGTGAAAAGGGTGAGGTACAATAAAAGCCCAGCTAAATATACATTCAAAATAAATTACAGTATTGAGTTACATAAGTGAGACAACATAAATTCTTTGAAAATATCATTTAGAAACCCTTAGGGATGTTTAATAAACCCTAGGTCAATAGCATTCCAAAGGAAAATGTTCCAAACATGAAAATAAAGAATTAGTGCACCCGTAGAGTAAGTCGCAAGTCATTGAAGCCATAAATCGATGCAAAAATCTGAAAGGACAACCAGCTATCCACGAACATGGAATGAAAGTGGCGAAGAGAACTAGGTTATATCTTCATAGGTCACAATGAAGTGTTAGCCAAGAGTTAATTCAAATTACATGCGAAAGTACAACAAACCCACAATAGAATGGGAAGAAATGCCTACCTGTCAATTATATGCTCTTGTCCATGCCACAGTGGTGCCCTACAGGTAGGGGGAACACATCATAAATCAATGATGTCAACAGTAAACTGGAAATCTAGGAAAATATTGTAAACGAAGAATAAATCCATTTCTGATCTGAAATGGATCCTAAAACACTCTCTAAGTTTTCATGACTGTTTCAAATTATGCAAAAAGATTCAAGTCTTAGAATCATCAAAGTTATCAAAAGGAATCCTCGTAACAGTGGTAGTTGTGGCCAGAGCGGAGCAATGAGGACCCTCGGTCAAGCGCGCAGACTATTGGCCCATGGTGACGTGCGATGGTGCAAACTGAAAAAACCGAAGGCCAAATCAAGAAACATGGGTGGTTTCTGATACGCGATTAGTGCTAATCGCATATCGCAGGGTGTCCCCCTCAATGAAGGAAAGCCCCAAAGCGCCTGGTCCCTAAATCGCTATGAAAAATGGAAATGTAACTGTTTCGGTTCCATAGCATGGGATTCCCCAAAACAAGTAGTATATTGGAAGGCTTCGAGGCGGTAAGCAGTTTTGACTGAGTCCTGCCCAATGCCACACACCAAGTGACACACATTTGGTGGAAGAGAGATAAAACTACCCACATCGAAGGAGTAAACATCGTGCAACTTGTCCGCCCGATATGAAGGACAACCATAGGATCTGGGAGGCCTAGATCGATGGTGGAGATGCACCCCGATGACTGACCGAATTTGACAGGTTAAAAAGCAAGATGACAGGGGATTTGGAGTCCGACATGGACGATGAGTTGGAAAAAGATTTGTGTTCGCGGGCGATCTTGAAGCAAATGGAATTAATAGCCATTCAAATATGCTTCAGTGAATCTGACACCTAGTTCGTTAGAAAATAGGTGGCCACCTCTCTGCGAGGCGTTACCCAGTGATGGACACAGAGCAGAGGAATTCGAACAGATAGAGGAAAGGGAAACTAGAAGGCCAAGAAGCAGAAACAAGAAGTCAAAGAACAAACTGGATTTAAACCCATGAACTGACAAAAGCAGAAAAAAGAAGAAGGCAAGAACAGATAGGCAAGAATAGAGAGGCAGAAAGCTAAGAGCAGAGAATAGAGAGTAGAAGCCAAGTTGACCTGAAGGCAGGATCGAGCTAGACAGAGCCAGAGAGAGTCAAAGAGTATGTGTACTCCATTGAAGGCTTGAGAGGTTCAAGCAAACTCCTTGGCATAGGCTTGTCATACCACTGCGACCCTCAGAGGTCGAGTTTGAGTAAGGAGAGTCCATGCACTCCATTCCTACTGACTTCATTCTATTTAGTGAGACTTGAATCGAGCTCACTGTTGTAAAAAACTCTACTTGAAAACATAATAGAGTGGCCAAAACTGAAAGGCTGGACCAGAAGACGTAGCCCAGGAGCATTGGCTAAACTCCCTATTAAACTTTTTTTGTTTACATGTTTGACTGTTATGTTTTCTCTAATTGCCTTAGTGTCTATGTATTCTAGCAATATTATCGATCCATTGCATAAGTAACATAGGCACATCCAAGCATATGAGTCTGTAATACATTTAATTCCTTGTCCTGGATAAATTCCAGATCAAGTGAATCATATCAGAGCTCAAGTTTACTAAGGTTAGACAAGATTGTGCTGGATTTTGTTGTCGAATGCTAACTAGATCAAAGCTTAAATTAGGAGAAGGAGAGTTGGCTAAAACTAACCTGGAAATTGGAAGAGTCTATTCTAAGAGGAAAATGTCAGAAGAAAATCCCTTGGAATCAGATTCCCAGTTCATGGATAGTTTTCTGACCATGAAATCCATGGTGGAGGAAATGTATAGGGAATTTAAGAAACATAGAGATGAAGATTCATCAAGCTCCAAACAAGACAAAGGAGTGGAAGAATATCTCCTCCATGACCACTCTAAATGCAAAGGGAAAGAAGAAAATTTCCTCACACCTACTAATAGCCCTGAAAATAAAAAGAAGACATCTTTGATTAAATTAGATGTTAAATTTGATTTACCAATATATGATGGAGAGTTGAAAGTAGAGAAGCTGGATAATTGGATTAGACATATCTATGTTTATTGTAGAGTGCAAAGCATTGACTTAGACAACAGTAAAATTCAGCTGGCCAGCCTACTCCTTGGAGGCACTACCTTGGTATGGTGGGAAGGCAGGACACAAGCTAACATGAAGAAACATGGTAAGATTCTTTCTGCCTAGAGTGAATTTGTTTCTGCAATTAAAAATCAATTTTATCCACTAGTCTACATGTAACAAGCCATGATGATCTAGCAAACTCTTCGACAACTAAAAGGGAAAAGTGTACAAGGTTACACCCAAGAATTTAGGAAAAGAGCTTTGATTCTAGGAATTTCTTTAGACTCACTTGAGACTCTATTGAAGTATATAGGTGGTCTACACAGCTACATGAGGCACACTATCCTCATGTTTAATCTCACTAGTATAGATGAGGTATCCATTCAGGCTACGCATCTAGAAGCTAGAGATAATAATGGGAACCCAGAAGCTGGGGGATCATCCAAACCCACTGCAGGAAAAAATAAGGAGAAAAGAAAATAGAAATGGAAAGAGAGGAAGACAAGCACTGTATAGAAAAGTAAGTCTTCATGCACTGACTATAAGAAGGATGGGCATGATGATGAACACTGCTAGATTCTACATCCAGAGCTAAAACCTAAGAAGCTTGAGGACAAGAAGAAGAAGATTGTTGCAGCTATCAGGGGATTTGGGGTCAAACTTAGGAGATGAAGCAACAATCGCAACCACATGTATAAAAGGCAAAAATTTTGAAGCATCTACTAGTAATTCTGCACAATCTACTAATATTGAAGAAAATGAAAGAAAAAGACATGAGATTTTTCATATTTGAGTTATTTCCAATCATCAAAAGATTGATACTTTGTTTGATAGTGGCTCAAAAGTAAATTTAATTTCTGAAGCAGTTGTAAAGAAATTGGGATTACTAACCACACCTCACAAGAAACCATATCCATTAGGTTGGCTATGTGATAAAGCAAAGCTACAAGTTACTAGACAATGTAAACTTAAGTTTTCTTTTGGGTCAGCTTTTTTGTAGATGAGGTTGAGTTAGATATAGTTCCTTTGGATATATGTGGAATTGTTTTGGGAAGTCCTTACTTGTATGATAGAAAAGCTATTTTCTATAGAGCCGAGAACAAGTATCTACTTGTTAAATATGGAATCAAATATATTGTAAGAGCTCATAAGCTCAAGAATAATTATACTCTCATAAACTCGGGGAAGATGAAACGAATTCTAAATTCATGCAAACAATTTTTACTAATGGTTGTAAAGGAAAAGAAACCTAATAAAACCAATGTATTTGAGGGTTGTGATGCTAAACAACAAGCTGATTTAGAAAAAGTTGTTTTAGAATATGATATATTGTTTCAAGAACCTAAAGGTTTGCCACCCAAAAAGGAATTAGTGCATGATATTAATTTGCAACAAGATGCTCCATTGCCTAACATCGGAATGTAAAGGTTGTCCACTTTAGAGAATACAAAAATCAAGAAGAAGGTACAAGAGTTGCTCAAGAAGGGGTTCATCAGACCTAGCACATCACCATGTGGGTCTCCAATTGTTTTGGTGAAAAAGAAAGATGGCTCGTGGAGAATGTGCATTGATTACCGAGCCCTGGATAAGATTACGATAAAAAATCATTATCCCCTTCCTTGCATAGATGATATATTAGATCAGTTGAAAGAAGTTGTTTATTTTTCCAAGTTAGACTTGCATAGTGGCTATCATGAGGTCAGAGTTGCAGAGCAAGATGCATGGAATACTTCTTTCAAAAAAAAGAAGGGATTGTATGAGTGGCTGGTTATGCCTTTTGGCTTAACTAATGCTCCTGCTACTTTCATGAGAGTAATGAATGATAATCAGACCTTTTCTTGATGAATTTTTTATTGTATATCTGGATGACATTCTTATATTTAGCAAAATGTGGGAAGAACAATTAAAGCATGTTAAGCAAACACTAGATGTTTTGAAAAGAGAAAATATTTATGTTAAATTCTCAAAATGTGAATTTGGCAAAACATCTTTGAATTATTTGGGACATATAGTAGGGGGTGATGAGTTGATGATAGATCCATCTAAGGTTGCAGTCATTTTAAACTGGCCTAAACCCAAATCTACTACAGAAGTTAGAAGCTTCTTAGGAGTAGCACAATATTGGAGAAAGTTTATTTCTAACTTTTCCTTAATTGCAGCTCTCTTACATGATTTAACAGGATTGAACAAGGTGTTTTAGTGGGGAGGAAAATAGCAGCAAGCCTTCAACACCTTGAAAGAAAATATTAGTACAACACCAGTACTAGCACTGCCCGATCTTCAAAGACCATTTGAGATTCAGACGGATGCCAGTGACTATGCCATGGGAGCAGTGTTGATGCAACATGGTAAAACCATATGTTATCATTCTAAGACATTTAATTCTGAAGTAGTTAACTATCCCACATATGATAAAGAATTATATGCATTAGTACAGAGTGTGAAAAAGTGGAAACATTACTTAATGGGCAAAGAGACAGTTATACAAACTGATCATCAACCACTTCAATATCTACACTCCCAAACTAAGTTGCAGCAATCAAGACACTATAGATGGATGGGTTTTCTACAACATTGTCATTTAGTCATCAGTTATAAAAATGGAATACACAATAAAGTTGAAGATATGTTTCCCAGACCAATTATAAATGCATCTACTATACTTAAGCATAATTCAGTATTGCATGAGAGCTACATTGAACAATATGCTCAAGATATAGATTTTAAAGATGTATATGCAACTTTAAGTCAAGGAAAATGAGTAGAAGAATTGGATTATCATATTAAGGACTAACTCGTGTATCATTTTGGGAAGCTATGAATTCCAAAAAATAAAAGAGTAAAGATAATTCAAGAAGCACACACTTCTCTAATATCAGGTCACTTTGGTGTAAGTAAAACAGTTGCACAGCTGCAAATATTTTGTTATTGGCAAAACGGAAGTGGTCAACAGGACAGTGATCCAGTTTCTTAGAGGCTATTGCAGCAAGCATCCCAAACTTTGGGATGAACATTTATGTTATGTGCAGCATGCTTACAACTAAGCTTAACATTCTTCTACACAGAGATCTCCTTTTGAGACCTATTTTGGTTTCACACCAAGGTCTCCCTTGGATTTTGTATTTTGTAAAGACATAGCAGTTGATGGACACAGTGATGTGGACAAGGCAACCAGGTTCATTGAACAAATCCAAGAGATTCACCAGGCAGTACAGGAATAGCTGGAAAGGAGCCTAGCCAAGTACAAGGAAAGGCATGACAAGCATCAGATGGAGCATGGTTTCCAAGTAGGTGACCAAGTATGGCTGTATATTAGCCAAGGCAGAATGCAAGGTGAAGGTAAGAAGTTGAAGCCAATAAGGTATGGACCTTTCAATATACTTGAGAAAATTGGTGACAATGCTTTTTGCCTTGATCTACCAGCTTACATGCACATCTACTCAGTTGTTAATGCAGACAGCTTGAGACTATTTTAACCTTCATTAATTGAAGGCCCCGAAGAGTAGAGTCAATTGCCTTCTATTGATGATCTGTTACCTGAATATCTTAATGAATTGCAAGAAGACACAGTGCTGGACAGGAAGGTAAGAACCACGTGCAAAGGGGATGTTGAGTACCTCAGGATTGGACTCAAAGGTTCAAAACCAAGCAGTATGAAATGGATAGAAATTGAGCAAGCGAGGAAGCAATACCCTCATTTGATTGACGCTTGAAAGAAAACCAACTTTTGGTGGTCCAAAAGCTTTTTCAGTGGGAAGGCCTCGATCCGAATTGGATCCTAAAACACTCTGTAAGTTTTCATGACTATTTCAAATTATGCTAAAATATTCAAGTCTTAGAATCATCAAATCTATCAACAAGAATTCTTGTAACAGTGGTAGCTGTGGCCAGAGTGGAGCAACGAGGACCCTCGGTCGAGCGCGTAGGTCGTTGACCCATGGTGACGTGCGATGGCACAAACTGACAAAACTGGAGGCCAAATCAAGAAATGGGGGTGGTTTCTAATATGTGATTAGCGCTAAAGTGCTAATCATGTATTGCAGGGCGTCCCCCTCAATGAAGGAAAGCCCCGAAGTGCCCGGACCTGAAATCGCTATGAAAAATGGAAAAGTAACTATTTCGGTTTCGTAGCGTGGGATTTCCCAAAATTAGCAGCATATCGAAAGGCTTCGAGGCGGTAAGCAGTTTTGACTGAGTCCCACCCAATGCCACACACCGAGCAATAAGCGTTCAGTGGAAGAGAGAGAAAACCACCCACATCAGACAAGTAAAAATCGTGTGACTTGTCTACCCGATATGAAGGACGACCGTAGAAATTGGGGGGCCTAGATCAACGGTGGGGATGCGCCCCGATGACTGACCAGATTTGAAAAGTTAAAAAGAAAGATGACAGGGGATTTGGAGTCTGACCTGGACGATGAGCTGGCAAATGATTCGTGTTCACGGGTGATCTTGAAGCAAACAAAATTAACGGCCATTCAAATATGATTCAGGGAATCTGACACCCAGTTCATTAGCAAACAGGTGGCCATCTCCCTATGAGGCACTACCCAGTGATGATTACGTAGAGAAAAGGAATTCGAATGGACAGAGGACAGGGAAACTAGAAGGTTGGGAAGCGGAAACGAGTAGTCAAAGGACAGACTGGCTTTAAAGTGATGAACTGATAGAAGCAGAAAAAGAAAAAGGTAAGAACAAATAGGCAAGAATAGAGAGGCAGAAAGCTAAGAGCAAAGAATAAAGAGTAGAAGATGAGCTGACCTGAAGGTAACATCGAGCTAGACAGAGCTAGAGAGAGTCAGATAGTGTGTGTACTCCATTATAGGCTTGAGAGGTTCAAGAAAACTCCTCAACATAGGCTTGTCATACTGCTGCGACCCTCAGAGGTCGAGTTTGAGTAAGGAGAGTATATGCAATCCATTCCTACTGACTTCATTATGTTTAGTGAGACTCAAATCGAGCTCAGTGTTGTAAAAAATCTGCTTGAAAACATAATAGAGAGGCCACCACTGAAATTTTGGACCAGGAGACGTAGCCGAGGAGCATTGTGTGGACTCCTTATTAAACTTGTTTTGTTTACATGTTTGACTATTATGTTTTCTCTTATTGCCTCAGTGTCTATGTATTCTAGCAATCTTATCGATCCATTGCATAAGTAACATAGGCACATCCAAGCACATGAGTCTGTAATACCTTTAATTCTTTGTCCTGGATAAATTCCAGATCAATTTCTTACCCAACAACCCATTGAAATATGGAAACAAGAATATTCCAATTTAGTTTGTCCTTCAATTAAATTGTGAATTAAAATCGAATTTAGTCTTAACAGCTACTTCTAAACAATTAATTAATTTATTTTAAATTAATTAGTTGGATAGGTTCGAGTTAGAATTATTTCTGAAGTCATGCAAGAGTTATCCCTTAAACTAAGGAAATAAGATTGAGTTACATTTGAGTTGTAATTAGTTAACCCAGTTTACTAAATTAAGTCTAGTTAAATTAGTTCCAAATTGTTTCAAGAACTAATAGTGAGTTAATAGTCAGTTGATGCATTAATGCACTAAACTAGTGCTACTCCAGTTAACTGAAGATTCCCTCATCAGAAACTCATGCATGTCTATTCTGAGAAAGACCCAGTTGAGATTGATGTTCAAGGATAGTGTACTATCAGTTGCATGTGTTTTCTCATGGAGAGAACTCATGCATGTAGTCAATGACTTATCCTTAAGGATTGTGCAGTTTTGAAGGTAGGGTTTTCCACTTGGTAATAGGAAAATCATCCACAAGGAACAACGTGAGGAAATAGGAGCTTGGAGGGCAGAGATGAAGGCTAGAAAGAAGCCAATATTGCCTATGAGAATTTGTGAGGATTGTACTGAGAGCTGGCTAGTTGTGAGAGCTAAGGATTTGTATAATTCCTATGTATTTCCACCATGTATGATAATACAATAGTGTGGGGTTTTATCTGAGACTTTCCCCAAAGTATTTTCATGTGTGTTGTGCCATTGATTCTTCGGCTCGATCTCTAAGATTTCGCAAATTGATAGTAGAAGTAGGTTATGGTGTTCTGCTTTGATTTATATTGCATTATCACATTAAGCTATCACAGATTTTCTAAACAACCTTCTCATGAAAACCCTCAGTCATCATAGAGCTATTGGAGATAAAAATGCCTTTGGAAAAAACTGCTAAAACTAGAACCAATTAGAATAGTGTGCACTTTTTATCTAAAAGCCTGTGAAACCAACATCAGGGGTAAGAAACATTGGGTGATCTTACCTTCAGAATTTGAACCAACATCGAAGTAGCTCTAGAGCCTTCCCGTCAGCAAACGAATGAATGCATTTGAGGAATAATCCTAGGAGTAGTCCTTATCTCCAGATGAGAAATTACCACTGTAGAGATGGAGTCTCGAATGATCAATGGTGCACATGGTTTCAATACTAGTAAGTCATGACCTTCAGGATTAGTACCTAGTGTTGGCTTAGTGGGTCCTAACCCGGGTTCAAATTTAGTTGTGCCAAACAAATCCCTATGCTACTGGCCCTTTCGTCATCAATCCGTGAAGTGCAGACTGAAGTCTCACTCGAAGCAGTATGGGGGGATGCTGGAACCAAGTTTCCATACCAGAGATTAGTGTGATGTCATTTTATGCCATAAATCCTCCTTCGCGCAAATCAATAAGCCTTTATGGCTTATCGATACAACTCCCCCTAATCAACCTCTAGACCTCCACGAAGGTCTATGGCTATCTTTCACAGACCTTGAACAAATTAATCAGCTACTTACGCATATCAAAGATTACTCTTAATCAAGGAATTACTGAAATCAGCCTAAGTGTTCGATAATTTTAACATACAACAAGATAATCTTCACGTAAATAGTCAGCATCAATTGCATTCATATAACATTATAAATTGTGTAAAGTCACACACAAATACATCATTATTTCATAAACCCATCACAACATAAAGCGCATTCATATAAACAGAAGTAAAGAGATAAACATGGTTATTTCTACAACAATATTCTTTATTAATATTCAACTCAGCTTAGAGACCCAAACTTCCCTGCGGACTCTACTCTAGGTCTTTGTACACACGGATACAAAGCCTTTATTCCTACTCTTCTTCGCTAACTCTCTAGACTTCTCCCATAGAAAAAGCTTCATTGATTACCTTAGACATCCTAAGACACACCTATTTATACAATCCCATGGTCCACAAACCATGGGTAGATCCTCAAAAAGCCAACTCAACTTACATAAATAAGGGTAAAACCCTTTACGATTCTTTAACTAACTACGTGCTCTGCAACCATGTTGTGGCCGGCAACAACCCCCCCCCTTTTTTTTTGTTCATTTAAGTGTCGACCAAAATACTAAATGAATGGGGACCCTTAGTTAATTTTTAGGAAGAACAAGAGTTTCCTTTCCTCAAAATAAGGTTACCATCATAAGCTTAGGTAGGTCTTTTGAATATTTTAAACCTAAGTCTATGATAAGGAGAAAATCTTTAAAGTCGCATCGCAAAAAAGATAGGAAATGCCTCCATTTCTCTTTAATATCAGTATGCGCGAGACCCCCATGTTAAGTATAACATCGCGTCGCAATAAAGTAATTCTCATAAAGAAAAACTTTAATATTTACCGATCTGCGATAACGCCGATCGCAAGATCGCATATCGCAGAAATGAGCTGACAAGATTTAACCAACATTAAAATTCTACGATCTGCGATGTTGCAATCGCTGTGATATTATGTTCACACGATCTGCAATGTTGCGATGGCGCGATATGCAAGGTTACGTAAGCATGTCATAAATCACTTCATTACGAATCCTTCCGGCACGCCGTTCAAAGAAAAGCCACTTAGCATAATCTGACTCGAAATCATGCGCTTTTAATGATAGTAAATGAATTAGTTGTCAGTTACTAAATGAATTAAAGACGCGTGCCTTTGTAGAGAATTACTTCACGTAAGGTGGCATATTTGATACATCTGTTGCGTTTAAAACTCTCCCATCACCTTTCTGGATCAGTCATTTCCATTTCACTTGTAATCTGCAGGAACGAAGAGCTAAGACGATTCAAACCCAAAACCAGGAACAAATGGGAAAGAAAAATAAAGCTCAAAGCTCTGAAGCAAAGGAAAAGACAAAGGAGATGGCACCTTTGTATACAGACACAACCTGTAACAAAGACGCAGGGATATCAACATGGGAAAGCATGTACAGGCTGCTTGAGGAGGAGAATCCTAGAATAATGAAGGTTGATGCTGTCGCGAGCTCACAACACTCTTCCGAGGCATCCTTAGAGGACCTAGCATGTTCATTTCTTCACACGATAGCAGCAAGACCCAAAATTCTACCATATACGGATATGATCAAGTGGATACTTGACAATGCAGACATGAACAACAGACAATTCAAGGTTCAAGGACACGGGCTCATTAGATCATTCGCTGCGCAAGATTTGAAGCTTATGTATCATCTTCCTAAACCGCAGGTGACTTACAATGCACAATTCGTTAAGAAATTTGCAGCAGAGAACCCAGACCTATCAGAGACCACCAAAGATTGGTCCAGAAAGGAGGAGCCGCTCCAAAAGGACAAAAACGGTATGTACAGCACTGGTTCCCTCACCTCTCCGTATTGTTTTGCTGCGGCCATGCTTTGCAGGTTATTTGGGATGCCGGATATCAATAAGTTTTCATTTGAATGGCTACCATTAATTGATGTTGCCACAAACGCCGATATTATGGATTGGGCCAAGATCCTTTCTAATAATCTATACACGGCTGTTATCAACTATCGGTCTAAAATATCCTTGTCTCAAAGGATCTATCCTCCTTTTTATCTGTCTGCATATGTTATGGATTCTATTTGTTATGTGTCTAAATTTCCCATTATGGGTTGGAAATGGACTACCCAGGACCCATTACCTATCCATGTTTATCATAAGGTGTTATGGGATTCTCAGTTCGTCCCTCACTTCTACCAGATTTGCCACGGGCTCATTTTGCCCTTGTATAGAATAATGTATGATGAAGACCCCTCGAGGTGCTCACCCGAGGCACAAATAGACATGATCCCCATCGCAAGATGGTTCGGGGAAGAATGGTTTACCTATATTAGAGTTTTTGGAAGCACTGTACCTCCACATGTCCTACCTCTATATATCCCTGATAAACTTTTGGCTCGGGAAATTGCTTACCAAACCTGTTCAGAAGACGGCCTGACCAAAGACCTAAAGGACAAAAAGAAGGCCATATGGCCTCAATTTCCTGTACCTTGTGGGGCCTTCTCATTGTTCGATGTAGGACACGCTTTCACCGAAGTGGAGAATGTGACGTGTCTACAATTATTTAAATTCCCGGCAAGGCCATTTGACCCAAATGATGTTGCCCAAGATTTCACAACGAACGTCAAAATAAAAGTATTCGCTGGAAAGAAAGATTTGTTTGATGATTTGTTTCAGAGTAGAAGCTCACTCTAAAAAATTTTGCGGGAAGCTTGGTCGAGGTTGTCTCCAGATGACCTCCAAAGATTCATGTTATACAGGGAAAGAAGGCTAGCCAGTGTCCCTCTAGAGAAGATGTGACTGCCTGCCAGAGAACCAACTCCAAGCATTAGCCTCAGTGAAAACTCTAGCACTTCCAGATCTAAATCCAACGCTGCACAAGGAGTACCTCAACATCCTAAAGAGTCTGGATGCGACCAAGGAAAAAACAAAGAAACAACTAAAGATACAGCTCAGTCAAGTGCAATGTCGCAACAGCAAGTTATCGCCTCCCCGCCAAGAGATGACCCCCCTCCTGTCATCGAAGCACCACTCGTCACAGCAGAACTGGACAAAGAATGGGAAACCTTCAATGAACTGATCAATCTTGAAGGGAAAGCCCCAAAAACACCTGTGAACAATACACAGGTAGTGCAAGAAGTGGTTTCGACCATAGTCAGCAGTGTCAAAAAAACGGAGCACATTCCTATCGCTCCACCTTCTAAGCTTCTACTTAATGTAGAAGAAATTCCCCCACTGGATGTATTCTATAGTCCCCAACACAAAGCAGTTGTAAGGAGATAGAGGAAGAAAAGAAAACTAGAAAATACACTGTCACAAGATGCTGAACATTTGGACGTCTTATGGAAAGACCCCAACAATAACCCGACTGAAAATCTCACGACGCTGTCTCAGATCGCAGGAGCATATGCTTTTGCAACTATTGGAAAGGCATCAGAAGTTCAGCAACTATTGAAAGAACAAGAAGATCAAATACAGCTGCTACAACGACAGTTGCAACAAGCCAATGCTAATATTGAAGCTTCCAAACAGCTCGAGAAACTGCAGGAAGACTTTCAGCAGATGCAGATAGGCTATCAAAGAAGTCTAGATGAGAAAGGAAAAAAATTGCAGACTTTACAGGAAATGCATAAAGATGAGCCTAAGCTGGCAGAATTTATTTCAAAATCTATTGGCTTAAATGAGCAACTGCAGCAATAGGAAGAGTTGGGACGTAAAATATCACAGTGGAGTCACTATTGCGAGCTGAGCGATAAAATCACCAATCAAGTGGTAGACTTGCAAAGTTACTATGATCAGACTGACAGACGGGTGACAGAATACTTAACTTGGCAGGATGAAGATGAAGGAAAAAGAGCAGGTGCACCCACGATAAATGAAAATCATAAGGAATTGCTCTTTAATAAATGGGACGATTAAATCAGGCAGGCGGAGCGAGCAGCGGAGACAGCGGCTACACAGGCAAGCATTCTTATCGACTGTGTAAATGAGAGTTTACACAGGGCCAATTTAATTACAGAGACCACCCCGGGGTACCTACCAAATAAGTTACAATTGGAAGCAGAATGGAAGCAGAAAGTGCAGGCAAAGGGAAAAGCGATCCAAGCATTAAACAGGTTGAATTGGGAATGTTACTGGACATACTTGGTCAAACCACACAGTCAATGGATGACGGTGAAATTCATCACAAATGCGGCTGAAAAAGTAGTGTCAGCTCTCGTAGATGCTGTTTTCGTAGCCCAGCTCAGCGCAGAAGTCAGTCAGCCGACTCTCCTCAAGCCCATGCTGAACACTTGCAACTTTAAGGACCAAGTTAGGAAGTAGCCTTATTTTAGAATGTTGTTTTTTCTTTTAATTAGATTAGAAAAAGGACAGTCATTTGCAAACCGCATCCTAAATTTTGTAAAAATACTATTATTAGAATTAGGAAGTAGTATTTTAACCCTTCTCATTGCATTTGGAGAAGGGTCCAGAAATTCGTCAAAAAATTGTCCTCGGAACATGCACTTCTGCAGCCTCAGAGGAGGTTTTGATGAATGGATGGATCGAGATTTATTAATATTTGCATTTTCATGTCTGCTACTGATGTTGCACTTTTGTACTCTTAGTAGATGTTAGAACAAGTAGAGATAAATCGTTTTTACTTGAAGTTTATGGGTTGGAACGAGTCATAAATGGTACTTTTATCTCTTGACTGTTTCTGTTTATATTCTTAAAGTGATATACAGTTTTCAGTTGTTTATATGTTAATGCATGAATGTGTGGGTTACCATTTGGCACTTCTGTACGGTGGAGTCATTTATTTATGTCTGATATATGAATAACTTATTATGCGATATGCTGTTCACAACTGTTTTGCCTAACTTTTTATGCAAAGTGGTTTATCTTAATTGATTTCTATTCTTATGATAGCTGAATGATCTTTATTACCAGTTATTGTTTGAAATCTCTTTAGATCGCATAATAGAAGAAATACACCCCAGGTTAGTGTAGATTAGATGTGTTGTTTCTCATTAGATTAAAATAACATAGAGTTAGTTTAGAAGTTTGAATTAAATTAGCTTTAAATACTCCTAGATCAGCATCATCCAACTCTACACACACACACACCCCTTAGATTGAGAAACGGGTCCCATTATCCCCAGTCAGACCCGCTATACCAAACGGATAAGGAGCTGCCAACCAAGGTCCGGACCGGGTGGGTATCCCCCTTATTGTCGACCCGATTTTCGGGGCTTCAACATAATTGGCGCTAGAAGGAGGGCCTGAACATAGTGTTTGTTGGAATAATTTTCAATTGTAAAATTTGAATCAGGATGGCTGCTCATAAAATTCATATTTGGAGTTGCATCCATGTTCCTACCTCTTCCAACACTCCACCTGAAGTGGTAAGACTCTTGTCTCAGGTAAAATTCAATGGTAAGAATAATTCTTCTGCTTTTAATCATGCTCTTCAATTTATTCAAAAAGTTTCAAGTTCCGATATTCAGAGAATTGATGAAGGCGTTTTATGCAGAATTTTTACTCTTACATTCACGGCGGAAGCTAGAAAATGGTGCAGAACCCTCCCAGTTGCATCAATTCACAGCTGGGACCAATTCTTCAAGACTTTCATTTTTGAATTTGATTGTTATGACTATGACCAGGTATACAATGAAATTGATTATCTACGGAAACAAGATGAATCTGTTAGGGATTTTAATATGCGATTTCATCTTAATTGTCTAAAGTATGATCTTGAAAATGAACTCATGGATGAAGAATCTTCGGATTATGCTGAGTATTCCCTGCCTCCCATGTCTGATCAAGCAGAAATTAGTTCAAGCTTTGGCTCATTTTCTTCTAATGTGAATAGGATTCCAAGTTGCATATACAGATCAGCCGTGATGAAGAAAGTCCCCAAAGCCTAGGAGTCATGCATGCTCTAATGCAAGAAGACAAAAGTGAGAATTCTGGAGGAAAGCCTACCTTGGAACCAAGAGATGACTTTGATACAAGGTCAGATAATATCATTGCAAATCAACAAATGCAGATGCCAACAGCAAACTATTTCTCTTTCAAAAAGTATGAGTACACAAAGGTATGATCTAAAGCCCATTGTCTATGATGAATCTGATGAACAAAGATTTTTCCATGATGAGATTTTCAAATGCATCGTTCCAGAATCGCATTTTCTCTTTATCCTGATGTTTTTAGTGATGATAATTTTTCCCCTCTCAATATTAAAGATATCTCAGAAAACACAAAGGATTATTTAAACGAGCCATCATTAGGTTTTCAAGATAAAGAGACAGCTATAGAAGATCCTTTGACCATTTTCAGACAAGAACCACTTGACCTTCCTTGTCTGAAAATATATGACGAAAAAGAGAAATCTAGAGAAACCTGTAAAATCATTTATGATATTTACTTTGACAACAATGATGTTGTTGATTTATCCTAAGTAACTCAACTAAGCTCAGATAATGAGAGATATCCTAATTCAGAAATCATATCAGTCAATCCTCATTTCAAAGTAAAAGATCATTTGCATGATTTTACTATCCAAGACAATACCCCAATCTATGATTCATATCATGAGGAAACCCCCATGTCTGTTCACAATCATAACTTGTCTTCTGATTCACAAGACGAAATTCGAAATTGCTCGGATCCCATAATTCTGGCCAGTTCTTGTGAAAAACAAGATGTTCCAAGTCAACCCCAGTTGTGTTGTAACACTCTTTGTACAGATAATCATTTCTTTCTTTCTCACTTGCACTCATTTTGTACAAAATCAGATTGTGTTTTAAATTTTCAGACTTTTGATAGATTACTGTGGCATGTTGAGCATCTTATCAAAGAACATTCAAAAGATGTGCCACCATTTTGGGAAGCTAAGCTGTGTCAAGAAAGTATAGAACTTTCTCAATTCCAAGATCAATCAATATCAGACTTCCTTAAAAAACTTCTTTGGCATCCAAAACACCATCAACCAAGGAAAGTACCTTTCGAAACTTGTTGGTAATTCACTCCAATTGATAAGAATCTTTCCAGGAATTTCCGCCTATTCTGCATTGATTTATTTAGTGATTTATATATGGAAACTTTCCTTTTATACAAAATCGATAAAAGCCCAACTTTAATGAATAGTAGGTTACAAGCCATTGAAACTAAAAAATCATATTCACAACCTAGCTTGTCATCTTTCCTATTACAAGATCATCTATCCATAACAGAAATTCATCCTGATTTTTATGATCCAATAGGTTCCCAGTTGGAAAGAAGTTTTCATGAGAAAGAAATATCAGACAGAATTCCAACTGAGGTTACATATTCTTATTCTTAATAGTTCAGGAAAAGTTTTGTTCTTAACGCCAATGTTTGGAAGTTACATACGGCTAGGAATAAAAATGAAGAGGTGGTTCCACTGGAAATATCATTTCACCTAGCTAATTTTCTATATATAGTTAGAATAGGAGTAGGAGTAATTTAGCTAGGTTATTAGGTTTACTTTTAATAATTGGTAGAAAAGAGATTATCCCTATTCTGTGCATAATCCTAAAAAATGTCTACCTCTCATTTCGTTAAATATTTTTCTCCATAATAAAATTTGCTATGGTTAACAACATTTGACATTTACTAAAGACACCTTTTCTCTATCAAAGATTTTGAACTTCTGCTTCTATGAATAGCAAATTTTTCAGAAACTTGATCTTTATTATCAATAGAACTTTAACTCAGATATGATACTAGTTTCAACTCCAAGAAATTTGAAGAAACCCATCTTAGTGAAGAAATTGTTTTAGGTCAGTACAATGAAAGGTATCAATAATGAAATAAAGATTCTCTGTAGAAACAGTCATTTCCGAACAACTCTATCATTGTCGTCCAGAACTTTCTTAAGGAAAGAAAATTTGACTTCCTCCCTGCTAAAGGAAATCGCAGCATTCAGAGGAACAATCTGAAAAAACACTATATCTCAAAGAATAAGAGGTCTCATCACGAGCCGGCTTATCATGATCACAGATATTATAACTTGCTGACTTTGCCAATATTGTCCACCAAAATAGGCCAACGACTCAAGATTGTTGCAATCGAAAGACTAGGGGTCTCATCACGAGCCAGCTTGTTTAGCAAAAGTGTAAATCAAGTGAATGACTGTGTCATAATTTGGCCACCAAACCAAGACATTGTTCTTTAGAGAATAAAAAGGAAAAAGTGTCGAAATGGGTTTTTCTCTGAAAATTTGTAAATAGCCTTAAGTAGGATAACGGATCATTACTGGGTAATAGGTAACCCTGTCGAGGCTATGGACGCCTGCTGGCAGCAGAGGCTCTACCTGTGACAAAGGAGCATATTTAAAAGGTTGCTACATAGAGGAAACTTTATTTTATGTTTTGCAAGACCAAGTAATGGCTGATGTAAATGCAAGGACAAGCTGAGGATACAAGTAATTAAAATAGAAAGAGGTTGAAACGAAATATCATTAACAGTTTGAAGTATAATATGCTTTATCTTTTTATAATAAAGTTTAAGTTCTCTGAGAAATTTTTTTTTCGGGAGTTTGAAAACGTCAATAGAAGATCAGAGATAACTGGTTCTCCCAAGTGAATCGCCAATTGTTGTGGCCGGCAACAACCCCCCCCCCCCCTTTTTTTTGTTCATTTAAGTGTCGACCAAAATACTAAATGAATGGGGACCCTTAGTTAATTTTTAGGAAGAACAAGAGTTTCCTTTCCTCAAAATAAGGTTACCATCATAAGCTTAGGTAGGTCTTTTGAATATTTTAAACCTAAGTCTATGAAAAGGAGAAAATCTTTAAAGTCGCATTGCAAAAAAATTTGGAAATGCCTCCATTTCTCTTTAATATCAGTATGCGCAAGACCCCGTGTTAAGTATAACATCGCGTCGCAATAAAGTAATTCCCATAAAGAAAAAATTCAAGATTTACCGATTTGCGATAACGCCGATCGCAAGATCGCATATCGCAGAAATGAGCTGACAAGATTTAACCAACATTAAAATTCTGCGATCTGCGATGTTGCGATCGCTGCGATATTATGTTCACGCGATCTGCGATGTTGCGATCGCTGCGATGGCGCGATATGCAAGGTTACGTAAGCATATCATAAATTACTTCATTACGAATCCTTCGGGCACGCCGTTCAAAGAAAAGTCACTTACCATAATCTGACTCGAAATCGTGCGCTTTTAATGATAGTAAATGAATTAGTTGTCAGTTATTAAATGAATTAAAGACGTGTGCCTTTGTAGAGAATTACTTCACGTAAGGTGGCATATTTGATACATCTGTTGCATTTAAAACTCTCCCATCACCTTTCTGGATCATTCATTTCCATTTCACTTGTAATCTGCAGGAACGAAGAGCTAAGACGATTCAAACCCAAACGCAGGAAGAAATGGGAAAGAAAAATAAAGCTCAAAGCTCTGAAGCGAAGGAAAAGACGAAGGAGATGGCGCCTTTGTATACAGACACAGCATGTAACAAAGACGCAGGGATATCAACATGGGAAAGCATGTACAGGCTGCTTGAGGAGGAAAATCCTAGAATAATGAAGGTTGTTGCTATTGTGGGCTCACAACACTCTTCCGAGGCATCCTTAGAGGAGCTAGCATGTTCATTTCTTCACAGGATAGCAGCAAGACCCAAAATTCTACCATATACGGATATGATCAAGTGGATACTTGACAATGCAGACATGAACAACAGACAATTCAAGGTTCAAGGACACGGGCTCATTGGATCATTCGCTACGCAAGATTTGAAGCTTATGTATCATCTTCCTGAACCGCAGGCGACTTACAATGCACAATTCATTAAGAAATTTGCGGCAGAGAACCCAAACCTATCAGAGACCACCAAAGATTGGTCCAGAAAGGAGGAGCCGCTCAAAGAGGACAAAAATAGTATGTACAGCACTGGTTCCCTCACCTCTCCGTATTGTTTTGCTGCGGCCATGCTTTGTAGGTTATTTGGGATGCCGGATATCAATAAGTTTTCGTCTGAATGGCTACCATTAATTGACGCTGCCACAAACACCGATATTATGGATTGGGCCAAGATCCTTTCTGATAATCTATAAATGGCTGTTATCAACTACCGGTCTAAAATATCCTTGTCTCAAAGGATCTATCCTCCTTTTTATCTGTCTGCATATGTTATGGATTCTATTTGTTATGTGTCTAAATTTCCCATTATGGGTTGGAAATGGACTTCCCAGGACCCATTACGTATCCATGTTTATCATAAGGTGTTATGGGATTCTCAGTTCGTCCCTCACTTTTACCATATTTGCCACGAGCTCATTTTGCCCTTGTATAGAATAATGTATGATGAAGACCCCCCGAGGTGCTCACCCGAGGCACAAATAGACATCATGCCCATCGCAAGATGGTGCGGGGAAGAATGGTTTACCTATATTAGAGTTTTTGGAAGCACTGTACCTCCACATGTCCTACCTCTATATATCCCTGATAAACTTTTGGCTCGGGAAATTTCTTATCAAACCTGTTCAGAAGGCACCCTGTCCAAAGACCTAAAGGACAAAAAGAAGGCCATATGGCCTCAATTTCCTGTAGCTTGTGGGGCCTTCTCATTTTTCGATGTAGGACATGCTTTCATCGAAGTGGAGAATGTGACGTATCTACAATTATTTAAATTCCCAGCAAGGCCATTTGACCCAAATGATGTTGCCCAAGATTTCACAACGAACGTCAAAATAAAAGTATTCGCTGGAAAGAAAGATTTGTTTGATGATTTGTTTTCAGAGTAGAAGCTCACTCCAAGAAATTTTGCGAGAAGCTCGGTCAAGGTTGTCTCCAGATGACCTCCAAAGATTCATGTTATACAGGGAAAGAAGGCTGGCCAGTGTTCCTCTAGAGAAGCTGTGACTGCCTGCCAGAGAACCAACTCCAAGCATTAGCCTCAGTGAAAACTCTAGCACTTCCAGATCTAAATCCAATGCTACGTAAGGAGTACCTGAATATCCTAAAGAGTCTGGATGCGACCAAGGAAAAAACGAAGAAACAACTAAAGATACAGCTCAGTCAAGTGCAATGTCACAACAACAAGTTATCGCCTCCCCGCCAAGAGATGTCCCCCCTCCTGTCATCGAAGCACCACTCGTCACAGCAGAAATGGACAAAGAATGGGAAACCTTCAATGAACTGATCAATCTTGAAGGGCAAACCCCAAAAACACCTGTGAACAATACACAGGTAGTGCAAGAAGTGGTTTCGACCATAGTCAGCAGTGTCACAGAAATGGAGCCATTCCTATCGCTCCACCTTCTGAGCTTCTACTTAATGTAGAAGAAATTCCCCCACTGGATGTATTCTATACTCCCCAACACAAAGCAGTTGTAAGGAGACAGAGGAAGAAAAGAAAACTAGAAAATACACTATCACAAGATGCTGAACATTTGGACGTCTTATGGAAAGACCCCAATAATAACCCAACTGAAAATCTCACTAAGATGTCTCAGATCGCAGGAGCATATGCTTCTGCAACTATTGACAAGGCATCGGAAGTTCAGCAACTATTGAAAGAACAAGAAGATCAAATACAGCTGCTACAAGGACAGTTGCAACAAGCCAATGCTAATATTGAAGCTTCCAAACAGCTCGAGAAGCTGCAGGAAGACTTTCAGCAGATGCAGATAGCTATCAAAGAAGTCTAGACGAGAAAGGAAAACAATTGCAGACTTTACAGGAAATGCATAAAGATGAGCCTAAGCTGGCAGAATTTATTTCAGAATCTTTTGGCTTAAATGAGCAACTACTGCAGTAACAGGAAGAGTTGGAACGTAAAATATCACAGTGGAGTCACTATTGCGAGCTGAGCGATAAAATCACCAATCAAGTGGTAGACTTGCGGAGTGACTATGATCAAAGTGACAGACGGGTGACAGAATACTTAACTTGGCAGGATGAAGATGAAGGAAAAATAGCAGGTGCACCCAGGATAAACAAAAATCATAAGGAATTGCTCTTTAATAAATGGGACGATCAAATCAGGCAGGCGGAGCGAGCAGCGGAGACAGCGGCTACACAGGCAAGCATTCTTATTGACTGTGTAAATGAGAATTTACACAAGGCCAATTTAATTGCAGAGACCACCCCGGGGTACCTACCAAATAAGTTACAATTGGAAGCAGAATGGAAGCAGAAAGTGCAGGCAAAGGGAAAAGCGATCCAAGCATTAAACAGGTTGAATTGGGAATGTTACTGGACATACTTGGTCAAACCACACAGTCTATGGATGATGGTGAAATGCATCACAAACGCAGCCGAAAAAGTAGTGCCAGCTCTCGTAGATGTTATTTTCGCAGTCCATCTCAGCGTAGAAGTCAGTCAGCCGACTCTCCTCAAGCCCATGCTGAACACTTGCAACTTTAAGGACCAAGTTCAGAAGTAGCCTTATTTTAGAATGTTGTTTTTTCTTTTAATTAGATTAGAAAAAGGACGGTCATTTGAAAACCGCATCCTAAATTTTGTAAAAATACTATTATTAGAATTAGGAAGTAGTATTTTAACCCTTCTCATTGCATTTGGAGAAGGGTCCAGAAATTTGTCAAAAAATTGTCCTCGGAACATGCACTTCTGCAGCCTCAGAGGAGGTTTTGATGAATGGATGGATCGAGATTTATTAATATTTGCATTTTCATGTCTACTACTGATGTTGCACTTTTGTACTCTTAGTAGATGTTAGAACAAGTAGAGATAAATCGTTTTTACTTGAAGTTTATAGGTAGGAACCAGTGATAAATGGTACTTTTATCTCTTGACTGTTTTTGTTTATATTCTTAAAGTGATATACAGTTTTAAGTTGTTTATATGTTAATGCATGAATGTGTGGGTTACCATTTGGCACTTCTGTACGGTGGAGTCATTTATTTATGTCTGATATATGAATAACTTATTATGCGAGATGCTGTTCACAACTGTTTTGCCTGACTTTTTATGCAAAGTGGTTTATCTTAATTGATTTCTATTCTTATGATAACTGAATGATCTTTATTACCAGTTATTGTTTGAAATCTCTTTAGATCGCATAATAGAAGAAATACACCCCGGGTTAGCGTATATTAGATGTGTTGTTTCTCATTAGATTACAATAGCATAGAGTTAGTTTAGAAGTTTGAATTAAATTAGCTTTAAATACTCCTAGATCAGCATCATCCAACTCTACACACACACACACCCCTTAGATTGGGAAACTGGTCCCATTATTCCCAGTCAGACCCGCTATACCAAACGGATAAGGAGCTGCCAACCAAGGTCCAGACCGGGTGGGTATCCCCCTTGTTGTCGACCCGATTTTCGGGGCTTCAACATAATTGGCGCTAGAAGGAGGGCCTGAACATAGTGTCTATTGGAATAATTTTCAATTGTAAAATTTGAATCAGGATGGCTGCTCATAAAATTCCTATTTGGAGTTGCATCCATGTTCCTACCGGTTCCAACACTCCACCTGAAGTGGTAAGACTCTTGTCTCAGGTAAAATTCAATGGTAAGAATAATTCTTCTGCTTTTAATCATGCTCTTCAATTTATTCAAAAAGTTTCAAGTTCTGATATTCAGAGAATTGATGAAGGCGTTTTATGCAGAATTTTTACTCTTACATTCACGACGGAAGCTAGAAAATGGTGCAGAACCCTCCCAGTTGCATCAATTCACAGCTGGGACCAATTCTTCAAGACTTTCATTTTTGAATTTGATTGTTATGACTATGACCAGGTATACGATGAAATTGATTATCTACGAAAAGAAGATGAATCTGCTAGGGATTTTAATATGTGATTTCATCTTAATTGTCTAAAGTATGATCTTGGAAGTGAACTCATGGATGAAGAATCTTCAGATTATGCTGAGTATTCCTTGCCTCACATGTCTGATCAAGTAGAAATTAGTTCAAGCTTTGGCTCATTTTCTTCTAATGTGAATGAGGATTCCAAGTTGCATATACAGATTAGCCGTGATGAAGAAAGTCCCCAAAGCCTAGGAGTCATGCATGCTCTAATGCAAGAAGACAAAAGCGAGAATGCTGGAGGAAAGCCTACCTTGGAATCAAGAGATGACTTTGATACAAGGTCAGATAATATCATTGCAAATCAACAAATGCAGATGCCAACAGCAAACTATTTCTCTTTCAAAAAGTATGAGTACACAAAGGTATGATCTAAAGCCCGTTGTCTATGATGAATCTGATGAACAAAGATTTTTCCATGATGAGATTTTCAAATGCATCGTTCCGAAATCGCATTTTTCTCTTTATCCTGATGTTTTTAGTGATGATAATTTTTCCCCTCTCAATATTAAAGATATCTCAAAAAACACAAAGGATTATTTAAACGAGCCATCATTAGGTTTTCAAGATAAAGAGACAGCTATAGAATATCCTTTGACCATTTTCAGACAAGAACCACTTGACCTTCCTTGTCTGAAAATATATGACGAAAAAGAGAAATCTAGAGAAACCTGTAAAATCATTTATGATAGTTACTTTGACAACGATGATGTTGTTGATTTCACCCAAGTAACTCAACTAAGCTCAGATAATGAGAGATATCCTAATTTAGAAATCATATCAGTCAATCCTCATTTCAAAGTAAAAGATCATTTGCATGATTTTACTATCCAAGACAATACCCCGATCTATGATTCATATCATGAGGAAACCCCCATGCCTGTTCACAATCATAACTTGCCTTTTGATTCACAAGACGAAATTCGAAATTGCTCGGATCCCATAATTCTGGCCAGTTCTTGTGAAAAACAAGATATTCCAAGTCAATCCCAGTTGTGTTGTAACACTATTTGTATAGATAATCATTTATTTCTTTCTCACTTGCACTCATTTTGTACAAAATCGGATTGTGTTTTAAATTTTCAGACTTTTGATAAATTATTGTGGCATGTTGAGCATCTTATCAAAGAACATTCGAAAGATGTGCCACCATTTTGGGAAGCTAAGATGTGTCAAGAAAGTATAGAACTTTCTCAATTCCAAGATCAATCAATATCAGACTTCCTTAAAAAACTTCTTTGGCATCCAAAACACCATCAACCAAGGAAAGTACCTTTCGAAACTTGTTGGCAATTTCGCCAATTGATAAGAATCTTTCCAGGAATTTCTGTCTATTCTGCATTGATTTATTTAGTGATTTATATATGGAAACTTTCCTTTTATACGAAATCGCTAAAAGCCCAACTTTAACGAACAGTAGGTTACAAGCCATTGAAACTAAAAAATCATATTCACAACCTGGCTTGTCATCTTTCCTATTATGAGATCATCTATCCATAACAGAAATTCATCCTGATTTTTATGATCCAATAGGTTCCCAGTTGGAAAGAAGTTTTCATGAGAAATAAATATCAGACAGAATTCCAACTGAGGTTACATATTCTTATTCCACATCCAACATTAACAGTTCAGGAAAAGTTTTGTTGTTAACGCTAATGTTTGGAAGTTACATACGGCTAGGAATAAAAATGAAGAGGTGGTTCCACTGGAAATATCATTTCACCTAGCTAATTTTCTGTATATAGTTAGAATAGGAGTAGGAGTAATTTAGCTAGGTTATTAGGTTTACTTTTAATAATTGGTAGAAAAGAGATTATCCCTATTTTGTGCATAATCCTAAAAAATGTCTACCTCTCATTTCGTTAAATATTTTTCTCCATAATAAAATTTGCTATGGTTAACAGCATTTGACATTTACTAAAGACACCTTTTCTCTATCAAAGATTTTGAACTTCTGCTTCTATGAATAGCAAATCTTTCAGAAACTTGATCTTTATTATCAATAGAACTTTAACTCAAATATGATACTAGCTTCAACTCCAAGAAATTTGAAGAAATCCATCTTAGTGAAGAAATTGTTTCAGGTCAGTACAATGAAAGGTATCAATAATGAAATAAAGATTCTCTGTAGAAACAACCATTTCCGAACAACTCTATCATTGTCGTCCAGAACTTTCTTAAGGAAAGAAAATTTGACTTCCTCCCTGCTAAAGGAAATCGCAGCATTCAGAGGAACAATCCGAAAAAAAACTATATCTCAAAGAATAAGAGGTCTCATCATGAGCCGACTTATCATGATCACAGATATTATAACTTGCTGACTTTGCCAATACTGTCCACCAAAACAGGCCAACGACTCAAGATTGTTGCAATCGAAAGACAAGGGGTCTCATCACAAGCCAGCTTGTTCAGCAATAGTGTAAATCAAGTGAATGACTGTGTCATAATTTGGCCACCAAACCAAGACATTGTTCTTTAGAGAATAAAAAGGAAAAAGTGTCAAAATGGGTTTTTCTCGGAAAAGTTATAAATAGCCTTAAGCAGGATAAAGGATCATTACTGGGTAATAGGTAACCCTGTCAAGGCTATGGACGCCTGCTGGCAGCAGAGGCTCTACCTGCGACAAAGGAGCATATTGAAAAGGCTGCTACACAGGGGAAACTTTATTTTGTGTTTTGCAAGACCAAGTAATGGCTGATGTAAATGCAAGGACAAGCTGAGGATACAAGTAATTAAAATAGAAAGAGGTTGAAACGAAATATCATTGACAGTTTGAAGTATAATATGCTTTATCTTTTTATAATAAAATTTAAGTTCTCTGAGAAAATTTTTTTTCGGGAGTTTGAAAACGTCAATAGAAGATCAAAGATAACTGGTTCTCCCAAGTGAATCGCCACTTGTTGTGGCTGGCAACAACCCCCCTTTTTTTTTGTTCATTTAAGTGTCGACCAAAATACTAAATGAATGGGGACCCTTAGTTAATTTTTAGGAAGAACAAGAGTTTCCTTTCCTCAAAATAAGGTTACCATCATAAGCTTAGGTAGGTCTTTTGAATATTTTAAACCTAAGTCTATGACAAGGAGAAAATCTTTAAAGTCGCATTGCAAAAAAGATAGGAAATGCCTCCATTTCTCTTTAATATCAGTATGTGCGAGACCCTCGTGCTAAGTATAACATCGCGTCGCAATAAAGTAATTCTCATAAAGAAAAACTTCAAGATTTACCGATCTACGATAACACCGATCGTAAGATCGCATATCGCAGAAATGAGCTGACAAGATTTAACCAACATTAAAATTCTGCGATTTGCGATGTTGCGATCGCTGCGATATTACGTTCACGCGATCTGCGATGTTGCGATTGCTGCGATGGCGCGATATGCAAGGTTACGTAAGCATATCATAAATAACTTCATTACGAATCTTTCAGGCACGCCGTTCAAAGAAAAGCCACTTACCATAATCTGACTCGAAATCATGCGCTTTTAATGATAGTAAATGAATTAGTTGTCAGTTATTAAATGAATTAAAGACGCGTGCCTTTGTAGAGAATTACTTCACGTAAGGTGGCATATTTGACACATCTGTTGCATTTAAAACTCTCCCATCACCTTTCTGGATCAGTCATTTCCATTTCAGTCGTAATCTGCAGGAACGAAGAGCTAAGACGATTCAAACCCAAACGCAGGAAGAAATGGGAAAGAAAAATAAAGCTCAAAGCTCTGAAGCGAAGGAAAAGATGAAGGAGATGGCGCCTTTGTATACAGACACAGCCTGTAACAAAGACGCAAGGATATCAACATGGGAAAGCATGTACAGGCTGCTTGAGGAGGAAAATCCTAGAATAATGAAGGTTACTGCTGTCGCGGGCTCACAACACTCTTCCGAGGCATCCTTAGAGGAGCTAGCATGTTCATTTCTTCACAGGATAGCAGCAAGACCCAAAATTCTACCATATACGGATATGATCAAGTGGATACTTGACAATGCAGACATGAACAACAGACAATTCAAGGTTCAAGGACACGGGCTCATTGGATCATTCGCTACGCAAGATTTGAAGCTTATGTATCATCTTCCTGAACCGCAGGCGACTTACAATGCATAATTCGTTAAGAAATTTGTAGCAGAGAACCCAGACCTATCAGAGACCACCAAAGATTGGTCCAGAAAGGAGGAGCCGCTCAAAAAAGACAAAAACGGTATGTACAGCACTGGTTCCCTCACCTCTCTGTATTATTTTGCTGCAGCCATGCTTTGTAGGTTATTTGGGATGCCGGATATCAATAAGTTTTCGTCTGAATGGCTACCATTAATTGATGCTGCCACAAACGTCGATATTATGGATTGGGCCAAGATCCTTTCTGATAATATATACACAGCTGTTATCAACTACCGGTCTAAAAGATCCTTGTCTCAAAGGATCTATCCTCCTTTTTATCTGTCTGCATATGTTATGGATTCTATTTTTTATGTATCTAAATTTCCCATTATGGGTTGGAAATGGACTACCCAGGACCCATTACCTATCCATGTTTATGATAAGGTGTTATGGGATTCTCAGTTCATCCCTCACTTCTACCAGATTTTCCACAGGCTCATTTTGCCCTTGTATAGAATAATGTACAATGAAGACCCCCCGAGGTGCTCACCCGAGGCACAAATAGACATCATCCCCATCGCAAGATGGTTCGGGGAAGAATGGTTTACCTATATTAGAGTTTTTGGAAGCACTGTACCTCCACATGTCCTACCTCTATATATCCCTAATAAACTTTTGGCTCGGGAAATTGCTTATCAAACCTGTTCATAAGGCGGCCTGACCAAAGACCTAAAGGACAAAAAGAAGGCCATATGGCCTCAATGTCCTGTAGCTTGTGGGGACTTCTCATTGTTTGATGTAGGACACACTTTCACCGAAGTGGAGAATGTGACGTGTCTACAATTATTTAAATTCCCAGCAAGGCCATTTGACCCAAATGATGTTGCCCAAGATTTCACAACGAACGTCAAAATAAAAGTATTCGCTGGAAAGAAAGATTTGTTTGATGATTTGTTTCAGAGTAGAAGCTCACTCCAAGAAATTTTGCCCCAAAAACACCTGTGAACAATACAAAGGTAGTGCAAGAAGTGGTTTTGACCATAGTCAGTAGTGTCACAAAAACGGAGCACATTCCTATCACTCCACCTTCTGAGCTTCTACTTAATGTAGAAGAAATTCCCCCACTGGATGTATTCTATAGTCCCCAACACAAAGCAGTTGTAAGGAGACAGAGGAAGAAAAGAAAACTAGAAAATACACTGTCACAAGATGCTGAACATTTGGATGTCTTATGGAAAGACCCCAACAATAACCCGACTGAAAATCTCACTAAGTTGTCTCAGATCGCAGGAGCATATGCTTCTGCAACTATTGATAAGGCATCGGAAGTTCAACAACTATTGGAAGAACAAGAAGATCAAATACAACTGCTACAATGACAGTTGCAACAAGCCAATGCTAATATTGAAGCTTCCAAACAGCTCGAGAAGCTGTGGGAAGACTTTCAGCAGATGCAAATAGGCTATCAAAGAAGTCTAGACGAGAAAGGAAAACAATTGCAGACTTTACAGGAAATACATAAAGATGAGCCTAAGCTGGCGGAATTTATTTCAGAATCTATTGGCTTAAATGAGCAACTACTGCAGCAATAGGAAGAGTTGGGATGTAAAATATCACAGTGGAGTCACTATTGCGAGATGAGCGATAAAATCACCAATCAAGTGGTAGACTTGCGGAGTGACTATGATCAGAGTGACAAACGGGTGACAGAATACTTAACTTGGCAGGATGAAGATGAAAGAAAAAGAGCAGGTGCACCCAGGATAAAAGAAAATCATAAGGAATTGCTCTTTAATAAATGGGATGATCAAATCAGGCAGGCGGAGCGAGCAGCGGAGACAACGGCTACACAGGCAAGCATTCTTATCGATTGTGTAAATGAGAATTTACACAGGGCCAATTTAATTGCAGAGACCACCCCGGGGTACCTACCAAATAAGTTACAATTGGAAGCAGAATGGAAGCAGAAAGTGCAGGCAAAGGGAAAAGTGATCCAAGCATTAAACAGGTTGAATTGGGAATGTTACTGGACATACTTGGTCAAACCACACAGTCAATGGATGACGGTGAAATGCATCACAAACACGGCCGAAAAAGTAGTGCCAGCTCTCGTAGATGCTATTTTCGCAGCCCAGCTCAGCACAGAAGTCAGTCAGCCGACTCTCCTCAAGCCCATGCTGAACACTTGCAACTTTAAGGACCAAGTTCAGAAGTAGCCTTATTTTAGAATGTTGTTTTTTCTTTTAATTAGATTAGAAAAAGGACGGTCATTTGAAAACCGCATCCTAAATTTTGTAAAAATACTATTATTAGAATTAGGAAGTAGTATTTTAACCCTTCTCATTGCATTTGGAGAAGGGTCCAGAAATTTGTCAAAAACTTGTCCTCGGAACATGCATTTCTGCACCCTCAGAGGAGGTTTTGATGAATAGATGGATCGAGATTTATTAATATTTGCATTTTCATGTCTGCTACTGATGTTGCACTTTTGTACTCTTAGTAGATGTTAGAACAAGTAGAGATAAATCGTTTTTACTTGAAGTTTATGGGTAGGAACCAGTCATAAATGGTACTTTTATCTCTTGACTATTTCTGTTTATATTCTTAAAGTGATATACAGTTTTCAGTTGTTTATATGTTAATGCATGAATGTGTGGGTTACCATTTGGCACTTCTGTACGGTGGAGTCATTTATTTATGTCTGATATATGAATAACTTATTATGAGATATGCTGTTCACAACTATTTTGCCTAACTTTTTATGCAAAGTGGTTTATCTTAATTGATTTCTATTCTTATGATAGCTGAATGATCTTTATTACCAGTTATTGTTTGAAATCTCTTTAGATTGCATAATAGAAGAAATACACCCCAGGTTAGCGTAGATTAGATGTGTTGTTTCTCATTAGATTACAATAGCATAGAGTTAGTTTAGAAGTTTGAATTAAATTAGCTTTAAATACTCCTAGATCAGCATCATCCAACTCTACACACACACACACCCCTTAGATTGGGAAACTGGTCCCATTATCCCCAGTCGGACCCGCTATACCAAACGGATAAGGAGCTGCCAACCAAGGTCCGGACCAGGTGGGTATCCCCCTTGTTGTCGACCCAATTTTTGGGGCTTCAACAAACCACAATTTGCGAAGACTTTACATATTTATACAAAAAAACTTAGGCTTTTTCCCCAAAACTAACCCTAAGGGACCCCATCCTAATAGGCCCCCAACACAAAGATCATGACTCACCCTCGAGTCACTCGGCTGGCACTGAGATCTTAATGTGAAGATCCCTCATCTCCACTTGTGCAACTACTACTATTGGGTCATGGAAAAGGTATGCATTTACTATTAAACTCATCATCCTTTTTCTTTATTCTTATCCTTTCTACATTTCAATGCATTAATCTATTAAGGAAATACTATGAGAAATAAAGAAATTATCTACAATTACGACTTAGCTAATTATTGCTTTCATTTCTATAGGAAAAAACAAAAGGGAAAAATGTTGTTCCCTATGAAGGAACAACAAACATCGACAAGCTAAGGAAGGAACGCGACGGTTGTAGTTATGTCCAAAAGAAAATTAGCAGGATCAGTGCAAGAAAGGAAACAATGTCTGAAGATGGAAAACTATGCGAATCCCTCAAGATTGAGAGATCCTGAGGGATCACGTTTATCACTTATCTTTGTACCCTTTCTAGTTATAAAAGAAGATGTTTTTTAAGAGGGGGAGGAGAGGAATTTCTGTATTATTATAATTGTAATTGTATTCACAGACTCTCGCTGTCGAGAAGAACACAAATATATTGTAATGCTCATTCAGTTTGATGATTAATATATAAGTAAAGTTTTTGTTCCCTCTCGTTTCTTGAAGTAACTTAGTAGTGTTTCGCTGGTGGCTAAGGACCTGGCCTCTGGTGGATTCAACTGCTTTTCTTGTGTCATACATTTCCAATTATCACAAGTGTGATGGTTTGATAGTATTCTCGCTTTTTGTGATTTTATCGCTTTGCTATTTGTTATTTTCCAGTATTGACAGAATCTCTTTATTTTATATAGATTGTAGGATTGTCATTGATTTAGTTTGTTTTCAATTCAGATCAAGTTTCTTAGATAAATATTCTACTTGATATAATCAACTGTAAAAGAGTATTAACTATTGTTGTTGAAACTCTCAGATTGATATTCATTAATTGTTTAGATTAATGATTAAAGATTGGTTTTGATTTAGATTAAATCATTTAAAGAGGGATGAGTTATCATTACTATACTCTCAACTGATGTTGTTGTTACTTTGATGAATGTAAGATTTGATTTTGAGTTCTCTTTAATTGCATACATTTACTCTTGTATTTAAAAGATCTATACTGCAATTTAGAAACATTACTCTCTAAGTTAAATAGTAGCCACACACTGTGTACACTCTTGAAATAATAAGACTTGCCTGGATTGGTAATTAATGTGAGGATAATTAGGAGTTTAAAAGGCACCTTTTATAGACCAACATTTTGGCACCGTTTCTAGGGAGAGTGTAGCCATTTCTAAAGAGTAATTACATATGATGATTGCTGTTGAAGAAGAATTGGGTATTGAAAATGGAAGGTAAGAACCTACGTAATGAGCAAGTAAAGTTCTTACTCCTCCGCCCGCTTTTCAACACAATTACAGAAATCCGAAGTAGGTATTTGCTACTTGTCTGTTGAGAGAAAACTGGGTATTGAAAATGAAAGGTAAGAACCTACGTATGGAGGACGTAAAATTCCTGCTTCCTTGCCCACTTTCCAGCAGAATTGTTAAGAACTTAGGGTAGAGATAAACATTTGAATTGTTTGCATGAATGACTAAGAAGAAAAAACCCGACAATAATCCAATTCCACTACCGAACCCGACAGATCTATGGGACCAGTGACCCTTGGACAATCAACTTTCATAGACGACATCTTAAAGAAAGCCGAATCTCAGCCATCAGTAGGTTCTAGAAACATTGCTTCCAGACAACCTACTATCTCCCTTCAGGCCACAGGCTCACCATCTGTAGCCTACACTGAGGTCCACAACAAAATAGTAGGGACTGAGTAGAGTTTTCAAGAAATTGAAAATTCATGCCCAATTTCCTCACAAGAAGGGAATTCTTGTAATATTCATGAAGGAGGAGGAGAAACAGGGGAAACAGAGGAGTGAAGATCCCCTCTAGTAGTAATTCAACAAGGAACACCCAGTATCCCAGACCGAGGGAGTGCTGTTAAGATCATTCACACCCCTTTCAATCATCCTAGGAATAACTCTTCAGAGATCCCGGAAGGGTACTAACATATATTTGATCAAATTTACAACAACCCACAAGTAGCTCAGACCTCTACATTGCAGTATTCCATCGTTGACACAACAGTCAACGCACCCATGCAAGCTATCCCTCTACAAAATATTCCCACCTTTCATGAATTAACACCAGAGGATCCAGATGCATTTCTGTTTGAATTTGATGTATTATGTTCGGGTTATGATTATATCACCGACCCCCAAAAACTAAAACTGTTTCCTTCCACACTGAAAGTAGCAGCCTCGCATTGGTTTATGGGATTAAGTGGTTGTACAATAAATGATTGGGAACAAATGAAAACCGTTTTTCTTAAAAAATATCAGGACTATTGCAGATCTAGGGAATTGAAAGATGAAATATTCCAAATGGTAGCAAGGCCCAGTGATATGTTGGAAGAATATGTGGAATGCTTTCAATATAACCTCTAGAGGTCTCCCTATGCAACTCTGCCTTTGCCTGATAATGTGCTAAAAGCTACACTGATTAAAGGGATGAAAGAACAATGGATAGAGACATTAAATATTATGGGTAAAGGTGATATATATCAAGAAGAGTATGCCGACATTATTAAATTTTGTATCAGGTCCTCAAGAGGCAGTATGAGATTGAAAACAACAAAATGTGACATGACCTCCAGGGACAACAAAATCTCTGGCGGAGGTATAACTCGTGCAGAAATTGGCAACTTGCTAGAGGATTTCAAAACAAATATTTTGGGAACTCTGACAACACAATTGGACATTATGTAAGCCAAGCAAAAGTAGGCTGAAGTAGAACAAAACTTGGTGATATTCTATCCTATATGCAGGAAGAAGCATAGTCACAAAGAATTCCCACTGGATATGGTGCAAACTTGCACCATATGTACTAAATATCATACCATAGAAAGTTGCCCATCACTCCCAAGGTTAAAAGCAGTCTATAAGGAGGTAGAGGAGGAAACAAAACCAGTCTACCTACTAAATCAGCATCGCCAATGGCAACCACGACAAACAAGTACGCCTATTGATCCGTTTTCTTTCTTTCAGCCCTCCCAATATAATTCGCAACAATACCCAAGATCTATGTGGCCGAACTAGCCACCTTTTTCCAATTGGTCACAACAACCATTCCCTATGCCACCTTAGCCAAACCATTCAAATAAAAATAACAATTGGCCAAACTCCTCTTATTTCCCATCGTTCTGGCAAAATAATGCATATCAATCTCAATGGTCACACTCCACCTCACAGAACCAAAACTAGCAGCCAAGCTGGCAAAGACCTATGAATCGGCTAGTAGGAACAATCCCCCTACCTCAACCTACACTACCAGCACCCTACACATTGGAACAAAACCCTCAAATAAATCTACGACCGCAGCTCCCAGTGCAACCCAACCCGAAACCAAACAACAAACTGGTTCAATGTATGCAAATTATTGAAGGACTTGAGCCAGAAACTGAGTTGAGGGAGTGCAATGAGCTTCAATTAAGGTCTGGGCAGATAATAAAATCAGAGGGGGATAAAACTAAACAAATTGAATATCCGTTACCTGTAGAACAAAGACCACAAGTGGAGAACATGGTTAAACAGAAAACTTATGATCAAATGATCACCTCTTCTCCACCATTCCCAGAAATATTAATCATACCCTGCCCAATCGAATATCCCGATTTTGATCTTCTATGAGAATTGAAAATTTTGTGTGTAAAAATACCTCTCCTCTAGGCTATTTAGGACATTCCAATTTATGCAAAAACTATTAAGGAATTGTGCATGAAAAAGCCAAAGAGGAAAATAAAAACAACCCCAATTGCCCATGTAGTCGGTACCTTATCTGATTTACTATCAGGCAGAGAAACACTTGTAAAATATGAGGACCCAGGAAATCCTATAGTCACTGTGCAAATAAATGGATGCTCCTTCCCTAATGTATTAGTCGATTTAGGAGCATCAATCAATATTCTTACAACAACTTGTCAAAAGCTTGGCATTACATCCTTGAACCCAACCATGACCTTGTTGGAACTAGCTGACCAATCGGTAGTCAAACCAGAAGGCACATTACAAGATGTAATGGTGTCTGTAGACTCCTAGGAATACCCTGTAGACTTTTTGATCATCAATCCTAGAAACTGACTCGATGGACATCCCCTAATTCTAGGTAGACCTTGGCTAGAAATCACGGATGCTTTCATAAGCTGTCGAACATGCAACATGACTATAGAAAGAGGAAGCAATGTGAAGAATTTAGCCTTATATCCTCTAGCTCAGCCAAGTTTAACAATAATAAAAACCAGAAAACAACTTGTATCATATCTAACTGAAAACATTATATCACCGCTAACTATAGAAGATGCTCTCGAACTCAAGGATCAAACAGAAGATGACATCATTAACACTTACATTAACCAACCAGATGTCGTATCCCATCTAAAATGTCACATGATTGAAGCAGCCCTCAATAACGAAATAGAAGAAGGTCCCTTAAAAGATATTAACGACCAGTCAATACCAACAACTTTGTTTATAATAGCAAAACCATAGAAATTGAACTAGGAAAAACTTTAAATATTAACAAAAACCTGACTGCTGACCAGGAGCTAAAGCTTGTTGAACTTCTAAGAAAATATAAAGAGGCCTTTGCATGGGATTACTCGGACATGAAAGGGATTGATCCCAAAAGATGCATGCACCACATCTATATAGAAAAAGATGCCAGGCCCATTCGACAACCTCAATGGAGGTTAAACCCTCACCTTAAAGACATTGTTAAAGTTGAACTACAAAAAGTCCTAGATGTAAATTTCATCTACCCTATATTTCATAGCAAATGGGTCTCTCCTTTAGTAGTGGTGCCTAAAAATAATGGAAAGTGGTGTATATGCGTTGACTATAGAGACCTTAATAAAACAACCCAAAAAGACCATTTTCCCCTTCCGTTCATTGACCAGGTCTTGGACACATTAGCAAGAAAAAATTCCTTTCTTTCCTAGATGACTTCAGTGGCTACCATCAAATTCAAATAGCCCCTGAAGATCAGGATAAGACTACCTTTACCTACCCTTGGGGGACATTTTCTTACAGGGTCTTACCTTTTGGGCTATGCAATGCACCTGCCACATTCCAGAGGGCTATACTCAACATTTTTTCAGATCTAATAAAAGAAGGGTTCAAGGTGTACATGGATGACTTTACACCTTACAAAGATGACTTTGAGCCAGCATTACAAACATTAGAAAAATTTTTGCAAAGATACATTGCTATCAGGCTCTGCTTATGCCATGAAAAATGCCACATGATGATGACCAAGGGCCTCATCTTGGGTCACTATATCTCAGCAGCTAGAATCCAGGTAGATCCAGCAAAAATTCAGATAATTCTTTTAATACCTACCCCTTCCACACAGACTGAGGTATGCAGTGTCTTGGGATTTTCTGGCTATTATAGAAGATTTATAAAGAATTTTTCTCAAATTGCTGCACCATTATATGCATTAACAGGAAATATCAATTTCATTTGGACTAAAAAATGTGACATCACTTTTGAAGATTTAAAACAACTTGTATCAACACCCCCCATATCACGGGTCCAAAACTGGGATTTTCCTTTCTAGATTTCATATGATGCTTTAGACATAGCCATTGGAGTAGTTCTCCTGCTGAATTAAATTATACTATGACTAAAAAATAATTTTTCGCTGTAATCTATGCTATCAATAAATTCAAACATTATATAACAGGATACCCTATGGTTTTGTATACTGATAACTCTGTTATTAAATATCTAGCTAATAAACCTGTTACAAATGGAAGAGTGACAATATGGTTGATCCTTTTGTAGGAATTCGACATCACTATCAAAGATCGACCAGGAAAAGAAAATCCAGTAGTAGACTTCCTTTCATGAATGCCAAAGAAAGATGACTCGGTAGCAGTAGAAGAACAGTTCCCTGATGAAAACTTATTCGCTATCACCATGAAAACACCATGGTACACGGATGTCACAAACTACCTAGAAGTGGGAAAATTACCCAAGCACCTAACGCCTAATGAAAGAAAACAAATAGTATAGCGTAGCACTCGGTTCTCCTAGATCGGAGGATATTTATTTCATACAAGGGCCAATATGCACATTCAAAGATGCATCAGGGAAGATGAAGTCTTCGACATCCTGAAAGCTTGCCATGATGGGCCTTGTGATGGTGATTTTGCAGACGTAGAGCTGGTCACAAAGTCTTGTAGACAATCTATTATTGGCCCACCATTTTTAAAGACGCCAAGAAGTTCATCAAAGCATGCAACAGTTGCCGCAGAATGGGACACCATAGGTAGTCTGATGAGATGCCCCTACATCTGCAATTAGTCATTTAAACTTTTGAACGATGGGCATTAGATTTCATTGGTCTGATAAACCCATCATCTAATCAAAAGACATACATACTAGTCGCAACAGAATATGTGACTAAATGGGTGGAGGTAGAAGCATTACCAAGGGCAACAGAAGATTCAATAATCCACTTTCTTTTCCAACTATTCATGCGATATGGCTTGCTTAGATAAATAATCACAAATAGAGGGTTACAATTTATAGGCCATAAAATTGCTGCAACATTAAAGAATCAGCATATCATGCACAAAATCACAACTCCATACCACGCGCAGGAAAATGGCCAGGTAGAAAGCACCAATAAAGTAATTGAGGAAATACTCACAAAGACAGTTGCATCACATAGACGTGACTGGACTACTCGATTGCCAGAAGCCCTGTGAGCATACTGCACGACATGGAGAAATACCATGGGATATTCCCCATATCAACTAGTGTTTGGCAAAGAACCTATCTTCCCAATTGAATTTGAAATCCAAACATTGAGGATAGCTTAGGAGGTAGACTTGGACTTAAATGAAGCACAGATTAATAGGCTATATCAAATCAATGAATTGGATGAAATCCAACTATCAGCTCTTCGGCACACTACATTGATCCAACAACAAAGAGCGAATGGCATGATGCCCTTATCAAGAAGAAGATCTTCCACGAAGGAGATTGGGCACTCCTGTATGATTCTAGGTTCAAGGATTTTCCAGGAAAACTCTAGGCCAGATGGTTATGGCCTTATCAGATACAAGAGGTGCATGATAATGGCACACTCACATTAGCCACCATTGATGGGTCTGGCTACTCTTTTAAAGTGAATGGACATCGAGTATGACTATATCACAAACCGTTTACTAGGGAGTCCTTCTTCCAGTAATTACATGACGATTCCACCATACAAATTCTTGCTAAGGAGGGAAACCCATCCACAGCATCGGCCCAGTGAATAATTCATTTGTTTTTCAAATTTGTACATAAATTTTCCTTTCTATTTGATTGAATTTGCTTGTATAAATTATATATAAGTTCTTTTTTTTCTACTTTTCCTTTGATGTTCCCTCTAAGGAACAACCTATGTTCCCTCTAAGGAACAAAAATTTTGGGTACAGATTTTTCTTGCTGTTCCCTTTAAGGAACAACTATTGTTCCCTCCATGGAACAGCCACTGTTTCCCTCTAAGGAACAACAATTTTGCAAACAAATTTTCATTCCTTTCTTTTCGTGTTGTTCCCTCTAAGGAACAACTGCTCTTCCCTCTAAGGAACAGCTGATGTTCCCTACAAGGAATGGCAATTTCATGTGCATTTGTTTTCTCGCTATTTCCTTTAAGGAACAGTCGTTATTCCCTTTAAGGAATAGTTGTTGTTCCCTCTAAGGAACAACTATTGTTCTCTCTAAGGAACAACAAT
Organism: Pinus tabuliformis; assembly: GCA_031772625.1. NCBI lineage: Eukaryota > Viridiplantae > Streptophyta > Pinopsida > Pinales > Pinaceae > Pinus > Pinus tabuliformis. Next base: position 1,225,732,691 of record CM062807.1, read on the forward strand.
TCCGTGTGCAATTTTTTTCTCGTTGTTTCCTCTAAGGAATAGTTGTTGTTCCGTCTAAGGAACAACAGTTTCGCTTGTATTTTTTTTTTTCATGTTGTTCTCTCTAAGGAACAGTTGTTGTTTGCTTTAAGGAACAACTATTATTCTCTTTAAGGAATACCAGTTTCGCGTATATTTGTTTTTTTCATGTTGTTCTCTCTAAGGAATAGTTGTTGTTCCCTTAAAGGAACAATTGTTGTTCCCTCTAAGGAACAGTAGTTTCGCATATATTTCTTTTTTCCTATTGTTCCCTTTAAGGAAAAGCTGTTGTTCCCTCTAAGGAACAACAATTTCATGTGTATTTGTGTTCTTGCTATTCCATTTAAGGAACAATTGTTGTTCCCTTTAAGGAACAACTATTGTTCCCTCTAAGGAACAACTGTTGTTCCCTCTAAGGAACAACACTTTCGTGTTTTCCTACTGTTCCCTTTAAGGAACAATTGTTGTTCCCTCTAAGGAACAATTGTTGTTCCCTCTAAGGAACAACTGTCGTTCCCTCTAAGGAACAACCGCGTTGTATTAGATTCTTTTTTCTATTGTTCCCTTTAAGAAATAGTTGTTGTTCCCTCCAAGGAATAGTTGTTGCTCCATCTAAGGAACAGCTGATGTTCCCTCTAAGGAATATCAATTTTGTGTGTATTCATTTTCTTGTTGTTCCCTCTAAGGAAGAGCTGATTTTCCCTATAAGGAACAACAATTTCGTGTGTATTCGTTTTCTTGCTGTTCCCTCTAAGGAACATCAACTTCGCATCCAATTTTTTTCTTTATTTTTGTTGTTCCTTATAAGGAACAACTGTTGTTCCCTCTAAGGAACAACTGTTGTTCCCTTTAAGGAACTATCGTTGTTCCTCTTAAGGAACAGTTTTTGTTCCCTATAAGGAACAACATTTTTGAGTATATATCCTTTTGCTATTCCCTATAGTGGACAACACCATCTATGTGTATTTTTCATTTGTTGTTCGTTATAGGGAACAACTATTGTTCCCTCTAAGGAACAACACCTTTTTGTGTGTTTTTTCTTGTTGTTCCCTATAAGGAACAACACTCTTTGTGTGAGGTTTTCTTTTGTTGTTTCCTTTAGGAAATAAGCACTTTGTGAATATCATCCCTTTCGTTTTCTCACTCCTTATGATCCTCTATAGGGAAAGTATACAAATATATATGCAAGGATACAAAATTTACTGGAACAAGTAAATCAAATATTATCATCTTTAATAAGATTGCTTTGCATTGATCGAAAAAGGAAGGACACAACCATCTATATCACTTCATTATCCTTATTTTCGCTAAATCGAATTGATTGATTATTTGGACCATGTTGGTTCTTCCCTAACCCATATAATTCTCTCTGTTCTTTATCATCAAATAAGGTTAAGGGCATATTTATTTCTATTGATATGTTCAGACTTCTTCCACCATCCCTACTCTTAAGGAGTGTTAAGCCACCCTCTATATATAAATAGGAAGTGTTGTCTAATATATATATATCTATATATATATATATATATATATATATATATAGTTATTATAACTCCCTTTTCTTATTCTTTACCATTACTACAGAGAGATTATGTTCCTAATCTGTTTTCGAACTTTTATGCATGTGATATCTTTAAAAAAAATCAATCATAGTAGTTTAAGTGGAATGATGATGGAAAAGTATATTTCCCATGCCCGATGTCCTTTTTCCTTTTTTGAATCATCTCATAGTGTCTCCACGCTTATTGATAATTTTCGTTATATGCATTGATTTCAACACTCCGATATATTTTGCGATCCTATCATTAATATGCATACCTTGCCACTTTTATCACCCGTATACTTTGCCACCAGCACGTCATTCCCTCACTCATTCGGTCGGAGGAAACCTATAATTTTAAAGGAGGGTGAGGAGCAACCTCCAGTGTATTTATGTATGCGTGTCAGTCCTTTATTTGATTGTGTAGGGCAATACAATGTTCCATAATTATGGAGTAAGTGGTACAATAGCAAGTCCTAGTTAACGGTATTCATGCTTGTGAAGTATCATCCGAAAATAACCATTATAACAACTTCTTGTTCCATCACTCAACTCTTTCTATTGCTATGATATCTCTGCTACACTAATTGTTTGTAGAATCTAGACAGTATGGGAGGAAGAATAGTGCACAGGGAATCACTAATACTGGTTGTTTCTGATGCAGCCAGAGAAATTCTCAGCTGAGCTGGGTGGATAACATATTGCACACGGTTTCAACAACCCAGCGAAGTAATTGCTATTGAATTCCTACAGAATTTATAGAAAGGGAAATCTATGATAAGAGGGAGGCAAATCACAATATCAAATGCGGTGATAGCTGAAGTGTCTGGATTACTAGTAAAAGGACCCGTATGGGCTAATAAAATATTAAAGTTGCAAGAAGCTATTGCAGTATTCAAAGACAAGGGACAAGACCTAATATTCAAAGGCAAAGGAGTTTGACCATCATCCCTTGGAGAACCATGGGGAGAGCTAGCCAGAGTTGTCCAAAACTAAATCACATGTGACGAGTGAAAAGATGTGGTAAGGCCATGTCAACTTAAACTCCTAGCAGTTCTGAAAAAAAAATGTATTGTGAATTTTCCTACATATTTGAATTTCCTGTTGCATGACACTGCTCGAAGCATAAACAAATCCCAACATATAGAAACCATCGTTAGCCACCACTGCCTGATTAGGCTAATAGTGAGTTACAACCTCGCCCAACATCAATCAAGTTGGGAAGAATTAGTATTTTCCATTGAAGGGGGCCTAACTTCTCCTATGCCTAACCCTGTTCCAAAAAGGAAGAGGACTACCCTTACAGCAAACACTCCCCAAAAGCACAGACATTCTGCTCGGCTGCAGATAAACTTAGGAATGGCCAAAAATCCTGAGGGCAGTATCAGGCAGCCCATAGAATTGTCTAGCTTGGGAAGTGAACAACAATTGCAGATAGAAGGCCAGGATAACCCTGAGTCAAACCATGGAGAATAATCAAGGCTTTCTAGAGAAGAGGAAATAAATGAATCAGAACCCCCATCAACATCAAGTCCCTTAGGTGATTTACTGCATGATATTGAATTGGCCCAGATTTTGGCCAATATGAATTATTTCATACAACCCGAAAGCCCGCTCAATTTGAACATTGGAGCAACCCAATCTGTAGAGAACTCTGACCATGATAGAATTATATCAGAAAACATAAGCTGTGAAGCAGAAACAAGGGAAGAGACCACTCAAGAAGAGGTGAACCAACTTGGTGATATACCTCCAGAAGAACCCAGTCAGGAAGGCCTAAATATAGAGAATGTAGGCCAAACGGGAGAAATAGAAACAAACCAGGTAGAGGACACAGTTCTTGTAGAACAAAACCAAGATGGGCAACCGAGCTTGTTAGGAGTAGAGATGATTAGCAGAACAATTGTTCCTCCTAAAAAGAAGAAAAAAAAATAAAAGGCTTAGGAAGGAACAACAGAGGTTGTGGAAAATAGTGAAAAATCTCAGGTGAAAGATAAGAAAATTATTAGCGGGGAAGGTTCCAGATAAAACCCCAAAAACAATAAACGTAGTCGTTCAAACTGAATTACATGAAAAAAAAGCTACGGGGACTCAAATTGAGCCCATACTCACTGAACTTGTTAGGGGACATCATGCAGGTTTTGGAGAAGCAACTACCCAAACAAAGGCTATATCTTCTCATGACTTAGCTATTCAAACAGAGGTGGTACCCTCCTATAGCACACCTACCCACACAGAGGCTTGGGCCTCCCAAATCAAAGAAACACAGACAATAAACATCCATTCTCATAGAAAGGGTACAGAGACAAATACCCAAGCCAAAGATATAATGACGAGTAGCGACCCCAGTATAGTGAATCTTCAAGAAGATTTAGCCCAAGCTCAGCTTACCATAGAACAACTTGAGTTGGAAACTGTCTTCGAGCAAAAATACCAAGAATTACAAAGGAAACTACGGGACATGAATACATCAGAAAGTGAGACCATCAATAAATACAGAACGGTAGAAGAAAGAATTGAGAAAATAAAGCTCATATTAGAGAAGTTCATGGGTCAAATGGATATTATTTTCTCATTTTACACTGATATCTTGGCATGCAAATCCCCTACCAATAGTTATGCTTTATTTTTGTTGGAAAGATACTTGCAGCTGAAAATCAAAGCCGTCAAGGCTGGAAAACCTATAGAATTAAAAACAATTGAGAATTTCATAAACTGTTGCAAACAACATGGGGTAAAAGTTCAGAGATTGTTGTGTGAATTTTATTTACATAATTTTGTATTAGAGGAAGAAACCGAAAAGAACCCTAGTCCTTTTGTGGGGGATGTGCAATTTCAAGCTTTTATTTCATTCGTTGTTAATCAATTGAAATGGTTCAAGACTCATAACGCATTCTAGAAGTAGGAAAATAGACTGGACCTTTGGGTCAGAGGTGAACCAAAATGCCCATTACAAATGTTGGCCAATCACAAAATTTTGATGAAAAGGGAAGGAGCAATCAAAATGTTGGGGCCTATTCAGAAAGAAATTGTCTAGAAGTGAGTAGAATACTTCCTCTCCATTCAGGAAAGCTCCTTGGCCGCAGCCAAGTTCAGGTGGATAATTTCCAATAACAATGTACAAAATAGAGAATCATTTAATTATAAAAAAATTAAGTTGGCTGCAAAACGCTTTGTCACTTATAGAAATATCATCTGAAGAGAGGGTCCTTATTGGTTAGGTTGTCGGTTCCGCAGCCCTATTATTTGGTATCTTGCTAAGGGGTACAAGGCTCTATATGAACTTCCTGAAGGACAGATAGGGCATATCTTTGAGCTCTTGGCCAAGAATCATGGTTTCATATCGCTTTACAACATTCCTTCTCTAGCTTATTCCTTGACTACTCTGCATACAAACTACATGGTTTTCATGAGGACATGAAAAAGGGTAAGCAGGGGAGTATGTTGGGTCGTGGAAAAGGTATGCATTTACTATTAAACTCATCATCCTTTTTCTTTATTCTTATCCTTTCTATATTTCAATGCGCTAATCTATTAAGGAAATACAGTGAGAAATAAATAAATTATCTGCAGTTACGACTTATCTAATTATTGCCTTCCTTTCTGCAGGAAAAAAATAAAAGGGACAAATGATGTTCCTTTTGAAGGAACAACAAACATCGACAAGCTAAAGAAGGAACAAAGTGGTTGCAGATACGTCCAAAAGAAAATCAACAGGATCAATGCAAGAAAGGAAACAATGTCTGAAGATGGAAAACTGTGTGAATCCCTCAGGATCGAGAGATCCTGAGGGATCGCATTTATCACTTATCTTTGTGTGTTTTCCGATTATAAAAGGAGATGTTTTGTAAGAGGGAGAGGAGGAATTTTTGTATTATTATAATTGTAATTGTATTCACAGACCCTTGCTGTCGAGAAGAACACAAATATATTGTAATGCTCATTCAGTTTCATGATTAATATATAAGTAAAGTTGTTGTTCCCTCACGTTTCCTGAAGTAACTTAGCAGTGTTTCGCTGGTGGCTAAGGGCCCAGCCTCTGGTGGATTCAACTGATCTTCTTGTGTCATACATTTCCAATTCTCGCAAGTTTGATGGTTTTATAGTATTCTCGCTTCTGTGATTTTATCGTTATGTTGTTTATTATTTTCCAGTATTGACAGAATCTGTTTATTTTATATAGATTGCAGGATTGTCATTGATTTAGTTTGTTTTCAATTTAGATCAAGTTTCTTAGATAAATATTCCATTTGATATCATCAAATGTAAAAGAGTATTAAGTATTGCTATTGAAATTCTCAGATTGATATTCATTCGTTGTTTAGATTAATGATTAAAGATTGGGTTTTATTTAGATTAAATCAGTTAAAGAGGGATGATTTATCATTACTATACTCTCAACTGATGTTGTTGTTACTTTGATGAATGTAAGATTTGATTTAGTTAAAGGATTGAGTTCTCTTTAATTGCATCCGTTTACTCTTGTATTTAAAAGATCTATACTGCAATTTAGAAACATTACTCTCTAAGTTAAATAGTAGCCACACACTGTGTACACTCTTGAAATAAGAAGACTTGCTCAGATTGATAATTAATGTGAGGATAATTACGATTTTAAAAAGAACCTTTTATCGACCAATAGCTACCTCAGTCGTGCTCTGTGTTCTGCTTTCTTGATCTATTCCACCAGCTGCTCTGTCGCTGGTCCTGCAATTTCGTGCTTGATTTTTTGTTGCATACTCTGCAAGTTTTCCAATTTCTCCAGAATATTAGCGGAGACAATGTAGGCCTCATCCCAATAGGGCTGCAATCTAGCCTTAAGAATGGCCTATTTCTTCTGCATTTCTTCCACCTGTGTAAGCAGCTGCTACACCTCCCGCAGCTTAGCAAGGAGTTGTGTTGTAGCAACGGTGCACCTCGTTGCCCTCACTTCATCATATTGCTGCTAGAGCTCGTGGACTTCTATATTTAAGACCTGTAGGGTGGGATATTCCTGCAGGGCCATGACTACCTCCATAGGTTGCTCAAACAGCGCAGTGCATTCCACCACCATGGCATCCACCGTCGCGACTCCATCTTTCACTGCGACTTCGCACTGTTCCCTTACCTCTGGCAAGGTTGAAGGCTGCTACTTGAGCTCCAATTCTGTTATCTTCATGTTCAACTCAAATTGGACTCTAGCCACCTCTACCTTGGTTTCATGCACACCCATAGCGTGTTTTATGATCTTTGCCTCCAACAGTGCATCCTCCAAGATATGCAGTTTCGGCACCGCTCTGTGGGCTTCTTCCACCATGACTGTTATTTGAGCACTCTGCATCTGTATTGTTTCCTTTGCCTTTAGGACTTCTGTCTTTTTGGTGAACATCCTCTCATTGTTCACTCTATTTTCACTTGTGAGGCTTAGTGTGCACTACTCCCAAGCTCTGAACTCTGCTATCACACCCTCCTGCAACTTGTGAAGGTACTCATTGGGGAGAGCAGCTAGGTTGAGGCTTATGTTCTTCAAATAACTTACAATGACATTTTTATCGGCCACCTCCATGATCAAGGATCCATCTGGCAGTGCGACTACTCGAAGATCTAGTGGCCGAACCACCTCTACTACCTAAGTAGACCCCAGTGCCAAACTCATTGATGCATCACTAATATTCCCTGCTCCCACCTGGATCCTACTAGTCTGAATCTGCAGCTCACGTAGATCCTTATGGATGGTACTTAGTGCTTACTGGTGTTGTTGTCCCAATTGTTGGAATAGTTTTGTCATGGTATCACACACCTTGCCGCCTATTTCGTCCAGGTCGTTGTTTGTAAGAGTGATCGGATCAAGTGATGGCTTTGTCACTTTTGATTTCTTTCACAGCCCTACCTTTCCTTGTTCCCTATACCTTTTGATTTGGAAGGGATTTCTCTAATACTCTTGTTCACGGTGTGCTCTGCTTCCACCCAAGCCTTCTCCTCGGCCTCTTTTGTTCGCTTCTCAGCCAACTAAGGTACCTTCTTCTTTTCTGCTTCATTCTTCTTCTTTTCTATGGATTTTCTGCTACCCGTAGCTATATCGGATGGAGTATGCCAACATGTCAGCCATTGCTTGATGACCTCCTGAATAGCATCTTCTATAGTGAGGTAAGGTAGGTCAAACCATTTTTTTAGGTAAAACCATTTTTCTCCTACCCGTAGCTATATCGAATGGATTATTCAAATATGTTGGCCATCGCTTGATGACCTCCTAAATAGCATCTTCTATAGCGAGGTAAGGTAGGTCAAACCATTTCTGTTGTGGATCCTTCCGTGCCTGGATGTTTATGCGGTGGAAGTCAGCTTTAAAATCCATATACTCTGAATGTTGCTCAAACATGGTTGGTGACAACCGTGGCTTCTGGTTGATGGACATGTGAATGCTCGCCTCCATCAGCACGCAAAAGACTTTGGTCTCTATGATGTACGCGACACCCTTTGTTTCCCAGAGGGATGCAAATTATGCTGCTTCTGGAAAATCCTTATCCAAAGGAGGAAACTAACTGTCCTCTGACAAATCCCAAGCGACATAATGGAGAGAAACAACCACAGATAGTGGAATTTTTTACTCTCATATTGCACCTATCGACAGTTCACAAGGAACTCGCTACAAAGTTAGTGTGACCAATTGAACTGCACACCCTCCAGGCACTATGTAGCTAATGAAAAAACTAGCTCCGGAACCTCATCCATACAACATTTTCCCATCATTTTAATAGCAAGGATCTGCGTAGAAATTTTTACCACTAGGTCATCGATTGAGGTAATAGAGTACTCATGCGGCTTCTTCATGAGCTTGAATTTATCCTTAATTTTCTCTGCGAGGTCGTGCTCGCTCCTCTTTCCACCAAAATCCTTGGCCAGATTCAACCTTAAGTGCGGAACAATGTGATCCGATGGATCAACATATCAATGATAGGGATCGACATGCTTATCCAAAAGCATCCGTCATGTACCAAGGTCAGCAACTACTTGATAACAATAAGGTTGATTTTGGAGCGATGGTAGTGGGGTACCCACAATAGGTTCAACAACCCTGATTGATTCACTCCCTGAATCCACTCCACAAGCTCTAGCATGGTGACACCTGATTCTTTTTAAAAGACTGTCTTCATATAGTTCTTTTTTTCCAAGTGAGGGAACCACTCATGGTCCACTAGATCCTAGTCTTCCAGCTTGAGATGGGGAATCTGCGCAAGCACGAACCTTCAAAAGTGATGTTCTCCAGTCATAGGGGTGTATTGAGGAGGAATTTTCCTGCATCTGGGTCCTTAGGGACCTTCACTTCTCCCTTGCATGGAGGAATATAATCTGGCAACTTTGATATAGGATTCACTCCCTCAGTGTCTATGTCCTTTGTGCCCTCTTCAGCCTCCAAATCCACCACTTTCCCCTTATCCTTAACAAATGATTTGTCTTTCTTCTGGGCCTGGGTAGCAGCATGCTTCCTCGGTGACTCGTGCACCGACATGGGCTTCTTATGCTTGTCCTTCTGAGGTTTGGGAACTTCTCTTACTGGTGTGGGTTTCCTCTTAGGCAACCTCAGCGTCATAGGCACAACAGCTGGAGCGTCCCTGCTCATTACCTCAGGAGCAGCTTGCTCAGAGGTGACATCTGCTCCAATACTAACAGTCTCTCCTGGTCTAGACATTGTGATGAGAATAAATCATTGGGTATCCTCGGCTAACTCATCAAATATAGAACTAGCAACTAAATCATCAAAAACCTGAGGATTCATACATAATCGATAGCTCAACACATAAACTCTAAGGATGCAAAGTGTTTTTCAATGGATGACCATGCATAATTTATAGGCAAATTCGAATTCAAATTTGACGATTCCTGCAAAAATCCATCCATAAATGCTAAATTGGTAGCAGATTTCCAAAGATTTCACTCTTAAATTCAACCTTAAATGCCACCCCTATGCTCCTCTTAATTGTCTCCTCACTGTCAAATCATGAACAATTACTATAACAGTCACTTTCTAGCTGTGGTGCGCGGTCTCTCCCCAATAGCCCAACTCTCTTCAGAGTTCTTCTAGTAGTGTGACATCATCCTTTTTTGCATGGCACCCGTTTTGTGTAGCTCCACAACCCAGGTAGTGTAGTTTATAGTCCCACTCCTTGCAGTGCCTAGAGCACTAAGACTGTGTTACCGTTGATGAGCCTCGGTAGTGCAACAAGAATGCTACAACTCCCAAGGCTACTGACTTTAATTATCAACCTAGGGTTCATACAAACTAGTGAGCACTAGTATTGCAGCAATAATGTTGCACTCCTGAGGCTTCCTACTTTAATTTTATCAACCTGGTAGTCATAACAAACTTGGAAGTGATGGTGTTGTATGCACAAGTACTAGCTCTTATTGTAGGCTATCACTTGATCAGTTGGTGCAAGTTCGCTAGGAGCTTAAGCCAACTTCTATGAGTTCTCAGAAGAAGCTTTAACTATGATGAAAGGAAACTAACTTTACAGGGGCTATTCTACTTGGATAGAGAGGATGAAACCTGAAATGAAACACAAACCCTAGCTTACCCTAGCAAACCCTAGTTTACCCGCTGACCCTACTTTTGCAAGAAAAGAGATGGAAACTACTAAAATAGGGGCCATTGACTACTAAAAAAGTAAATTGCATTTATTCAAGCTGCTTCTGAAAAGAAATGAGAAGAAATCATCTTTTGTACTTTTGAGTGTTTTTATGTGAATTATTATGCTTGCGATTTATCTGGTTGTGACTGTGTAGAGGATTGGTGGCAAAAGGAAGATGGATTTGGTTGTTGCAAAGGTGGAGGAAGGTGTGGAGAGGTCCTAAGAAGCCCCTAGTACCCTTCTAAATACTTTCATTGTGATCAGAATTCGAAAAATCACTCACAAGAAATTCTATAGGAGGCTGCAGGGGATCTACAGGAGGTTTTATAGGAGGATCTACAGGAGGAGGCTGGAAGTTGTTTTTGGAGTTTTGAAGGTGGAAAAATGATGGGAAAAGGGAAATGAAGGCTGGATGAGGGTGCTGAGTTGTCTAGAACTTTTCAAGGAAGATCAGGGATGAACGTGATGGTTGGATTTGTTCAAATTGCAAGAAGGCAGCTTTATGGAAAAAAACACAGAAATTAGGGCAGATTGGCGAAATGTGGCGAATGAGATGGGGAATCTATGAGGAGTGAGCTAGTTCTGGCTATTTTATGGATGGATGATGAGCTGGGATGTCCTACAATAGATCTGCACATTTACTTATCAAAACCAACCAAAGAAAGAACTAACAAAAGGAGTTTTGTCTAGCTTGACCTAATTTCTTACCTACAAACAGAAAAATGTTGAACATTACCTTATCAAAAGAAAATCATGTGAGATAACTATGGTAAAAGAATAAGAAATGATCTAACAAAGTGAATCTGAACCAATATCAACCTTTCCATTCAGGTTATCACACTAGCAGTTGCATGGATGAGCAAAAACTGTGCTTTTGGTGGCAACAGTAGTGCCTTGACCTCAAATCATAGTCCCAGGAAGGGAGAAAGGAGATCAAGACCTGCTGTTGGCCTTTTTGAATCCTTTTCTTTCACTGCAGTGACTTACTTAAGCAACTTGAAACAAAAACAACTATTCTAACCATCAAAAGCAACCTAATCTAATGAAGTAAAACGAATCTATGCAACAACAATTAACTCATGAATGGAAGCAAAAAAATATAAGTACACAAAGGAGGTGATGGGTAGCTTGGTTTGGGCCCTAAACCAAGAGCTTTAGCCCTCTGAAAGAGATTAGTGTTGGCTCAAAATCTATTTCATCTTCATTATCAAAAATAGCAGTTACATCACATAAACTGCTCTCAAAAAGAGCTCGAAAATGAGCTGAGTACGATGCTGCACAAAAGTGTACAAATATACTAATAACTAGCTAACCTACTGAGGCTCTAAGCCTTCTTATTGATACAAATGGGGACTTCCAACAATCCTCCTAAAATCAAGGAACTTAGCTTCTTAGAACTTAAGGTAAACAACAATCCTACTTGACTTGCTCGGCTACCCCTTGGAATCATCAATGTGGCCCTTTGTGCTCCGAGTTGCTGATGGAGGATTCGAGGAAAGGTGTCATTAATGAACTAGACACCCCCCAACAAGTCATGTTCCCTGTTTTCCTCGAGTTTGGCTACCATTTTCTCATTAATTCCTTGTCTTTATCCAAAATTGTCCAAAAAATCTGCATAAAACACTCATTAGACTACATGGCAAAGTGACTAACCCAATTCACTCTATTAGCATAAATATATTCAAAAAAATGCAACAAACTAATGAGAATGGTGGATTAATTCAAAATAAGAGGCAGAATGAGCCCATATAGTTACCCATTTTTGGGGCTCATCATCACCCCCTATTGAATGGGTTGCTCATCCTCTGAGCAACTAATCTAGCTCTTCATTTTTAATAGCCTTGACAGATTCCATGACATCCCAAGCCTCTGATGTGATTTCTTCCTCTCTATCATGGAAACCTTCTTTCTTGTCCACTTCTTCCCATTTTTTTTGTTCTTCCTCCTCCTTAACGCCTTCCAACTGTCCTAGCAGTAGTGGAGGACTGAGTTTAAGCCCAATCCAGTTGGCTTTCAAATTTTGAATTGCGTGCTTATACAGGGGCACTCTCTTCATGGCTTCCTTCATCCTATTTTGGGAGTGATACTCCCTGATCCTTAGACTATCTGGCAATGTATTACACCTTCTCATGCAGACATGAAGGCAGTCATCACCAAACAATCCCTCCATATCCTCGAAATGAGCAATAGCATGTGGTTGCTTGTCAACATAGTCAGGGAGAACTTAAGGATTAGCTACAAGGTGTTGGTGGGCATAGATGAGAGCTAAGGGTTCTACTGGTTCATCTCTAATAATCAGGGGCTCACTCAACTCTTTTGTCATCATTTTCTGAATTTCCACTGCTCTCTTCTCTTCATGGCTCATTCAAGAAGCCATAGCCATTAACTACAAATCTCCCAATGCAACATTTGGATCCCATAAATTCATTGTTATCAGGAAATCTAGTGTCTATGTAGAGCTGCTAGTCCCACTAAGATGGGTAGCTATCTTAGAAACAAACAAATTAAAGTTAATTTTGTTTTCCTTTACGAGAAATAGATAGGGGAGGAGCAAATAATACCAACCTCAATCTTTCGCTTGGTTCCTTGCTTGTTCCTTCTCCTCTCTGATAAGTCTTTGCCGCTCTTTCCTTGACCACTCTGCTTCAAAGAGTACTTGTAAATTCAAATCAGCATAATACCTTTAAAGTTCATAGATCTACAATCATAAACAATATAGGACTAGATATATATTGACCACACAAATGCATATATCATCAAACATACAAGAATGTGGAGGAAAACTTGAATAGATTTATTGATAAAAACAGTAGAAGAGAGGATTACAACCAATTGATCTGACCCAGCGTCATCCTCCCAGCATGAAAGCCCTTCTTCACCTCATGAAAAGCTTAGATCACCCAACACTATGAATTTCCACCAAGAAACCAACAACACTTCCTTACAACATACAAGATTCCAGCCTCCAACCCCTGGATCTCTGGGATGAGGGATCCATATATAGATATTTGCAGAGGTGTGAGTTAGCTCTGGGTTTTTGATTAGTGTCATTCCACTGATAGTTCTTGGCTCCACTTGGAGATTTCATTGATCTCTTACTCATCCCTGGGTGAATTCTGAGAGGCAAGTGTCATATGAGAAGTTTCTAGAAGATTCCGTGATCATCCACTTAGCAAACTATCTCTGCCATTTGTCTATTCTCACTCATCGCACCCTATAGAATGAATTTTTAGTATTCATCACACCTCCCGTGTGTAGTAGGTGCGATGCATCGGACCCTGACCATGGAGCAAGTGAGATGATCCAGTTTTGACCAGTTCTGAGTAGTTTTTCATGGAGAACTTCTGGGAGATGATGTAATCCGCTGACCTTACTCCTTTAGAGTATGAAACAACACTTTTAGGGACTTAGAAGCCCTTTGTTTATGGACATATATGATTGGGGTTGTAGTGCCCAAATATGTCTATAACAGTTGCCCCCTAAAGCATGAGGTCATAAATCTTTTGATGTCGGGTGAAATGCTTTATCATGAGGATCTGAGGTTTTTTGAACTGGAAGGCAACCTGTAATAAGATACAATAAAATACATTATGTTCATAATATTTTCATGATCTAGCTGAGGCGGGCATCCCCATGCTCAGCTTTATGAATTCATTTTCATGTACATGGACAGCCAACCGTCTGTATGGCAAACTGATGATTTTGATAGAGTCATCATCCTTTGATTTGGATGATCATCAATGCATCAATGATGTACATTTGATCTCTTTATTTTCCTGAATATATCGCAGCCCGTATGGATGAAACTAGATCCGGGGTCTTCAAACTTGTCCAATCTTCACCTGAAGTACAAGTCAATCCATGTGAAAAATGTTCTGGAGTCGAACATGGAAAGACATCGCCTGATTACCAGCCAATGATGTAAGCTATTAACAGGTGTCAGAGGAATCACCGATAATGATGATGACCCTCAAGGTACTACAGTACAATTCACGTGGTGTGAAAATGAGACTTGGAATTGAACACCATGCAAAATCTTTCGGTCGAAGGCCATTGATGTAAACCTGTCACCAAAAGTGAGAAACTTGCCATTGAGGCATGCAAGCTTCAAAGTACTGAAAGGGTTGTTCCTATTTCGAATTCTTGGATAATGAGCTATCATTGACAAGAAGTGACACGTCGTAGGAGGGCCTTAATTAATCCCACATCTACGACACGGAACGGAGAAAATGATTTTGTGGAGGTGAAAGCGATCTGATGTTATGGGGTTCAGGGTGGCAGTCATGAAAGAATGAAGCGTGAAGGTATTGCAGCGAGTGAGACATAGGATGGGTTGGTGAATTCTCTGAGCGAATTCTCTTGAACATATCGTCCACACTTAAATGGATTGGTAGCGTTAACCCCAAAAAATGGATGGTACGGTGGACCAATGGTAATATGACCAGTGAAGGGAATAACCCAACCCGACTCAATCATGGTGATGGAGTGAAAGTGTCATGTTCAAGAGTGCCTTGCTACCAATAAAGTTTCTTCAAGTTTTCTTCCCAATTTTCCCCAGTCATTACTGATTAGTACCTCTTTATTTTTATCAAGCTTAAGGAGGATAATATATGCTTGTTCTATAATTTTCCCTTTGGGCAAACCCGTCGCTATGTTTTAATGAGCCTAGCGACAATGAAACTCGTTCTTGTCTCTATGGGAAAGCTTGTCGCTATTGGTTTTAACGAGTTTAATGACAATGACAACTGGATCCTTTTTCAATTTAGAGAGTCTAAAAAGGCATGGAAAGGAAACTCTAGTAATCCTTTTTCGTCATATAATCCCTTAAGTCCGAAAAAGTATAAAATAATACGAAAGGGATGAATTTTCGATAGTTTTAACTAACTGAACAAGACAAGCGCTCGATCTTTTTATGTAATAATCCCTCAAGTCCAAAACGATTAAAATCTAGAGGAGGGATAGTGCTTTTGATAGCTTTAACGAGCTGTAGAGGCCAATTGCTCGGCAGTCTTTTCATATTTTACGAGTCAGATGAAAAGAGCTTAAAGGAGACTCATTTTTTAGGAATGAGTGATATTTTTGGGTAGCTGCTAATTCCAGGTAAGGTTTGGAATTTTCCAATCATGGCAGTGTTACGAGGATGGCTAACAGAATCACTCGTTGCAGCTGTTCCTCAAAAGGGTAAACAAGCAAATGGAGGCGTATGATCGGCTAAAACAGAGTGGAGGTGATGGTAATAACACGACCAAGGCTCAAAAGTTGATGATAATGCATTCGCAATGGTTATTTACCGAAGGTGGGTTCATTTTTTAATGAGCTTAAACTCTGGTGGAACATATGCTCACTACTTAGGTTTAATTTTTAATGAGCTTGAACTTTGCGTAAAACTGCTCATGGCTAGGTTTATTTTTTTATGAGCTTGAACTTTGCGGAAACATTGCTCGTGGCCTGGTTTATTTTTTAATGAGCTTGAACCATGCGACAACATATGCTCAGATTCAGTTTCATGTTTACACAAGCTTGAAACGAAAAACTGTGCTTGTTATAAGTTTGTATGCCCCCAGCATAATGATGCAAATCGAGGTGCATGCCCCCTAAGCTTCATTGCATTCAACGCGGTGGTTGGAATGAAGGTTTACCTTCAAGATATTTGAAAGACTTGACTTTGATTTTACGAGATCGTAATCAAAGACTCGATTTGGAAAGGGAGTTTTTTCATTTTTTAATGAGGTTGACACAGTAAAAGAACTATCCTCATGGCGACCTTTGATCACAACTCATAAGGGTTCATGAAGGAAAGATATGGTTCCAATGCCCCCAGTACATATTGTACAACATCACTGAATTGATCGTCAGATGATGTAGCTATGGTAGGGCTTGGAGGCAATGCTTCACAATGATGCACACTATCAAAATGTTCAGAGTTCTTCTTCATCTTTGTTGATGTAGAAGATATCATGTGAAATGTTTTCACTGTGGCCACTTTTGCCAGATTACTCGGAGGTGGAACGGAAAAAGTCCCCATTAAGGAAGGGTCTTTTAGGAGACCTACTCCGATATTTTGAAGCAATTGAGAGCTTCCATGGATCAATGGAATTCTTCCGGTAACTTGAGAACTATGGGGGAGAAGGGTTTGTTGATCAACGATTGTAATTCCTCCTTGAAATGGAAATGCAATCTTTCTAAAGTAAGTTGACACAACAACAGCCATAGCATAAATCTAGGGCCTTCCCAGTAGGATATTGTAATCGATGTTTCCATCGATAACTTCTACGTCAATTTCTACTGTCTTGCCCCCAGTTCAACTTGCAAGTTACTTAATATCCCATACGGCGTGTATGTTCTTCCATCGAATGTTTTTAACATCGTTGACAATCGTGACAAGGGTGGTGAGCAAAAGTTTTCTAGCAACTCATTGACATAATACATGTAGATGCCCCCTCATCAATAATTGTTAGATGAACAGTTTTGTTGAGGGCTTTCACTTGAATGAGGAAAGCGAGCTGAGCTGGTAACTGCGGGTCATATCCTTTATGATTAAAGGCCACAAGATTGGAATCCGATGGGTCAATCCCACCTATTGCTAATAATAGAGCCTGCTTCTGGGAGGGGCAATTTTGTAGTACCTCAAGTGTCGACATAGCAGACAGTGATTGGGCCAGGTCCTCTACTATATTATAATTCTGTGCTTCTTTGGCACGAGGATTAAATGTCGATTTGTGCACTACTCCCTTTAGCGGCTTTATCGTTAGCTCGGGAATCATGGGTGGCACAACTTCGGTCGAAGTTATTGTCGAACTACTAGGTTGATCATTAGTCTTGTTGTTTGACAATTGTGGATTCCCGTAATCTTTATTCCCTATCGATATCAAAGCATCATTTTGTTGTTTTGAAATGGACAACATAAGTGCTTGGGATGGGGAAGCACGATCACTAGCAACTAGGTTTGTTTCTGGGCTCGAAAATGGATTAGTCAACACCGCTGGGGTATTTGAAGTTTTAAAAATTTCATAACCTTAGCTTTATGTGGACAATCTTTCGTGAAATTCTCATCGTCACATATGTAACATGGATAACGAGGTTTCTTTTTCCCAGTAGGGTTTTCAGAAGATTTCAGGAGGTGAATTTTCCTATTTTTTCTTACTATTTTTCCCTTTCTTCTTGCCCCCTGGTTGCTTTGGATTTTTTCCCTTGTCAGTTGACACAGCATTGACCTCTGAGGCGAGAGGTTCTTCATTTCCATTTTGACTAGAAACTATATGGGCTTTATTAGATGTAACCTTTGCAATTTTTGTGCTTGTCGTACCTATCACACCATCACCAGCATGAGAGTCTTTGTTTGATTTAGGAGGAGGAGGAATGGAAAACTCTGGTCTAGGAGCATCAGGAATTTTGTCATAGAGCGTGCCAGACTGAGTATAGATCAAGTCTAGATATTGCGCACGAGAAATGACTTGCTCTTCAGTGACAACCCCCCGCCCCCCCTAGCCACATCTTCTGTAATAGAAGGTAACAATGACTTAATAAACCATTCAGCTAGCAGTTGATCAGGAACATATGTTTTTACCATTCGACGACAACGTCGCCACTCATGAATATGATCAGATATGTGAGTGGCTGTCATCTGCTTAACATTGGTAAGAAGCTCCGTTCTTGTTTCACACCTTATTGGTAACTGAAAATGGTTTAAAAAGGTGGTGGCAAGGGTGCTGAAGTTATCAAATGAAGCTCTAGGCAATTCTGTATACCATTTAGCTGCCAGACCTATTAACATTCGCTGAAAAAGGCGAAGCCTGATCAAATCATCATTTAGGGTGTTGGATGAGCACCACAAATGGAATGTCATCACATGATTTGACGGATCTTCACCTGGATTTCCATTGAATTTAGGAATATCAAAGGGAAGTTTATGAGGAATCGTAGGCCACCAAGGGGCATAAGCAATTGGATCAATCGTCAGCCGGTTTAGATCTGGTAATTCTAGAGTTGCTACAAAGGGCAACTGTTGATTCAAGTTAGGTGAAGCATACCCAGGATAAGATGGAATCGCCTGAGCAGTGGGTCTTTGCATACCAGCATAATGTATTTGATACTGGTAACTTTGATAAGGTTGATG
This sequence comes from Pinus tabuliformis, assembly GCA_031772625.1. Classification (NCBI taxonomy): domain Eukaryota; kingdom Viridiplantae; phylum Streptophyta; class Pinopsida; order Pinales; family Pinaceae; genus Pinus; species Pinus tabuliformis. Next base: position 1,225,750,974 of record CM062807.1, read on the forward strand.
GGCATAACCATTATAGTATGGTTGTTGATAACCACTTTGGAAATGCAGTTGCCCATTACTTACAAAGACTTGTTGCTCAGGTATTTGATATGATTGCTCGAATTGTGGTTGTTGATATTGAACCAGCCATGGTTTTTGGACCATTTCCTGTTGTCCAATACTGGATGATTGACCAAGATGAGGAGTCATAGTACATGTTTGAGCCTGAGTCACTCCAGATAAGGAGGCACTAACTTGAGGTTGTGATTGAATCACTGAGATGAGAGGTTGTTGTATTGCAACCTGAGAAACTTGGGGTTGACATACAACAGGTAGCGCTTGTACTTGTGATGCAATCACCATAGCAGGTATAGTGGGAATATTCGACATAGGATGGACTGGTTGCATTGAATATACAACCCTTGGTTGCTGAGGCAGTATTGGTACCCAACCGCTGGATGTAATTCCAGTTTGACCTGAACTTTGTTGTAAACTCCCATATGGTTGTTCTTCGGGAGGGAATAATGAAAAGGCATACTGCCCCCCATATGGTGGAAATCTAGTACTTAAAGGGTAGATTGGCCTTTGAAGACACATTGGATCAATTTGTTGAGTTTCAACATAAGAAATACCAGATGAGAATCCAGATGAAGAAATAGGAACTTACCATGTCATCGAAAGAATCCCTGATTGGACTCTAGCTTATTGTTGATAACTTGCCAGGATAGATAGTATACTAGAGTCATTGTAGGAATGGAAGCAGGAAGCTCCACCGTAGCTGTGTCAGTTGACACAGTCCTAGATGTTGATGGTTTTTCAGACATGTTTAGTCTATCCAAAATATTTCCTAGTGATTCGATAGGAACTTGCAATGAAAAAGAGCTAACTTCTGTAGTAGAAGGATGTAAGTGGATACCAGTTCCAAAATGCACTAGAGTACTAGGTGGAAGATTCTCCACTATCTCTTCTATAGCAATCAATCCAGGTGGAAGAGGTAGACCGTCTAGCCCGTAAAATATTTCTGGTGCCGAAGAAGGTATAGACTCTACAGTGACAGATGTTGGATGGGTGACACCATCCGAATCAGCCCCAAGTGGAGTTTTTTTAGGAATAGAGGTGTCTATCGTTACACTAGGATCAGTTCTAGTGTCCTCTTGTAACTGCGGAACTTCTTCCGTAAAGGAAGATGTACCAGAAATAATTGGAGTAACTGTAGTCTTGGACGATGTTGAAACACAAGTTTCAAATAAATCCAGGTGAATTCGACTCAGTTAAACAAGAATGCCTTGCCCTGGATGGTTTTGTTTCTGGGTTCAAAGACGGTTGACTCGCTAGTCTCCATGAACGACGGGGTTTTGATTGACTTTCTTCCATGATTGCGGATTCCTTGATCAACTCAAAATAAAGGGGAAAATGTGATTCCGAATTAAATTAATTTTAGATGCTTTGACACAACTTGCTTTTTCAATTTTTAAGAGTTGAGAAAAAGCTAAAGATGACTCTAATCGCCTTCGATTTTTAATGAGCCTGAAGTGACAAGTGCTTAGATGGACCTTTTCTTTTAAGGAGTCTGAAAAGGAATGAAAGAGACTACTCTGGAAATCTAGACAGAGGGATTACCAAACCAATCACAAAACTGCAGAATACTTTTTACGGTACAACAGTCAATCTTCCTGAATGTTGTGTTCAGTGCATTGCGATCGATAGGGCAGCAGACACATCGTCCTAAGGATAAAGGATATAACCTATTGTGGTCTTCCAATATATACTCGACGGTACATGGGAGCACAAGTCCATACTGGCACTTGTCATCTCAAAGAGGAGGAATCACCCAACCTACGATGAAAGTGACAGTTACCAGGATTTATGACGCTGGAATACGTCTCTAGCCTAGACTTCTAAATGTTGTGCGTTAGGTTCCAAAACGTTTTTATGTTCATTGAATTTATTTTACAGTTGATCTTTCTTAAGAAGTTTTCCTTGCAGGTTCACTACGTGATGTAGATATGCAATTCCTAGAATGCAATCTAAGATTATAAACAATCATTTAATATTCTTTTTACAATGAAAATCCTAGCTACTAAGGAAAGAGAAGCAGGATTCTTTCAACATAGCGCAGAGAGCACACACTAGATGCACTGTCCTAAGTCAAAATCAACAAGCAGTCTAAATGCAAATGCACATGCATGTATTTTTTTCGCTTTCTTAATGTGTGAATGACAAAAATAATGCTAAGTATAAATCTGAATCGTTTCAAGCGACAACACTAATGATTTTCTTTTCAAAAGACAAAAGGAATATAATGACGAAACTTTGCGATTTTGAATTGAAAACGGCTTTCGACACTTGAAAAACTACTAATTCAAATCAAATAAAGAGTAACAATGTAATCAACCATCAAGAATAGTAGGATTCTTTTCTTTGACTGAAAATGACACTTGCGACACTTTCAAATCAAAAGATGACAATTTGATTACGCTATTTCTTTGTAAAGGAGAACCGTAAATGGCAAACAGTACATAAAAAGATTTACAGTTCTTCATACTATCGAGGCTAAATCATGCAAAGGAAGGGAGTTTCCACAGTGGTATATTGATCACAGACAACAAAACTCGTGAATAAAGCTAAAGAGAGTGAGCAAAAAACCAAAATCTGGAAGCAGAAGAGGTCTTATTTGATCATCGCACCTGTAACATAGGGAAAGAGCGATGCATCCCACCTACTGCACATGGGAGGTGCGATGCATCCAGATTCCCAAGAGGAGAAGGTTCGATGGTCCAGGGACGAGACTTCAACTTGGTTCTGGCCACAGTTTGCAGCTTAGTTCAGCGATTTAGGCTGAGTTGATGATAGTCAGTAAATACAAATCACAGGGGCTGATCTAATGAGGCTACTTGAGCCACCACTAGGTAAATTAGGATGTTTGAAAATCAATTGTTCAGTTTATAAACAAAACCCGGAGATAGACTGAAGCAACATTGATCTACTTTTCACTTGCATAGAAAATGCAGTTCAAAGGCTAGCTAGCTTGACTTCAGGCTCTGTCTGTCATTTATAAAGTAAACAAATATAGACAAGCAAACAAGCCATTCGCTCCCCAGTGGAGTCACCATTTTGTTATCGGGAAATCTAATGTCTATGCAAAGTTTCTAGTCCCACTAAGACAGGTAGCTATCTTAGAAACAAATAGATTAAAGTTACTTTCGTTTTCTTTTACAAGAAATAGATAGGGGAGGAGCAAAGAATACCAACCTCAATCTTTTGCTTGGTTCCTTGCTTGTTCCTTCTCCTCTCTGATAGGTCTTTGCCACTCTTTCCTTGACCACTCCACTTGAAAGAGTACCTGTAAAGTCAAAGCAGCATAATACCTTTAAAGTGCAGATATCTACAATCATAAACAATATAGGACCAGATATATATTGACCACAAATGCATATATCATCAACCATACAAGAATGTGGAGGAAAACTTGAATAGCTTTATTGATAAAAAGAGTAGAAGAGAGGATTACAACCAATTGATCTACCCCAGCATCATCCTCTCAGCATGAAAGCCCTTCTTCACCTCATGAAAAGCTTAGATCACCCAACACTATCAAATCCCACCAAGAAACCAACAACACTTCCTTATAACATACAAGATTCCAGCCTCCAACCCTTGGATCTCTGGGATGAGGGATCCATATATAGATATTTGCAGAGGTGTGAGTCAGCTTTGGGTTTTTTATTAGTGTCATTCCACTGATAGTTCTTGGCTCCACTTGGAGATTTCATTGATCTCTTACTCATCCCTGGGCGAATTCTGAGAGGCAAGTGTCATATGAGAAGTTTCTAGAAGATTCCTTGATCATCCACTTAGAAAACTATCTCTGCCATTTGTCTATTCTCGCTCATCACACTCTACAGAAGGAATTTTTAGTATGCATTGCACCTCCTGTGTGTAGTAGGTGCGATGCACCACTCCCTCACCATGGAGCAAGTGAGATGATCCAGTTTTGACTAATTCTGAGTAGTTTTTCATGGAGAACTTCTGGGAGATGATGTAATCGGCTGACCTTGCTCCTTTACGGTATGAAACAACACTTTTAGGGACTTAGAAGCCCTTGGTTTATGGACATATATGATTGGGGTTGCAGTGCCAAAATATGTATATAAAATTCATGTCAGTGAGTGCGATGTTGTGTAGGTAAAATTATGCTAGCTTTGCTTTATCCTCAGCTGAGCTGTGATCACATAAATGCATAAATTGGCCATAATCTTGAAATGGTATTGTGCCCCTCTGAGCCAGTGTTTTAATCAAAAATTGGAGCCACTCGTATTTGAGGTATAGTGCATATGATTTGGCTGGCTACCTGCACTGTAATGCCTCCATTGCCCAGCTGGCCATGCAGGCTAACTGGGCTTCCCTTTCCTGTAGCTGCCTTTTCAAAATCAGCACTTCAGTTGTTGCCTGCGATTCTTTTTCTTGCTATTGTTTCATCAGTATCACTATTTGTCTTCGGTTCTTCTTCTTGTTGTTGTCTCTCTACTGCTTCACTATCTACCTGGGGTCCCTCTTTCTGTTGCTGTCCTTTTAGAGTTGACAGCTCATTTCCTCCTTGAGGTTCCCTTTCTTGTAGCTGCTTTTTCAACAATTCATTTTCTTCCTGTAGTTGAGCTCTTTTGATGCTCTCGGTATGCCTTACCATGCTCAATTCTCTTCTCATCTCTCTCAACTTGTTTTCCATGTGTCATATGTCTTCGACCCCTTTCGATTTTTCAATCTACATCCAGGGGTGGGTCCTGACTCTTTCCTTTTTCAGTTCGAAGAAAAGTGGCACTGCAAATTTTTGTGGTATGATCTTCCCACCCTCCAGAAGATTGTAATAGGAGCCTAAGTTAGGGTAAGGTCCAGGCTCTGGTATTTCTTTTTCCTTACCTTCCTCTTGGGACTATTCTTCTGCCTTCTTTTCCAATTTTTCAGTTTCTTTGAGCTTAGCCAATGTCTCTTGTAGAGAGGTTTGTGCCTCCTGTAGGACTGCTTTAGAGTCCATTAATTTGATCATTTCCTTCCAGGTGGAGGTCTTAGGACTCCCTCTCTCGTAGGTGATGGAGATTTTGGAGGGAGATTCCTCCTTTGTCATAGTAGGTGTATCCTCAATGATAATAGGTTCTTTCGAAGGTGGCTGGGGCTTGCCCACCTTGATTCTGGTGCTCCTCTGAGCTTTGAAATACATAGATGTATGTCTTTTTCTTTTCCCTTTTTGCTTAGCTAGAGTGCTAAGTGCAACAAGAACAGTTGTTGCTTCCCTTGCTAGTGTCTCAGGGGACACTTCGTCTTGTTGTTTTTCTTATTCATCCTCTGTAGTTTTTCCTGTGTCTGCTATTTCAGCGTTTGTTTCAACTGTCTCTGGTGGTGTTTTCTCCTTTTCTTTCTGAGTTTTAGCCTTTCCCGTGGCAGTCATTTTCTGAGCTGTCTTGGGCTTCTTCTTCTTAGTTTTTGTCCTCTTCCTCTTCTCTGCTTTTGATGTTGTTTTCTTCTCTGCTTTAGGCTCAACTATGGTTGTGTCATGTTTCTCCTCTTCTCTCTGTTTTTCCTCTTTTTCTTCTTCTACTTGAATATTTTGTGCTTCCTCATGGATTTCCTTCTCAAGTTCCTCTTTCTACTCCTCTTCATTGTCATATGGACTAAGGTCATCTGTGAGAGATTTTATGTCATCTTCCCTAGTCATGTTTCTGAAAACTTCCCAAGCTATAGGGATTGTGTATGTGTGGAGGGCATCCTCTACCAGTAATTTAATGAGCCCATGGTGGGCCAATTGATCTAGAACCCTTGCATTCAATTTGGTACCACACTCTATGAAAGACTGGAGGAGAAAATATGGAAAACTGAGTTTTCTAGATGCAGGTAGGTCCATTCCATATCTTAGTTCATGCAATAATCTGAAATGATAACCATAGACTATACTGTATCTCCCTTCACAAGAGATATATTTTATGATCTAGTAGCTGACCTCACCCCATGGATGAGGTATACTTGTCCTTGCGATCCCATTCTTATCCTCTACAGGATGTTCATCAGGCTGAAAAATGCCTTTTTAGCAACCTGTCCTAGTGGTTTTTCTTCTATGCTCTAGGGGAGCCCAAGTGGAAGACCTGTGATTCTGCTGATAAATTCTGGTGTAAGCTCTATGGTTAGACCCCTGAAACTGACTGTAGCATGAGTTTTTGAATGGGGTCTTAAATACATTAAAAATTCCTCTGTCACTTCCTCATCATACCCATGAATTCTCTCAAAGAAGGGCATTCAATTTTCCTTGGTAAAGAGGGTTGCCACTTCTAGGTATTCATGCAATTTGGTGGAGTTCAAAGGCTCCTTTCTCATAAAACCCCCTGTCATGATGTTTAGTGACTGCTGGAAATTCTCAGGTGAGGAGGAAGGCAACAAATTTTCAAAACCGAAAACAGAGGAACAACTGAGATTTTTCTTTAGAACCAGAGAGAGTTGTTTGTGTTTCTTCTTTTTAATCAAAAAACAAATTGTAATTTTCCTGCCCTTCAAACCCTGTTCTCAACCTGAATTTACTTCTCAGGCTTTCTGAGGAAATCAATATTTTGACAAAACAGAGAGTATATAAAACAATGTTTTTTTCTTTCTCACAAAATAGACAGACTTCCCAATGCAAATTCACTTTTTCAGGCTTGGTTTTCTATGGTTGCATCTCTTCTTTACAGGAGAATATGGGGAAGAAAAAGACAAACTTTTAGTGCAGAGAGTGAAATGGAGAGACTATAAATAATTCAGAAAAATGCAGGAAGACTTCTGTTTCCACTTTCCCTTCCTTTTTCAACCCAGTACTTTGCTTCAAATCCCATCGCCTTTCGTATATATATCACGTGCACAGTGGGTTTCTGAGCCTAATTTTTTTCAAGCTCGAATTTGGAAAATAATTTGAATTTTCCCTCTGCAGAGCTGCTCTCTGGCCTTCTTGTAGAAAGGCTCCTGTAGACAGTGTTTCCGCTCCCGTAGAGTGCGATAATGGTCCTATAGAGCCTGATAAGCAGAAGGGTTTTGAAAACTGGCAGAGAGCAACTGTTTCGATGCTCTGCAAGTGGTAGGTGAGTTGTGGCAGACGAGAACTCGTCGATGCAAATGAAAACACAAGGTGGTGGAGGCTTCTATTACAGTGTATTTAAGCTTATGGCATGATCTGCGGTGACGAGGTGAGGTGGCAAGAAGGGTATGTTATCCCCATTCGGACCGTTGGTCCCTACTCTAGTGCCATTATGGTATTTCATGTCACTTGCCCACCATCACTTCCATCATTCCTGTTATACGCCGCCACCATTACTGGTTCTAAGTTTTTCTTCCCAAGTTGATGGACCACATGTGCTGACTGCACCTTCTGAACGTTGTTTGAATTGGACGAGGGTGACCAGTTAGCTAGCCACCAATTTCGTTTAATCGTGAGCATCTCAATGGTTCATGCAGTTTCTAAATAGTGTTCATGCAACAGAAGAACAGGTTTAGCCACTTACCTATTAGTCGCTACCGTGCTCTGCATGCTCAGACTTTGGCACTTTGTTTTTTTATTGCTGATGCTACTGGTGGTCATGGCCTCTAAACTGGTGGCTTGACTACCTTATGCTGGTGATTTCAGATTAGGAACCGCTCCTTGCATGTTGCATACATCTTGGCTGCACTGACCCTGCCTCTGGAGCTTGTTTTTTTAAAGGGATCAGTTGTTACAAGAACCCTGCAGGATTTCCTGTAGCTGCTTCTCCCTCTAAAATTTCTAGCTGATGCTTGAGCAAGGAATGAAGAGAAAACTGAGGAAGGTGATGGAGGAAAGGAAAAATGGCTGGAATGCATTAGGTAAGAAACAAGTGAAGAATGCTATTGTTTTATTCATCATTTTTTTTAAACAAAAGAAATAGAATTTTTGTGTTTTCTGTGCAGGGAAGAAAAAGCGAGTGGAAATGTGGTGGTGCAGGGATGGAATGGAGAGTTAGGAGGATGAATGGTGGCAGGGAGGTCCACAGGACTTCTGGATAAATTTCTAGCCTTCGAAGTCCTTTCTGAACTTGATTTTGAGCTCTCTGTGGTTTCTACAGGAGCCTCCTATAGAATGCACAAAGTCTCCTGTAGGATGCAAAATTTCCAGAACAAGTGAGACTAAGGCCTGGGAAAGACAATGGAAATGGAGAAATGAGCTATCAAGGGTGTATGCATCTTGGCCATGTCCTTTTTCTTTTATGAGCCCCCTGCAATCTGCAATGCATTCAAAAGAAGTTAGTTTTTTCTGTTTTTTTTGTTTTTTCTTTTCATCTTTTTTTTTTTTTTTTGAAACAGTCGGGGCGCCTCCAAGAGGTTTTCACCCTCATTGCCTGCCCTGGGTGCCTCCAGGAGGTTTTCACCCAGGGATCTTTTATTCTTTTTTCTGTTTCTTTGTTTTTTTTTCTCTCTCTCTCTCTTTTTATAGTTAGGGTGTGGGTGGAGTGGAACCAGAGATATGCTCCACTACTAACACTGTTTTCCTCAGATTCTCAATGAATTCCCGCTTGGAAAGGGGCTTCTTGTAGATCTTCAACCTATGCCCATTGACGAGCATGGGGATGGCTTCTTCATAGATGGTCTGGATCAAAATTGAACCATTATCATTGCATTTTTCTACTATGTATGGTCCCAGCCATCTTGTCCTTAGTTTACCCTTGAAATCTGTATATCCTGAATCATACAGCAGTGTCCAATCTCCTGTCTGGAATTGTTTTTCTTTGAGGTGTCTATCATGACATATTTTCCTTTGAAGTTGGACTACCTCTGAGTGGAGAAGGGCCTACAATCTCTATTTATCTTGTTATCTCTTAGATATTACTGGAAGTTGTAAGAAGAAGGAAAGGGGTCCAAGGTAATCACAAACCAACTTTTAAGTACAAAATCTAGCCAATCTGTACTCAGAGAGGGTCCTCTCTTTATGATTTAGCTTTGTTTATGGGATATTAGGCTATTTATAAAAGCTTTGGGGTTTTGATTGTGTTTGGTGGTGGAATTCTGGAGCAGATGGATAGAGCAGAGTATCTCAGGCGATTGGGCTATAAAGTCAATTGAAGATGGCTTAACTGGATCAAATTTTTCAACAAAGGAAGCCTTCACAGGGCAAGATAGCTAAAAAAAGGACAAATGGCAACTTGAAAGGATGGAATGGACTTAAAAGGGAAGAAGCGAAATTAAGAATCCTTCAACATGTTTTAAGAAGAGGGAAATTGGATGACCACTAATAGAAGCAATTAAGAATTTCTTATTAAATGACCACAATGATAAACTAAGAAGCAGGAGCAATTAAGAATTCCTTTCTTATGATAGCTTAGAAGAAAACATCTAGAATAAAAACAATTTTAAAGACAGATTGCACTTAAGCACTTTCCGAAATATACTTTTTCATTTTAATATTCAAATATGAAACATAATTAAAATATTGAACTAGAAAACAATAACACATGAGATATAGAATACTTATTTGTCCAGTGCTTGACACATGAATCCTGTAAAAAGTATTTTCTTTATTTCTTCATCCAGCCAGCCATACAAGAATTGTCCTACAGCTTTTCTTTTCCAAAATAATAAGTCTATAGAAATTTCTAAGAATCCACACCCAGTAATTTGAATGAGGAAGTACTTATACAAAAATTTACAATAAAATATCTCTTAACAAAGAGAGATATAATTGAGGAATCCTAACTATATGTTACATAAAAGTAGAGACAGATGGTCTCGAAGATAGAAGCTAAAAGTAAACTGATGGCTTGTTGTCCCTATTTTTGTGAATGAGCTAGAGGCAGGCCCTATGCTTTAGCATCTTGCTGTCTTCCTCATAATTTAGTGTTGGATGTTTTCTTTTCATCTTCTTACTGATACTCTTTGACCTATTCTAATACTCTTTACCTGTTTTATCCTTATATACCTATTTACCAAAATTGACCATGGTAAATACTGAAAATTTAATTTTCACCAAGGGAAATTACAAAATCTCTGTCATATCCGTCCACCAATCTTCCTTTGGTATTCTGGTCCTTTGAAGTTTCCTAAAGATTTCGTCAGTCTCATTGTATTTGACAAACTTAGGTTGAACTGGAAACAAATGTTTTATTTCATTTTCAACATAAAAAAGGTTCTCTAGACTGTCGTAGAGAACTCTGCCTATAGGTAGTGCCTTGGGTGCAGATGTACCAGCTGATGAACTGGCCTGATTGTTTGCATACTGAGACAATTTTTCAACATAGTATTCATGCCTCATCAATTAATTATTAATTATGAAAGGACTAGGACATCCTTTTCTTTGAAAAATACCAAACTTCTCCATAAAATCATTAATATCCTCTTGCATGTTCTGGCATATTCTTTCTAAATTCTGCATCAAAGACCTTTTGGTCAATACCTTCTTGTTTTCTAAGATAGTTGCAGTTCTATCCTCAGTATTTAGTTCTTCAAGCTGGTACCTATTTTTGTTGTTCAAAAAATTTATTAGCCTGATTGCTTCCTCAGGCTTCCCTCCTAGTTCTTCTTTAGCCTTCTGAATCTCTTGTAAAGCCACTTTCACCATTTCAATCTTTTCAAAAATAATTTGTATAGATGACCAAGCATCATTTATTGACTGAGTGATGTTGGTCCATAGAATTTTTCTAATTTCTGTTAATGGCTTTTCAAAGGTGAGGTCCTTCTCTAGTGTTTTCACCTACTGTGCCAAGCCTTTATTCTTCCTTACCTCTTTAGCAAAATTAATTTTTGAAACATCGTATTTCTGTTCTAAGGTAACAAATTTTTCCTTTACCTTTTGTAATTTAGAGACTTGGAGTTTCATCTCCTCCATTGACTTTATTAAATCTTTTGTACTCAAACCTGAAATCCCTGCTGGTGTTGTTCCTATGCTTGTACCTGTAATTACTTCTACTGTGACTGAAGGGACATTAGGTGCTAGAGCTGTTGAAAGTGTTGAAGGGACTATCGTGGAGACCACTGGTATCTCATTTTGAGGCTGAGCAGTCGACTCACTCTGCCTGATTTTTAATGACTTTTCTAATTCTTTCTCAGTCTCCTTCAACTGCTCATTTAGCTTTAGGACTAAGTCCATAAGCTCTTCTTCAGATTTCTTTTGGATGACTCCAGCAGTTTGTGGATGTCTTGATGGAGGCAACTTTAGCTGCTTTCTCAAGGAAGCTATGTCTTCATCTTTCTTCTTAATCAAGGCTTCTGCAGCATTCACATCCTTTGGGTTATGAACCAGTCCAATGACCACTCTTCCAGTGATTTAATCCTATTATCCTTAGCCTGTGAGGATGCTTTTTCCAACTGTAATTGAGTAGTTGTATTATTCAAAGAATTTTCTAATCTTTGAGCCACCATGGCTTTACTAGTCAATGTTGACTATACCATTTCCCATGTTTGATTATATAACTCAATCTGATCCAGGGGGTGAATGTCCTTTTCCATGACCTAAAAATCAGTTTTTAGGTAGTCTGCAATGGATTAAGGCTGTTGCATTTTGGGCTTGAAAAATCTCATTAGCATCTTGCATTCTTTGATGTCATAGGCTGACATCAACCTATTCTGATTGGTGGGAGCCATACCCAAATATTGATTATAGACCTGGACCCTTAATGGCTCATTTATAGCTTTTATTTCTTTGAACTTATCCTTAATATCCAAGTTCTCATTACCTGGAAGCCTGAAAGATGACACTTCAGCACCTTGTTGTCTTTCCAATTCCGGTCTCTGTAAGCTAGAAGGTGTCCCAGCTACTGGGAAAGTTTGTTGACTGTCTGCACCTTCTTTTCTTTGACTCTCTATAATTTCTTCAATATATTCCTCATTTGAATTGGGATTTAGCTTGTGCCTCTTAGCACCAGGCCGATCTTATGGACCACTCACAAGGGTATCTACTTCCCTGTCTCTCTTTAAGCTCTTTTCTTCATTTAGAGGAGTTTTAAAAATTAGGGGATCTCCCATGTTGACTTGAGTTGGGTGGGCTGGTGTTTGAGCCTGCTCCTGAGAGGTTTCAAGCTGCTTTGACATGATTGATTGTTCTATTGCTTAAGTGTTGGTCTCTTTTTCTCTTCCCTGTGATGTCTTTGCAAATGGTGTACTAGTCTCCTGTGAATGCCTTTGATAGGTATCAACTGTTGAGGCACTAGTCTCTGATGCTGGCTTGTGAGAAGTATCAACTGACACATGTTCAAAATAATCCAGGTCAAGTGTCTTTTCTAGATCTTTCATGACATTTTCTACATTGACCTAATCACTATCCATTTCTACAAGAGTCCCTTCCCTCCATTCATCCATGTTGGCATATTTCTCAATTTCTGGGATTCTGTGATGAAAATAGGGTGATAGTCTATTTTTCATTCTTCTATCACAGATGAAACTGTGAGGGTCATATGGAGTCCAACCAAAACTTTTGCTTAATCTCATGTGGTCTTCTAAGATTTTCTCTGCTACTTTTCTTGCTTCTCCATTATTGTAGATGAATGGGCCTAGGTGATCTTTAATTCTAGGTTGTGCTTTCTTCTTGGACTTGGTAAGATGAACTTGATCTGAGTTGATCATCTGTCTATAATATTCCAAAGCAAATAATCTCATAGGAACATATCTTGGTAGCTTGAATGAAGGGAGCTCACATCCATATACCTTGAATTCTATGTGATTCTGGTATAAATACCAGTCACCTACTCTGTACTGTTTTGATAACTGAAAGATCCTCTTGATTTCATCATTAATTCTTGGAGGAGGATTTCCTGTTAGCAAGGTAGTTGTTGAGTGGACAAATTGGTCAATGAACTGATTATAAGCAAAAGATGTATGGAAAATAGAAGTCCAAAATATGGCTGACCTTGGATTACTTTTTGTATCATGTTTCTAGACAGAAAAAGGGAACTTGTCGGATTGATAGTAGAGGATAAGGTGATATATGAAGGAGGAGTACTTGAAACCCTTTTCATTTTCCAGTCTCATGAACGGGTCATGGATTTTCTCAGCAATATATGAAGCATAATTATACCTAATAGCAGGGGGCTGACTAGGGGTAAATATGGACGGCAAAACTAAAACCAACTCATCTACATACTCACTGGTGTTGAATCCCATAACTATAGCTATCATATCAACTATGATCTTGCTTGTATCAGTGAAAAAAGATGACATATAATGAGGGGGATCTTTGGGTTGATGCTCTTTCACTATGAAGGTTTGACAGAGGCAATTGAGTTTAGATTGGGATAACTTGGTTGATTTTTCAAGCAATTCCCCAAGGGAGATGGGGATGACGGCTTGAATAGGATAAAATTGCAGTATTTCAATTGATTGAGTCAATAGTTATTGTGAAGAGCACTATTTGACTAGGAGACATCACTGCTCTGAGGTTGGGGTCATAATTTGCATGTTACTGATGGATTATATCAGGAAAAATTTGCACAAAAGGGAGAAAGTACATGGGGAGGTTGGATTCCTGCAATCCTATGGCATCGTGGCCATTCAAATGATTATCTTGGCACTGGAAAAACACTTTGAGATGGTATTTATCAGTAATTAGGTCTTTTATTTGGAAATCCTTATCTGCCAAAGGCAAATAGTCTAAATCACAGTGAGGTGTGATAATGGGTGCAATATTTAGGGCTACCAGGGTTTCCATTCTAGTTCTTATGGATTCAGAAAGGAAACTCAGGTTGCTTTTGAAAAATTGGTGAAACAAAGAGTCTGTGAGACTTGAATTATAAAAGTAGTAATAGAATTATGGTGAATTTTGGACTTTTCAATCAATTTGCAGTGGAAAACAAGTATTTGCAGGGTTTTCTTGACGAAAAATAGGTAAATACCTGCTTTTGAGGACAGGCAACGGAATGCAAGTACTGGGTGTGACTAGATGGCTCTCGGCGACATTGATTGCAAAGTTTGAAGATGATTGCAGCTGAGAGCTCAAGCTTGTTGACCTCGTCGTTTTGTTTGCATGGATTTACAGGTTTGCAGAATAAACGATGAAATGATTTGCTTTTGTTTTGTATACAAAGTCAAGAATTTGGCAGGTTTCAGGATTTGGACAAGTGATGTTGATGGGCGAATGATATGATGTTTTGTCATTTAGTGGGAGGTGGTAAGCAGTTTATATCGTACCACTTATGGAGGGGGGGCGATATTTGGCCTTGAGTGAGCAATTTCATAGAATGAATGATGCATGGCGGAGCCACTATTCACAAAACCACTTCGCGATCGCATGCTAATGTTCAGTCGCGGAGGGTTGTACGAAATGCACGACAGTTGTTTGATCTGGAAGACTTGATCAGATAGCTATCGGGGATGCAAGGTGACAGGAGTTTAATGAGGGCAGGCCTGACATAGTTAAAGGTTTTTGATCATATCGGGGGTGACAAGATTGGTTGAGAAAGCTATTAATTAACCATGGGGGTTAATTAATCCTTTGTTAATGTGGCTGGGGGTGAGGTTCTTAATTTGTTACGGATTAACTAATTAATCCCCATTATTGATGTTTTATGGTTATATCTAACCAAAGGGGTGGGGTATTAATATTTCAGCATTATTACATAGCTAAAGTAATACGGGAGCAGATAGTTTGCATAGGGGAATTATTAAATGACATTTGTTAGAAGTTAATATGACATTGGATGAAAAAGCGCTAAGTGTATAACATTTTCATGTGTGTATTTGAAACTTAGGCTAAGTGAGAAATGAGGGTTTTTATGAGAATATTTTAATTTGTCTAAGTAAAATAAAGTTTTACTTAGGAAAAACTTTATCTATCAAGGGAGTGAATATTTCATGAAGAGGTGTGATGATTGATGAATGGGCTTAAGTACCTAGGCTTTATAGATTATTGGGCCGAGGGTCCGGTCCTTGAGAAGTCAAAGAAATGCTCTGGACCCCTCTAATTTGATAGATACCTTGGTACTTAGGGGAAATTAGTGAAAATTTAGGGAAAATGAGTAAGGTAGTTAATTATTTTGACTTTGCTTGCTTGATGTGCCTTTCATGTGATGTATGTCATTTGCTTTATCATGAAAGTGAAAATATTTGCATATTTTAGACATATCATTCATCATATGTTATTCTGCAACCATCATCTACCTACCCTGCCTACTTAACCTAGCATTTTACTTCTTTATTAGGGTGCACTTAGACTGGTAAACGCTTATCAAACCTTCCTTCTCTTTTACATGGTAATGCCTATCTAAGTCTACAATTATTGCATCCAAGGGCTCAGATTAAACTGTTGAGCTCTTTTTATTAACTCTACCTATCTATTTATCTGCCAAGATTAAACAGTTTGGTCAGATCTTTATTCTCTACTTCTAAGACATGAAATTTAAAATATGAACTAGCCAAGCTTAAACTATTTGACTATTTATGAGTTGTGGCATAGGTGACAAGCTGCACACAATTTTTTTATTATACAAAAGTAAAAAGTAGTGGCATTTAGACTTGCACACTTTCATGGTCTTTTCTTTTTGTTGGAGTTCATTTTCTTTCATTTTTTGACCATATTTTATTCTTTTCACCCTTTGATTTTTCTTTTAGTGTATACCCTCTTTACATTTTTTAAATTTTTTTATTTTTTACAAATATGGAAAACCTTTGCAACAAGTAAAGGTATGAACATATTACATAGCTCATCAAGTCAATCATGATATATGACACCTATTGGTATAGGGGCACAACAGTGGCTCCACTTGGGGATGACTTTTCTTGGTGGAAAGTCAAGAACAGTAGACCAGAGGCCTTTTGAATGACTTTGACTGTGTTTTGCAATCTTATTTTGCTTGCTGCTTTATTGTATGTATAACAATGATACTTCTGAAGCTTAGGGCCTTCTCTTCAGGCTTCAACTCCGAAAGGTTACTGTCCAATCAAACTGTAACATTAAAAAGGATATAATATGTACATGTTAAGAACATGGTAAAATTAGTAAGTAGGATCAACGTAATGCTTTAACATCCAACCAGTGACTGGTCCTTATTCTACTTTTGTACCATCCAAGTTTTCTAGAAAATATGTATTGCTTCCTTGTAAAGCATAGATGATGTATGGTCATTTCCATAGGAAGTAAAAATTCCCATGTTTCCCCTTATCTTCTCTTCTGGAATCCCATCTTATCACCTTATCTCCAAGGTAGAAATCTTCTGCCTTGCTTCTTCTATCAAATATCTTCTTAAGCTTTTCCTGCAACACTTGCGATTTTGGTACACCTCCTCTCTGGTTTGTTGTAAATTGATAGTCTGGTTTATCCTTCTTTGAATATCATCAGGTTCTACTTGAGCTTCTTGGAGTAGTTTCATAATAGGAACACCTAATGATGAAGGAAAAATTGCTTCAATGCCATATACTAACTCATAAGGACTGGTTCCAATTGATTTTTTTGGTTGTAAGCCTGTCTGCCCATAATGCATTTATCAGTTTCTTGTTCCAAGTATTCTTGTTTTCTTCTAACAGTTTTTTAATGATATTAATTAGACTCTTGTTGGAAGATTCAACCAGTCCATTCCCTTGAGGGTAATAGGCTGTGGAATGGCCCAGTGTGATGTGGTATTTGTTACAGAAACTGATCATCTTTTTTGATTTGAAAGCTGCAACATTATCAGTAATGATTTTAGTGGGACAACTAAACCTAGACAAGATATTGGTTTCTAAGAAACCTATGATCACTGTGTCATTGGCCTATCTAGAGGGGATGGCCTTTATCCATTTAGTAAAATAGTCAGTGGCAGTGAGTATCCATTTGTGTTGGCCTGAGGAGGGAGGATATTTCTCCAATGAAGTCAAGACCCCATTGTTGGAAAGGCTTTTCGGTGGACATTGGTTTTAAGGGTAAAGGTAACAACTTTCTCTTGCCTTCAAAAATTTGACATTTATGGCAAGAAGTCACAAATTTTTTCACATATACAAACAAGGTTGGTCAATAGAATCCAGCCCTTAGGATTTTATCTGCAGTTTATTTCCAATAGAGGTGTCCACCACAGTCTCCTGCATGAAATTCTTGGATAGCCTTGTCAGCTTTATCTTTTAATAAACAATTCAATAAAATTCCTTCATGATTTTTCCAAAAAGGAGTATTATCTAAGATGCAAAACTTTGAAGCTTTCATTTTTAAAAACCTATTCTTTGTTCTGCATAACCCTGGAGGAGCTTGCAGGTTTTGTAAAACGTAAATTACATCAGCATACCAAGGTGAATCTGAAAAGGCCTGGCTGATTTGTGGAGTCACCATCTCCTGCTCGTCATCCAGTTCATTCATGTCCAAGGCTTGACAATTAGTTTCTACCATGAATTTGGCCAGTCCCTATCCTTTTATCAATTTTATAGGTTTTATCTCTATATCATACTCTAAAATGGTAGCAATCCATTTACCTCTTTTTCCATCAATTCCACCTTGAGTTAGTGTGTCTCTGACAATTGCATTAGGTACATAAGCTATCACATGAGAGTATAATATATAGACTCTAAAGTCTTTAATGGCTTTTACAAGGGCAAAAGCTTACTTCTTTATGATTTTGTATTTTAATGATGCATCTCTGAGTGCTTTACTGAAAAAGGCTATAGGTTTTTCACATCCTTGGTCATCCTTTTGTAATAAAACAACTGCTATAATGAGGACTGGTGTTCTGGTTAAGGCCATTTTAATTTCTTCAAATGATTGCTTGGCCTCTACTGTCCATTTGATAATTGAATCCTTTTTTAAAATGTTATTTAGTAGTCTAATGAGTTCAGCTAGGTTAGATATAAATCTTCTCAAAGAATTTATCTTCCCTAAGAAAGCTTGAAGTTCTTTAATACTTCTTGGATGAGGTATCTGTAATATAGCTTCGATCCTAGCAAGATCAATCCGAATGCCATCCTTGGAAATGATATGCCCTAAAAGCTTACCTTCCTCCATACTGAATAACGACTTCTTTGGATTCAAATAAATGTCGTATTTCTTGCATTTTAAAAAGACTTGTCTGAGATGGTCTAAGTGCTATTGATCAGATTTGGAAAAAAACAATTAGATCATCTAGATATATAACAAGAAAATCATGAATTTCTTTGGCAAAGGCAATGTCCATTTCCTTTTGGAAATTTGCCGGTGTGTTTTTTAATCCAAATGGCATCTTGAGGTACATAAAAGTGCCCCATGGTGTTGTAAAAGAAGTTTTTTCTTGGTCATCAGGATGAACCAAAATCTGGTTATATCCGGAAAACCCATCTAAAAGAGAAATTCTAGAAGAAGACACTACCTTTTGCAAAATATGATCCATCTTGGGTAAAGGATAGTTGTCTTTAAGGGAGACCTTATTCACATTTCTCAGATCAACACATAACCTCATTTCCCTAGTTTTCTTCCTAGTAGGCACTAAATTAGACACCCACTCTGAAAATCTGATAGGGGCACTAATCCCTGCTTCATACATACGTTTAATTTCTTTTTCAATTAATGGTAATAGCATAGGGTTGATTCTTCTGAGTTTTTGCTTAAAGTTCTTTTGATTTTCTTTTAGAGGTATAGTATGTTGAATAATGGAGGTGTCATATGACTTCAAATCTTCGTAACTCTAGGCAAAGACATCCTAGAATTATCTCATGAGTTCAACATATTTTAACTTGTGATCAGGAGGTAAGGACTTTGATAGTTTTATCATATTTGGATTGTTGTTGATACCTAAGTGTATTCCTCAATATCTGCTTTTAGTGGTTCCATCTTAGGTTTCTTGGGGATGTCATTGGAATCAAAGAGGTCTTCTAGGGGAGTTAATCCTTTAGGGAGATGATTGTCTTTTAAGTTGATAACCTCTATTTCTTCTTCAATTATCTCATCAAGGTCTATTGGTTTCAGGTCTTGAACTTCTTTTTGTGTGAATTTTGTGGGATGAAGCATATTAATTGAAATTTCCTCTAAAATGTTTGTTTCTACCTCATTTATTTGATTAGAGTTAATAACTGTATCTACATCTATGACACTGTTAGAAAACTCTTCATCTAAAGTTAAAAAATTATTAATCTACTCATCACTATCAAAAACCTTCCAACTCTTCAAATTATCAGGGATGGCTGGTCTATGCCTAATTTCAATATTGAACTGATGATTAGGTTCGAAAGTTAATTTGTAGGTGCTGGCAAACATTGCCAAGCCGTGAGCTTGGAAGTTGTGTTTTCTAGGGATTGTGGCAAGTTGAGTTTCCTAAAAGTATTGAGAATCTCTATAACTGTCCCTCTGTAATATCCTAATCTAAGATCCCTAGTAAAGTATTTTTCTTTGATCTGTTTAATGATTAATTCTGAATCTCCTATGACAGGCACGTTGATTGCTCCTAATCTTTTGACAAGTTTAAGGCCTAGCAAGAGAGCCTCATACTTTGCCATATTATTGGTGCACTTAAAATTTAATCTATAGGCATGGCCTCCAACATGGTCATTTTCTAAATTGTACACCCAAACTCCTACCCCTGCCCCTAATTTATTGACTGAGCCATCAAATTCTAAATGCCAAAGAGTCTCATGCTCATAATTGGTGTCTGGGGTGGTAGGAATTTGTTTAACAGTGGAATATGGTTTCTCATTATCATCTGGTTTTTCTTTGGTATCTGATATTTCATGAATCTGAACACTTGATTTTTCTTTTTAATTTCTTTTGGTTCTACTGCTAAAACTTTTGAGGTGCTTGGAGGATTGGTTTCAACATTGTAAAGAATGAATGAGTCCATATCAGAGTGTACTGAGTAGATGGGGAAATTTTGGGGTTTTTCCTAACTACCTACTACATATTTCATCAATGTTTCTCTGTATAGTTTCTTTCGTTGGCCGAAAACCAAGATAGTAGCATAGGACATGTCCAATTGAAGAGATCCCTGAAGTTTAGTGCCCCAGGACCTGAACAATAACATGCCATATTTCGGTGGTATTTCTACTACCACTATATACATTAAGATTGTTTTTGCAACACACAAGTCTTTAATCAATCCTAAACATCTCACCTGACTGGAATCAAAAGAAAACATAATTTTTGTATGGTCTAGTGATGTCTAGGTCTAGATTTTCCATTACAGACTTGGGCATAAGTTTCTGATATGCCCTAACATCAAACATGTCATTGTGAAGGATTTTATCATGTATGTTTAAGCTCACATAGAAGGGAGGATTTCCTCCTTTTAAATGTTTTCCATTTACTTCTGGGCCAAAGATTAATTCGGGCTGGTCATCAAAAACATTAAATGAATCTTCAGTTCCAGTAATCTTCAGTGATCTATTGATTTGAGTTCGGTAAGCATCATGTTTAGCTAATTCAGATAATGGAACGACAATTTTTAGCTTACCTACTTCATTTTCCAACTTAAAGGGTTTTTCTGTTTGGGTTTTTGGATTTCAAACAGTAGTATTCTCTCTATTTTATGTGTTTTTTGTGTCTTTCTCCTTTTTAGGAGTGGGGTTATGATTTGCAATTTCTCCTAAATCAACTTCTAGAGGTTCCTCCACATTTCCCTTAGAAGGAAGATAAGTGGAGGACAGTTTATTATTTGGTTGATTATAAGAGACATATTCAATTATGGGGTTAGAAGGATTAGTGTTTGATCTAGAAAGAATATGTATAGGTGTGGAGACTATCTTACCTTTTATTGGTTGTTTTGGAACCCTTGGCTCGTTTGCTTCAGGAACATCAGTTCTCCTACTTCTTAGGTTGTATTTCTTATGCACCTTAAAGATGGTTGTGTCATATCCTTCCTTGAATTCAAATGATTCACCTGACTGAGCTTGAAATTGTATAAGAATGTGGGCTTCTTGATCTTCTTGGGTCAAAAAAACTTGTTTTTCATTATTAAGTCCCATAAGATTTATTTCAGTATCTTTTACTGGACCTTCAGAGTTGGAAGATTCTGCATAATTCTCCTGGAAAGGGGGTCTAATTTTTTGGTCTGGACCAATCTTCCCAATTTTCTGGTTCTGATTTTTTCGGAAATTAATAATTCTCCCTGTATTGATTGGCTGACCATCCCAAGGAGCTTTCCTTTCAATTGTTTCCATTCTGTCTCCTAGTATATCCATCCCTTTAATTATGGCATCTAGTTTTTGTTCAAAGGGTGAGGCTTCTTCCTTTACAGGTATCCTCCTTTCACTCCTCGACTTGGCTCTTCTAGATATCAGGTTGGCTTCAACACTGACAGCTATGCTTTGCATATCATTCAAAGTATGAGGGGCTCGTTCTCTCAGCTAGAAGGCCATATCGAAATAAAATCCATCTGGGAATTTGATCAATGCTAAATAAGGTGGGGGGTCTGAGGTTTTGAGGTATGGCATTATAGACATTATTGAATCTAGTGCGGTAATCCTAAATAGTTTTTTGTGTTCCTCTCTTTGGGTTTTCATACTTGGATAGAATCTGAAGAGTATCTTCCTTTTTCTCCCATCGGTTCAGGAATTGTCTATGGAAAGTTTCTAGGCTGTCTATACTATTTTCTGCTAAAGCTCTAAACCAAGTTCTGACTTCCCCAGTTAGACTCTAAACAAATATTCTCACCTATATATCATCAACATCTATTTCATAAATTTCAAAATAATCAGTCATCTTTTTGGTGTGTTGTTAGGTTGTATAGGTACCAGTACCATCAAATTGAGTGATCTTACTTTGGTAGTCCTGGGGCATGGAACCTAAGTTTGCTGGTAGAACCAGGGGGGTATACCTGTTTGCCATTGTTTTACGTAATGATGAAACAACAATTGGGGTTGGGATAACAATGGGTGCTTGAGTTGTGGATGGAGGGCCAAAAGGGGTGGTCGGATGTGGAGTGGTTTGCGGTTGAGATGTACGAGGAAATGCTGATGAGCTTATAGAGACAGAAGTGATTACAGAGGAATTGGGTGTTCCTTTAGTGGTAAGATCAGATTGCATTGAGTTCTACAAATGTCTATCAATTGAAAAATTGACAGCTTGAAGTTGTAATTCTTCAGTGAATAATGGGTCTGGGATTAGGTCAATTAATTCAGAATCAGATGAAGTCCTGAACAAAGAGGTTTCAAAGTATTCATCAAAGAGTTTGTCTTCAAGGTAAATCCACCTAACAGGACAGGATGTTGATCTGAAGGTGGGTCGAGAACTAGCAGAACATTCTTGGCTTTCTTGTCTCCTAAGAATTCTGGGGATTAGATTGGGGTTCTCAAACACTTGTGGTGGATTGGGATCAGGATTAGCTCTAGTGTAACGAGTCCTTTCTGAAGCTAGGTTTTTAGGTTTAGTTTTTAGTTTTTCTTAATTGATATTAACAAACAACTTCTATGATTTCTTTAAGATGCTTTAGATTTAAGATTTAAACTTTCTTAAAGATTTGTTATAACTGAGGATTTGGTCTCCTTAGTGGACTCGCCATTATGTTATCTCTCAAATTTTCCTGGAAGTTCTAAAAAGAAGGAAAGGGGTCCGAGGTAACCACAAACCAAATTTTAAGTACAGAATCTAGCCAATTTGTACTCAGAGAGGGCTCTCTCTTTATGATTTAGCTTTGTTTATGGGATATTAGGCTAGTTATGAAAGCTTGGGGGTTTTGATTGTGTTTGGTGGTGGAATTCTGGAGCAGATGGATAGAGCAGAGTATCTCAGGCCATTGGGCTATGGAGTCAATTGAAGATGGCTTAACTGGATCAGGTTTTTCAACAAAGGAAGCCTTCACAGGGAAAGATAGCTAAACAAAGGACAAATGGTAACTTGAAAAGATGGAATGGACTTAAAAGGGAAGAAGGGAAATTAAGAATCCTTTAACATGTTTTAATAAGAGGGAAATTGGGTGATCACTAATAGAAGCAATTAATAATTTCTTATTAAATGACCACAACAATAAACTAAGAAGCAGGAGCAATTAAGAATTCCTTGCTTATGATAGCTTAGAAGAAAACATTTAGAATAAAAATGATTTTAAAGACAGATTGCACTTAAGCACTTTCAAAAATATACTTTTTCGTTTTAATATTCCAATATGAAACACAATTGAAATATTGAACTAGAAAAAAATAACACATGAGATATAGAATACTTATTTGTCCAATGCTTGACACATGAATGTTGTAAAAAGTCCTTTGCTTTATTTCTTTATCCAGCCAGCCATACAAGAATTGTCCAACAACTTTTCTTTTCCAAAATAATAAGTCTATAGAAATGTCTAAGAATTCACACCTAGTACTTCGAATGAGGAAGTACTTATACAAAAATTTACAATAAGATATCTCTTAACAAAGAGAGAAATAATCTAGGAAGCCTAACTATATGTTACATAAAAGTAGAGACAGACGGTCTCAAAGATAGAATCTAAAAGTAAACTGATGGCTTGCTGTCCCTATTCTTGTGAATGAGCTGGAGGCAAGCCCTATGCTTTAGCATCTTGTTGTCTTCCTCATAATTTATTGCTAGCTATTTTCTTTTCATCTTCTTACTGATACTCTTTGACCTGTTCTGATACTCTTTACCTGTTTTATCCTTATTTACCTATTTACTAAAATTGACCATGGTAAATACTGAAAAATTTACTTTTAACCAAGGGAAATTACAAAATCTCTATCATATCCATCCACCAATCTTCCTTTGGTATTATGGTCCTTTGAAGTTTCCTGAAGATTTCATCAGCCTCAGTGTATTTGAAAAAATTAGGCTGAACTGGAAACAAATGTTTTATTTCATGTTCAACATAAAAAAATGTTCTCTAGACTATCATAGAGAACTCTGCCTGTAGGCAGTGCCTTGGGTTCAGATGTACTAGTTGATGAACTGGCCTGATTATTTGCATACTAAGCCAATTTTTCAAAATAGTCTTCATGCCTCATCAATTTATCATTAATTACTAAAGGACTGCGAAGTCCTTTGCTTTGCAAAATACCAAACTTCTCCATAAAATCATTAATGTCCTCCTGCATGTTCTGGCATCTTCTTTCTAGATTCTGCATCAGAGACTTTTTGGTCAATACCTTTTTGATTTCTAGGATACTTGTAGTTCTATCCTCAATATTTAGTTCTTCAATTTGGTACCTATTTTTGTTGTTCAAAAAAATTATTAGCCTGATTGCTTCCTCAGGCTTCCCTCCTAGTTCTTCTTTAGTCTTCTGAATCTCTTGTAGAGCCACTTTCACCAATTCAATATGTTCAAAAATAATTTGCATAGATGACCAAGCATCATTTATTGATTGAGTGATGTTGGTCCATAGAATTTTTCTAATGTATGTTAATGGCTTTTCAAAGTTTAGGTCCTTGTCTAGTGTTTTCACCTGCTATGCCAAGCCTTTATTCTTCCTTACCTCTTCAACAAAATTAATTTTTGAAACATCATATTTTTGTTCTAAGGTAACAAATTTTTCCTTTACCTTTTGTAATTTAGAGACTTGGAGTTTCATCTCCTCCATTGACTTTATTAACTCTTCTGTACTCAAACCTGAAGTTCATGCTGGTGATGTTCCTGTGCTTGTACCTGTAATTACTTCTACTGTGACCAAAGGGACATTAGGTGCCAAAGCTGTTACAAGTGTTGAAGGGACTACTATGGAGACCACTGGTATCACATTTTCAGGCTGAGAGGTCGACTCACTCTGTCTGCTTTTCAATGAATTTTCTAATTCTTGCTCAGTCTCCTTCAATTGCTCATTTAGCCTTAGGACTAAGTCCATAAGCTCTTCTTCAAATTTCTTTTGGATGACTTCAACAGTTTGTGGATGTCTTGATAGAGGCAACTTTAGCTACTTTCTCAAGGCATCTATGTCTTCATCTTTCTTCTTAATCAAGGCTTCTGCAACGTTCAGATCCTTTGGGTTATGACCCAGTCCAATGACCAACTATTCCAGTGATTTAAGCCTATTATCGTTAGCTTGTGAGGAGGCTTTTTCCAGTTGCAACTGAGTAGTTGTATTATTCAAAGAATTTTCTAATCTTTGAGCCATCATGGCTTTACTAGTCAATGTTGAATATACCATTTCCCATGTCTTCTTATGTAACTCAATCGGATCCAGGGGGTGAATGTCCTTGGCCATGACCTCAAAATCATTTTTGAGGTAGTCTGCAATGGATTGAGGCTGTTACACTTTGGGCTTGAAAAAGCTCATTAGCATATTGCCTTCTTTGATGTCATAGGCTAACATCAACCTATTCTGATTGGTGGGAGCCATCTTCAAATACTGATTATAGACCTGGACCCTTAAAGGCTCATTTCTAGCTTTTATTTCTTTGAACTTCTCCTTAATATCCAATTTCTTATTACCTAGAGGCCTGAAGGATGACACTTCAGTATTTTGTTGTCTTTCCAATTCATATCTCTATGAGCTAGAAGATGTCCCACCTACTGGGAAAGTATGCTGACGGTATGCACCTTCTTTTCTTTGACTCTCTGTAGTTTCTTCAATGCATTCCTCCTATGAATGGGGATTTATCATGTGCCTCTTAGCACCAGGCTGATCTGATAGACCACTGGTAGGGGTAGCTACTTCCCTGTCTCTCTTTAAGCTCTTTTCTTCTTTCAATGGAGTCTGCAAAATTGGGGGCTCTTCTATGTTGACTTGAGTTGGGTGGACCGGTGTTTGAGCCTGCTCCTGAGAGGTTTGAGGCGGCTTTGACATGATTGATTGTTCTGTTGCTTGAGTGCTGGTATCTTTTTCTCTTTCCTGTAATGTCTCTACAAATGGTGTACTGGTCTCCTATGAATGCCTTTGAGAGGTATCAACTGTTGAGGCACTAGTCTCTGATGTTGGCTTGTGATAAGTATCAACTGGCACTTGTTCAAAAGAATCCAGGTCAAGTGTCTTTTCTAGATCTTTCATGACATTTTCTACATTGACCTGATCTCTATCCATTTCTACAAGAGTCCCTTCCCTCCATTCATCCATGCTGGCATATTGCTCAATTTCTGGGATTCTGTGATGAGAATAGGGTGATAGTCTATTTTTCATTCTTCTATCACAGATGAAACTGTGAGGGTCATATGGAGTCCAACCAAAGCTTTTTCTTAATCTCATGTGTTCTTCTAAGATTTTCTCTGCTGATTTGCCTACTTCCATTTATTGCACATGAATGGGCCTAGGTGATCTTTAATTCTAGGTTGTGCTTTCTTCTTGGCCTCGGTAAAATAAACTTGATCTGAGTTGATCACATGTTTATAATATTCCAAAGCAAATAGTCTCATTGGAACATATCTTGGTAGCTTGAATGGGGGGAGCTCACAGCCATATACCCTGATTTCTGTGTGATTCTAGTATAAATACAAGTCACCTACTCTGTACTATTTTTATAACTAAAGGATCCTCTTGATTTCATCATTAATTCTTGGAGGAGGATTTCCTGTTAGCAAGGTAGTTGCTGGGTGGACAAATTGGTCAATGAACTAATTATAAGCAAAATATGTATGGAAGATAGAAGTCTAGAAGATGACTGACGTTGGATTACTTTTTGTATCAAGTTTCTGGACAGAAAAAGGGAACTTGTCAGATTAATAGTAGAGGATGAGGTGATATATGAAGGAGGAGTACTTGAAAACCTTTTCATTTTCCAGTCTCATGAACTGGTCATGGATTTTCTCAGCAATATATGAAGCATAATTATACCTGACAGCGGGAGGCTGACTAGTGTTGAATCCCATAACAAAACTAAGACAAACTTATCTACATACTCACTAGTGTTGAATCCCATAACTGCAGCTATCATATCAACTATGATCTTGCCTGTATCTATGAAGAAAGCTCACATATAAGGAGGGGGATGTTTGGGTTGATGCTCTTTCACTATGAAGTTCTGATAGAGACGATTGAGTTCAGATTGGGATAACTTGCTTGATTTTTCCAGAAATTCCCCAAGGGAGATGGGGGTGAGGGCTTGACTAAGATGAAATTGCAACATTTCATTGATTGAGTCAGCAATTATTGTGAAGAGGACTATTTGACTAGGAGACATCACTGCTCTAAGGTTGGGGTCATAATTTGCATGGCAATGATGGATTATATTAGGAAAAATGTGCACAAAAACTAGAAAGTACATGGGGAGGTGTTGTGGTCACCAACAACCCCCCTTCTTCACTTGACATTAGCAATAACGTCAAGCAAAGAGGGGACCCTCAACAAAAATCCCAAAAAATATATTTTTCTAAAGTTTTTGTATTTCTCTCCCTAAGGCTTAAATCGCATCACAAAGAAAGGCTGAAGCATTGCTCGAGCGCGAAAAGCAAAATTGCGACGGAGCGATGCGAACTTCATCGCGTCGCATACATCACACGCGCCCCTTTAAAAGAAGACCTTCGAGAAATGCCGATCGCCGACACGCGATATCACAAATCGCAAGCATCGCGCTATGCAGCGTAACCATTAAACAAAATTTGCGATATCTGCGATTTGCGATCTGCGATGGCAGCGATTTGCGATCTGCGATGGCAGCAATCTGCAATCTGTGATCTGAAAAGACTTATCACACGATAAACCCAAATTAAGTGCGCGCCTTGAATGAATTTAATGACCGCATGCTTGAGTATCTAGGAATGATTGCATTACATTTATTAAAGAGTCAAGTCATGATGAATGTCAGGGTTATGCATTCATCAGAGATTAATACTTTCACGTCAAGTCTTTTCATTTCCCTTCTTCTTTGTGTAGACTACAAGACACGCAACTAATATAAGTTTATATGCAGGAAACATTTGAAGGAAAGAGGAAAGCGCCAATCAGATAGCAAAGAGAGAATGCCGCCGCAAACGGATGCCGCATGCAGCAGAACCGCGGATTCCAGACTATCAGCCAACCGGCACTGATGAAATTAGACTATCGAGGACTTAGAGTCAAAGGCGCACAAAAGCAGCATGTTCAGAAAAGATCCTGAAGCTCAGACTTGGTAAAGCAGAGAAAGAAGCGCATGAGAAGGAAGACGCTTCAGGAAAACCTGGAACAAAGAACGGAAACAATTCTTAAAATAGGGAGATGTCCATACAGCACGACTCCTAACCCACTCAGTCATTCGCACGACCGGGAACCGAAAACAGCAACAGCAAAACCAGTTCGAGAAGAACCTGGGTTATGCTAAATATACACGCGGTGAATACACCCAGCTAGAGAAAGGTTTTCGAAAATATCTTCTGGTCTGCCGGAAGGAAGTGCCTGCTCCTGTTATTTCCACTTTTATCTCCCAAGCGAAAGAAGAAAGCGGCCAGCCGACTCTTCCCAGAAAAACGTTGCACTGTTGACAGCACTAAAGAGAATATACAAAAACGGTCAGAAATTAGATTTTAAGTTTAGAAATAAAGTTGCTTTTAGTAAAAGGGCGGTCATTTGAAGCCGATTCCCTAATTTCATGTAATTAAGATTGATTAGTTAGTAGTATTTAACCCTTCTCGTTGCATTGGAGAAGGGTCCGTAATTTTGTCAAAAAACTTATCCTCAGAACATGCACTTTTGCACCCTCGGAGGGGGTTTTTGATGAATGGACGAATCGAGATTTATTTATGTTTGCATTTTAATACCTGCCACTGATGTTGCACTTCTGTACTCTAGTAGGCATTAGAAGCAAGTAGAGATAGATCATTATTGCTTAGAATCTGTAGGTTTAAATCAGTCATAAATGGTACTTTTATCTCTTGACTATTTTTTACTTGCATCCTTTGAGTAATATACAGTTGATGTTATTTATATGTTAACGCATGAATGAGTGGACTACCATTTAGCACTTTTGTACGGTGGAGTCGTTGATTTATGCTTGATACATAAATAGCTGATTATGCAATATGCTGTTCACAATCGTCTTGCTTAACTTTTTATGCAAGAAGGTTCATCTTTATTGATTTATATTTTCATAATAGCTGAATAATCTTCATTACCAGTTATTCTGAGAAATCTTTCTAGATTGCATAATGGAAAAATTCTGCCCCGGGTTAGTGTAAATTAGAGGTATTGTCTTTATTAGATTAAAGTAATATAGAATCATTTCAGAATTTAGAATTAGATTGGTTAAAAGAATAGTTAGAGATTTCCTATTTTCATTCCCTACACACATATACATCACTATTTCTACACACACACCCCTTAGAACGGGAAGCTGGTCCCGTCACCCCCAGAGGACCCGCTACACCAAACGGATACGGAGCCGCCAACCAGGTTCTCGACCGGGTGGGTATCCCCCTTGTTGTCGACCCGATTTCGGAGTCCCCAACATATTTGGCGCTAGAAGGAGGGCTGAACTATGAATGGCACCCAAAGCAATATCTAAAAACCATTCTAAGAGTAATACACCCTCATCAACTCCCCCGACTTCTCCTACACAGTTTAATCCAGAATCTGAAGTCGCTCAAGTATCTACCACTGCTACATATTCGCATATATCAGACCAATCTATTATTGAACCCCCTGAAATTCAAACTTTGATTCGTAAACTCCAGGGATTCTCCATTTTTAACCAGAGGTCTGATAGATCTAAAAGCAGCGTGACTTCGCAGTACAACCCTGCTCATCCCCTTACCAGATTAAAGAGTGAAAAATTTGGCATACCGCCAAGTGAACTCCCTCTTCCTACCAGAAAAAGAGCAAGGAAAACATCCCAAGAGTCTGACAGTAAGACTCTTTCATCCACTTCTTCCGTATCAACTCTCTCACCGCGAAGTCAACCACCCACTTCTCCATTCCAACTCACTTTCCCATCTCCCACGAACCTTCCTCTTCAAACATCGAAGATCCTGATTTCTTCACCCTCTCAGTATCAAGGGTCAGTTTCTACACTTTCATTAGCTAGCAACTCCGCGATGGCTCAGTCTCCTTGGAACAATCCTGGGGCGGTTTTGATGCCACCTCCCTTGAGTCCTATACCGGCCCATCCAGAGAAATGGCTACCTAAATTTAACCTAGAAGCAGGAATGTTAGCCGAAGAACATATCAATAACTTCATGCTTTCGGTCAACCTCAACGAAGTTACTAACGAAGATGCTGTTGTCCAGCTCTTCCCCTATACTATGCAGGGAACAGCCGGGTCATGGTACTTCTCGTTACCTTCTGGATCCATCACAAGCTGGGACATTTTCCAAAGTCAGTTCCTCACTAAGTTTGGTGATGACCGATCCACAGCAACATTGATTAACGACCTATCTAATCTTAAGGCTGAGGCTAGGGAACCTATCAAAGATTTTATCTTACGGTTCAACAAGATCCTCAACAAAATCCCCGCTGCCTCACAACCCAGCGAGGAAGTTAGATGTGAATGGTACATCACAGCTTTACCCCCAAACTTAGCTATCTTTGTAGATAGGGCGAATAAAACCACGCAAGTTGACAATTTGACAGAAGCGTTAGCAGTGGAAAAATGCGTAGTAGCCCTAGAAAAACAGATCCGCTCTGGAAGAGCGCAAATCAAAGAAGATCTCTTTCAAAGAAGATACCAAGAAGAAGCAATCAAAAGATCCTTTTGACTTGGAAGGATTACAAAAAGTTTTGAAAGCCATGTCCAATGAGATGGTCGATATCAAGAAGCAAGTAGCTGAGACTTCTTCAAAAAAGCCCTTTAGGACTTTTAAAAGAAATCCTCCCGTCGAGGTGAAACCACCCAGTATTGTCTCAAACGTTGAATCTGAGGAAGATGAAGAAGAAGAGAATGCCACTGAAGGGCAGACCGACGAGGAAGAAGTCGTAGAACTTCAAGGAATGTGGGACTTCATCCTCCCACAGGAAGAGGATCAAGAGGCACTCCCTGTTAGCACGAGAAGCAGAAACCAGCTTGATCCTCCCCAAACTACCCCAAAACAAAAGGGCGCAAGCCCTGCAACAAAAGACAGGGTCGTAAACAAAAAGACAACTGCTAAAGCGACCCAGATTAGCCCAGTCCAATCTGAACAGACGCCTCCATCAAGAACACTAATAGTGTCGGATGAAATGGACTATAACATCATTGATGATATGAAGAAGACTAGGGCTAATATCACTCTGTACGAATTGAGTAAACTGAAACACCAGCAGAAAATCATGATGAAAGAATTACATGCTGTGCCTACTACATCTTTACCTACAGCTGCAGCTTCCCACAATTTGGGAAGACCTCCAATCAATACGATCAATAAGATTGATCCCAATGACATCGCCTTGATTGGAGGTAGATCGAGATCTCATACTCCTCCTTTTCTCCTCACATACGAAATCTTCAACAAAAACGTGCACAATTGCTTGGTCGATTCTGGTGCTTCAACAAATATCTTACCAAGGTCAATATGTGCCAAATTAAGTGTGCAACCTCAAAAGTCCGCGGTACGAATAGTTCAGCTTGATCGATCACAAGTCGAAGTGATTGGTGAACTAAACCAGGTGACTATAAGAATGTCGTCTAACCCAAAAGTGTGTCAGGTTATCGACATTCTGGTAGCTGATATCCCTGAGTTCTATGGCTTAATTCTCAGCAGGGATTGGTCAGAAAAACTTCACGGATATTTTTCAACTGACTGGTCGCACATGTGGTTACCATACAATGGTAAACCGAACCAGATAAAGGTTGAACGAGAATTGCACCAAAAATACATAGTGACGGAGCTAGAAGGAGAAAATGAAGCCATCACGTACAATAGCAGCATTGTAGGCAATTACGCAACAGATTCTTTCTTAGGCAATTTCAGTGCTCATATTTCACCTTATTTAGAGAATTCAGTTTTATCCCAAGTTGAAAATTTCTCTCAAACTGATGACTCGAAATGTTTTAGTTTTTTAGATAATTCTGTAAATACTTCTTTATTTTGGAAATTATATTTTGATGGATCTAAATCCAACGAGGGAGCAGGAGCAGGATGCGTTCTGATCAACCCGGATGGGAACAAGATTATGCTCACATGCAGACTTGAGTTCGATTGCACGAACAACACAGCAGAGTATGAAGCCTTGGTTCAAGGTCTATACAAAGCAATCAGACTAAATGTTAAGTATCTTCAAGTTTTTGGAGATTCTGAGATCATCGTAAAACAGGTACGTAGCACCATACATTGCCTGTCTAGTAATTTAAAGCATTATCAATCGCTAGTGCAAGATCTCACTTCGCATTTTATAGCATTTAACATCTCGTCAATTCCAAGAATTCAAAACGCAAGCGCAGACCTGTTGGCTAACGTAGCCTCTAGACTTATCCCTTCTGAAGAGTTTAGTCCTGATAGGTTTTCCATAGAATTAATTTTTAAACCTTCCATTCCTGACAATATCACCAACTGGAGAGTGTTTAACGACGACCCAGACATCGTAAGCTTCCTCACCTCTGAAGGATCCTACACAAACCAGATAATTGACGAAGACTGTCACGATCACCAAATACAACAAAGTGGCACTGACAATGCTATACCCAAATCAGTGGTCAAATTAGAGGACTTATATGACCTGAAAAGTTAGTTCAAAAGGTCAGCTAACGCCAAACTTTACAGTTCAACTCTGAACTACGAATCAGTGAACTTGGGAACCGATGAGAAACCCCAAAACGTCAATCTAGGCCAAGGCCTAGCTCCTGAAGAAAAGTCAGCATACATCCGTCTTCTACGACAGTACAAAAATGTCTTTGCCTGGAACTACGATGAGCTAAAAACTTATAACACTTCTATCATTCAGCACACTATCCCTATGATTGACAACGAGAAGCCAGTCCAGCAGAAGCTCAGGAAAATGCACCCTAACCTAGAAAATCAGATAAAAACCGAGCTTAATAAATTGTTGAGAGCTAAAATAATTTTCCCCGTTAGGCATTCCAAATGGGTATCTAATATGGTACCCGTTAGGAAGAAAAACGGAGACATTAGAATATGTATTGACTTCCGAAACCTCAACAAAGCCTGTCAGAAGGATAACTTTCCCCTCCCACCTATGGAGCAAATTCTACAGGCAGTAGCAGGCTCAGAATTGATGTCATTCCTGGATGGATTTTCAAGATACAATCAAGTACTGGTGCATCCTGACGATCAGTTAAAGACTACGTTCCGAACCAAGTGGGGCACTTATGCATATCGAAAGATGCCATTTGGTCTGATCAATGCCGGGGCTACCTTCCAGAGAGCCATGGACATCGCGTTTAAAGGATTAGTCAATAAGTCAGTAGTGATTTACCTGGATGATATAACAGTGTACTCCAGAAAACGGAACAACCATCTCAGAGATTTGAAGCAGATCTTTCAAAGATGCTTGAGGTATGGGATCTCGCTCAATCCAAAGAAGTCCTTCTTTGCATTAAGCGAAGGGAAATTGCTCGGATTCATAGTGTCGAAATCTGGTATCCACATAGAACCTGACAGAATCAAAGAAATTTCCGAGATATCCATGCCCCATAACAAAAAGACCATGCAATCCTTCCTAGGACAGATCAATTTTGTGAAAAGATTTGTCCCGGATTTTTCACGTATTATTTCACCCTTACAAAAAAGGATAAAAAAGAATTCAAACTTTAAATGGGGTCTAGACGAGCACGAAGCGTTTAACTTAATCAAACAAGCCATCATCAACGCTCCATCCCTAGCAACCCCAAATTTTTCAGAACCATTCATCTTATACACGTTTGCCTCAGAAAATTCTTATGCTGCGATCTTGACCCAGGCAAACCAAGAAAAGGCAGAAGCTCCAATCGCATTCTTTAGCTCAAACTTACAAGGTGCTGAGCTGAAATATTCGGATGTAGAGAAACAGGCGTATGCCGTTTTCAAAGCGGTCAAATATTTCAGAACCTTCTTGCTAAAGGCTCATACCAAGGTCATAGTACCATTCCCAGCGGTAAGAAACCTCCTGATTCAGAAAGACGTGGGCGAAAAGAGAGCGAATTGGATCACCGCCTTGCAAGAATACGACCTGGAAATCAAGCCAGCACACATCGTAAGAGGCCAAGGCTTCTGCAAGATGTTAGCTGGAGCATCGCAAATCCCCGAAGAATCGCCTAAAGAGGTACACAGTATGAGGTAAGCCTAAACGACGCAGAATCATTTTATGCTGACATCATTTATTTCCTGAAAAACGGATATGCTCCATTTCACCTGGATCACATCAAAAAGAGAGCCCTGAGGTTGAAAGCTAAACAATATCAGTTCGTAGATGATGTCTTATTTAAAAGAAACTATGATTCTATGCTTCTTTGATGTCTTGAGAAAACTAAAGCCGAAAAGGTTTTGCAGGAACTCCACGATGGACCAGCAGGTGGACACTATGCTGGAGAAGCCACTGCACACAAAATCTTACGTGCAGGATACTACTGGCCCACGCTGTTCAAAGACTCGTACAATCACGTAAGAAAATGCCAAGTCTGCCAAACGGCTGCAGGGAAACAAAAGAAGTCATCCATGCCACTGCAGCCGGTTAACATCGAACAGTCGTTCAGCCAATGGGGCCTAGACATAATAGGTGAGATCGTTCCTCACTCCTCTAAACAACATAGGTATATCCTCACTGCAACTGACTATTTTACTAAATGGGTAGAGGCAGTTCCTCTCAAGACAGCTAATTCTGAAAACATTGTTGAATTCATAGATCAGTTTATCATTACTAGGTTTGGATTGCCAACGGCCTTAATATTTGATAACGCTTCATATTTTTCTGGAAATACCATGACTGAGTTCGCACTCAAAAGAGGGTTCAAACTGAAGTATTCCGCCAACTATTATCCGCGAGGTAATGGGTTGGCTGAATCAACGAACAAGAACCTAATCAGGATCATCAAAAAGACAGTCGACCAAAACCAAAAGAATTGGCACAAAGCGCTGGTAAACGCCTTATGGGCAGACAGAATTACCAAAAAAGCCTCTATCGGGACTTCTCCCTTTAATTTGGTTTACGGGAGAGAAGCAGTTCTTCCTACTCACTTACTCATTCCCTCCTTGTCCTTAGTACAATACATTGACGAAGTACCTACTTCTCCCTTACAACTAAGGCAAATGGAAATAATCAAGTTAGAAGAACGACGAGAGCAGGCCAAGAAAACCCATGCTCACCACCAAGCGCTGATAAAATCCTCTTTTGATTCGAACATAATGACCAGAAAAAACTTTCAGATGGGTGATTTAGTTTTGAAGTGGGATAAGGCTCACGAAGAAAATGGCAAACATACGAAATTCCAGAAGTTATGGCTTGGTCCTTTTCAAATCGTAGAAGTCATAGCCCATCGACTTTTGTGTTGCAGGACTTGACAGGCAGGAGAGATTCTCTGCCTGTAAACGGACAAATCCTCAAAGTATATTTCCCATAGAAGGTCATCCTTCTGTTTTTGTAGGATAATTTTAATCTTTTTTATCTTTACGTTAGTTTTCCATTTTTTTCATAAATAAGGTTGGTTGTGAAGGATCATAAATAGTATTCATGAAGAAACATACCATTTCTCTATCAGATTTTGATTTCACTTGTATAAATAGCAAAACTTTTCGAAAAATCTGACTTTTATTATTGACAGGTAGAGTTAACTTTAGCCTGAATGTGATGTTAGTTTCAACTTTACAAAGAAATCTGGGATGAAAGTAACTTTTGGCAAAAAATTGTTTTATGCCAATGCAATGAAAAGTATCATCAATAGCAAAATAAGTATTCTCTGCAAAACTGCTGTTCTTAAACTCTATTATTGTCGTCCAGAGCTTTCTTAAGGAAAAACAATGACTTCCTCCCTGCTAAGGAGAATCGCAGCATCCAGAGAAACAATCCAAGAAAACACTATATCTCAAAGAATAAGAGGTCTCATCGCGAGCCGGCTTATCATGATCACAGATATTATAACTTGCTGACTTTGCCACTACTGTCTATCAAAACAGGGCAACGACTCAAGATTGTTGCAATCGAAAGACAAGGGGTCTCATCACGAGCCAGCTTGTTCAGCAAAAGTGTAAATCAAGTGGATGACTGTGTCATAATTTGGCCACCAAACCAAGACATTGTTCTTTAGAGAATAAAAAATCAAAAAAGAAAAGAAAAAAGTTTCAAAAGGATTTTTCTCTGGAATGTTGTAAATAACCTCAAGCAGGAAAAAGGATCATTGCTGGCTAACATGGTAACCCTGTCGAGGCTATGGACGCTTGCGGGCAGCAGAGGCTCTACCTACGACAAAGGAGCATACTTTACAAAGCCAGTACGCAGAGAAGACCTTATTTTGTCTTTGAAAAGACTGAGTAATGACTAGGTATGAATACAAGAAAAACCCAGAGGAAACAAACAATCAGAATGAAATAAGAAGTTGTGACGAAGCATCATAGACAGGATAAAAGGTAATACTCTATCTGTCCATAACAAAATTTAGGCATAAGAAAACTTTTCTGTTTTGGAAGTGAAAATGCAATAGAACAAGCAGAGATAACTGGTTCTTCACAGTGAATCGCCATTTTTGTGGTCACCAACAACCCCCCTTCTTCACTTGACATTAGCAATAACGTCAAGCAAAGAGGGGACCCTCAACAAAAATCCCAAAAAATATATTTTTCTAAAGTTTTTGTATTTCTCTCCCTAAGGCTTAAATCGCATCGCAAAGAAAGGCCGAAGCATTGCTCGAGCGCGAAAAGCAAAACTGCGACGGAGTGATGCGAAGTTCATCGCGTCGCATACATCACACGCGCCCCTTTAAAAGAAGACCTTCGAGAAATGCCGATCGCCGACATGCGATATCACAAATCGCAAGCATCGCGCTATGCGGCGTAACCATTAAACAAAATTTGCGATATCTGCGATTTGCGATTTGCGATGGCAGCGATTTGCGATCTGCGATGGCAGTGATCTGCGATCTGCGATCTGAAAAGACTTATCACACGATAAACCCAAATTAAGTGCGCGCCTTGAATGAATTTAATGACCGCATGCTTGAGTATCTAGGAATGATTGCATTACATTTATTAAAGAGTCAAGTCATGATGAATGTCAGGGTTATGCATTCATTAGAGATTAATACTTTCACGTCAAGTCTTTTCATTTCCCTTCTTCTTTGCGTAGACTGCAAGACACGCAACTAATATAAGTTTATATGCAGGAAACATTTGAAGGAAAGAGGAAAGCGCCAATCAGATAGCAAAGAGAGAATGCCGCCGCAAACGGATGCCGCATGCAGCAGAACCGCGGATTCCAGACTATCAGCCAACCGGCACTGATGAAATTAGACCATCGAGGACTTAGAGTCAAAGGCGCACAAAAGCAGCATGTTCAGGAAATATCCTGAAGCTCAGACTTGGTAAAGCAGAGAAAGAAGCGCATGAGAAGGAAGACGCTTCAGGAAAACCTGGAACAAAGAACGGAAACAATTCTTAAAATAGGGAGATGTCCATACAGCACGACTCCTAACCCACTCAGTCATTCGCACGACCGGAAACCGAAAACAGCAACAGCAAAATCAGTTCGAGAAGAACCTGGGTTATGCTAAATATACACGCGGCGAATACACCCAGCTAGAGAAAGGTTTTCGAAAATATCTTCTGGTCTGCCGGAAGGAAGTGCCAGCTCCTGTTATTTCCACTTTTATCTCCCAAGCAAAAGAAGAAAGCGGCCAGCCGACTCTTCCCAGAAAAATGTTGCACTGTTGACAGCACTAAAGAGAATATACAGAAACGGTCAGAAATTAGATTTTAAGTTTAGAAATAAAGTTGCTTTTAGTAAAAGGGCGGTCATTTGAAGCCGATTCCCTAATTTCATGTAATTAAGATTGATTAGTTAGTAGTATTTAACCCTTCTCGTCGCATTGGAGAAGGGTCCGTAATTTTGTCAAAAAACTTATCCTCAGAACATGCACTTTTGCACCCTCGGAGGGGGTTTTTGATGAATGGACGGATCGAGATTTATTTATGTTTGCATTTTAATACCTGCTACTGATGTTGCACTTCTGTACTCTTAGTAGGCATTAGAAGCAAGTAGAGATAGATCATTATTGCTTAGAGTCTGTAGGTTTAAATCAGTCATAAATGGTACTTTTATCTCTTGACTAGTTTTTACTTGCATCCTTTGAGTAATATACAGTTGATGTTATTTATATGTTAACGTATGAATGAGTGGACTACCATTTGGCACTTTTGTACGGTGGAGTCGTTGATTTATGCTTGATACATAAATAGCTGATTATGCAATATGCTGTTCACAATCGTCTTGCTTAACTTTTTATGCAAGAAGGTTCATCTTTATTGATTTATATTTTCATAATAGCTGAATAATCTTCATTACCAGTTATTCTGAGAAATCTTTCTAGATTGCATAATGGAAAAATTCTGCCCCGGGTTAGTGTAGATTAGAGGTATTGTCTTTATTAGATTAAAGTAATATAGAATCATTTCAGAATTTAGAATTAGATTGGTTAAAAGAATAGTTAGAGATTTCCTATTTTCATTCCCTACACACATATACATCACTATTTCTACACACACACCCCTTAGAACGGGAAGCTGGTCCCGTCACCCCCAGAGGACCTGCTACACCAAATGGATATGGAGCCACCAACCAGGTTCTCGACTGGGTGGGTATCCCCCTTGTTGTCGACCCGATTTCGGGGCCCCCAACAGGAGGTTAGATTCCCACAATCCTATGGCATCGTGGCCATTCAAATGATTATCTCTGCACTAGAAAAACACTTTGAGATGGTCTTTATTAGTAATTAGGTATTTTATTTGGAAATCCTTATCTGCCATAGGTAGATAGTCTAAATCATGGTGAGGGGTGGTAATGGGTGCAATATTTAGGGCTACCGAGGTTTCCATTTTGGTTCTTATGGATTCAGAAAGGAAACTGAAGTTTTCTTTGAAAAATTGGTAAAACAAAGAGTCTAGGGGACTTGAATTATAAAAGTAGTGACAAAATTATGGTGAATTTTGGACTTTTCAATCAATTTGCAGTGGAAAACAAGTATTTGCAGGGTTTTCTTGATGGGAAATTGGTAAATACCTGCTTTTTAGGACATGCAACGGAATGTAGGTACTAGGTGTGACTAGATGGCTCTGGGCGGCGTTGACAGCAAAGTTTGAAGATGGTTGGCGGCTGAGAGTTCAAGCTGGTTGACCTTGTTGTTTTGTTTGCATGGATGTACAGGTTCACAGAATAAACGATGAAATGATTTTCTTTTGTTTTGTATACAAAGTCAAGAATTTGGTGGGTTTCAGGATTTGGATGAGTGACATTGATGAGCAAATGATATGATGTTTTTTCATTTAGTGGAAGGTGGTAAGTGGTTTATATCACACCACTTATGGAGGCGGGGCGATATTTGGCCTCCAGTGAGCGATTCCATAGAATGAATGACGCATGGCGGAGGCAATATTCACAAAACCGCTTCGCAATCCCACACTAAAGTTCGGTCGTGGAGGGTCGTGTGAAATGTACGACAACCATTTGATCTAGAAGACTTGATCGGATCGCTATCGGGGATGCGAGGTGACAGGAGTTTAATGAGGGCGGGCCCGACATAATTAAAGGTTTTTAATCATATCGGGGGTGACGAGATTGGTCGAGAAAGCTATTAATTAACCATGGGGGTTAATTAATCCTTTGTTAATGTGGCTGGGGGCGGGGTTCTTAATTAGTTACATATTAACTAATTAATCCCCATTATTGATATTTTATGGTTATATCTAACCAAAGGGGCAAGGTATTAATATTCAGGGTTATTACATAGCTAAAGTAATACGGGAGCAGGTAGTTTGCATAGGGGAATTATTAAATAATATAAGTTAGAAATTAATATGACATTGGATGAAAAATCGCTAAGTGTAGAACATTTTCATGTGTGTATTTGAAACTTAGGCTAAGTGAGAAATGAGGGTTTTTATGAGAATATTTTAATTTCCCTAAGTAAAATAAAATTTTACTTAGGAGAAACTTATCAAGGGAGTGAATATTTCATGAAGGGGTGTGATGATTGATGAATGGGCTTAAGTACTTAGGCTTTATAAAGTATTTGGCCGAGGGTCCGGTCCATCCAGGAGTCAGAAAAATGCTCCGAGCCCCTCTGATTTGATAGATACCTTGGTACTTAGGGGAAATTAGTGAAAATTTAGGGAAAATAAGTAAGGGAGTTAATTATCTTGACTTTTCTTGCTTTATGTGCCTTGCATGTGATGTATGCCATTTGCCTTATGATGAAAGTGAAAAGATTTGCACATTTTAGACATATCATTCATCATATGTAATTCTACAACCATCATCTACCTACCCTACCTACTTAACCTAGCATTTTTACTTCTTTATTAGGATGCGCTTAGACTGGAAAACCCTTATCAAACCTTCCTTTTCTTTTACATGGTAATCCCTATCTAAGTCTACACTTATTACATCCAAGGGCTAAGATTAAAGTGTTGAGCTCCTTTTATTCACTCTACCTATCTATTTATCTGCCAAGATTAAACAATTTGGTCAAATCTTTATTCTCTACTTCTAAAACATGAAATTGAAAATATGAACTAACCAAGCTTAAACTATTTGACTATTCATAAATTGTGGCATAGGTGATAAGCTGAACACAATTTTTTTATTATAAAAAAATAAAAAGTAGTGAAATTTATACTTGCACACTTTCATGGTATTTTCTTTTTGTTGGGGTTCATTTTCTTTCATTTTTTGACCATCTTTTATTCTTTTCACCCTTTGATTTTTCTTTTAGGGTATACCCTCTTTACATTGTTTAAATTTTTTGATTTTTTACAAATTTGGAAAACCTTTGCAAGAAGTAAAGGTATGAACATATTACATAGCTCATCAAGTCAATCATGATATATTGGTATAGGGGCATAAAACATCCAATCCATTTAGCTAAAGTAACCCTTCCTTTTGTGCATGGCAGAGATATAGGTCCAGCTGAGCTACCATCTTTAATGTGTTATATTCAAATTCTATTGACAGCAAAGCCTTCTTCCCGTAGACCAGCTCAGAGGATGTGAACCCTGTGGTGGTTTTCTATGTGGTGTTATAGGCCCAGGTGGCCTCAACCAATCGATATGCCCAATATTTTCTGCTGCTGCTCACTACCTTCGTCAAAATCCCTTCCGAGGCTCTGTTAGTGACTTCCACCTATCCATTTTCTTGTGGATGATAAGGGGTGGAAGTTCTGTGCTTAATTTTGTGGTGTGTGAGTAGGTCTTTAATCACATTGGAAGTAAACTGACTCCCTTAATCTATGACTAATTCTCTTGGATAGCCAAACTTGTAAAAGATATTCTCCCTCAAGAACTCAGCTACTTTTTCTTCTGTTGCTACCTTGATCACCTTTGTTTCTACCCATTTTGTCAGGTAATCAGTACACAAAATGATGTAAGATTTCTATTTTGAAGGATGGTTGATAGGACCCACAAAGTCCATGCCTCACTTCTCAAATGGCTCAAAAGTCACTTGAGGTTGCAGGGGCATCTCATCCCTTGGAGTAGGTTTCCCCATCCTTTGACATCGGTCACATTGGTTGATATATCTTCTGACATCATGATGAAGAGTGGGCCAATAGTAATCTGTTGCAAAATTTTGAAGGCAGTCCTCTTTGCTGCAAAATGGCCCCCACAAGGCTTGTTACACAGTAATTTGTCACTGTCTTCATCCCAGTCCTCCTACTGTGTCATGTGTCCAAGTCATACATGCTCATGTTAGAAAAATGCTCTCTAATGTTTCCAAATGACCCACTTTTCCAAAGGTTTCTACCTCATCGCGTCTGTTGGCTAAATAAACGCGCTGAAGGGCGCTCCAAAACAGCCCAGAAGCACTGCCATCGCGGAAGTACACCTAATTCCCGCGATGGTCCGATTTTATGTGCCAGCGCGACTGTATCTTGTAGTCTTTAGAGATGACCTAACTAGCTACATTATTCAATAGCGATGTCAGCACAGAAGACTAGTTATGTGCCCGCGATGATCCAGATTAGACGAATTTGTTCCAATAGTCAGCCTTCCAGATGACTCCAACCTAGTTGTTGGTCTAGTTTATGTCACCCTCCTTTCTCTGGCGTGGTTGTTCTGTCATTTGTGCTACCTTCCTTGAATATAAGATCACTCTTCCACCTTTCATGGAGACTCCTTCTCCTATTTAAACTCTCCCCATTGCTATGTGTTGTTAGTTCTTAGTTTTGGGAATGGTTGCTGATAGTGTTGTTAGTGCTTGTGAGTTTGCTAGATAGCTGGGGTGAGTGTCATAAGTGTGAGATTGTTGATAGCTTGAGGAAGGTTGTGAAGTGCCCTTGATCTTGTGTAAAACTTGTGAGTGAGAGAGACTTGTATGTTAGGAGATCCATCTTTAAAGAGTGAATGCTTGAGGAACATGCTAGCTGGATCCCTCTGAGAAGGCTTGTGACATCAAGACTTTGGTTGTAAGCTTACTCTTATTTCATAATTAATGCAATCAATGATGTTTTCCTATGTCTTGTATGTAATGTACTTGATAGCTCATGACTTCTTGACTTTATGAGTAAATAGATCATTGTTGTTCCAGTTACGTGCTTTGTTGTATTTCCTTTGCATTGTTTCAGGTTGATTACTCATTAGGAGAAGGAAGCGGAAGCTAGAGCAGTGCAACGGAACTCCATCGACCACCGGTTGAGGTAGGCCTCCAACTATGACTGTTTAAGGAAAGCTATTATTGATCTGTCCTTGTTTGTGACTAGACCCACTCTAGGGCTAGAGGGGTTACCTCTGTCTGCAGAGGGAACAATTTCTAGCATCACAAGGCCCATCATGACAGGTTAGGATAATGTCAAAAACTTCCTCCTACTTGACACATGGCCCCAAAATCTGATCTGGGCCAAGTTTGAAGAGACTGCCCCCAATCCAGGTGAAAGGAGCACTTTTCCTCATGATCTTGCTTTTCTCTTTTGAGGATAGGTGTGGCGGAAATTGTTATGAAACCAAGTAATTTGCTATATCATCAAACCATGGAGAGGGTACTGAGATAGCAAATAGGTGTTCATCTAGCATTTGATCATCCACCATTCCTTCTTCACCTGCAAGTAGATCTAATCTAGACAGCAAATCAACAACAACATTGTCCTTACCCGGCTTTTCAACAATGGTTAAATCAAATTGTTGCAATAAAAGTAGCCATATAATAATACAAGCATTTACATCTGGTTTATTCATCAAATACCTAATTGCATCATGATCAGTGTGTACAAATGTTTGATAGTCGTTGATGTAGTGTCTGAACTTATTTAGGGAATGGACTACAACTAGGAGCTCATTTTCAGTTATAGTGTAGTTTAATTCTATCTTGGACAAGTTTTTACTTACAAAATATATGGCATAAGGCAGCTTTTCATCAACTTGCCCTAAGGCTGCTCCTATTGCTTTATTCGAGGCATCTGTATGAATGTGGAAAGGTAGGGCCTAGTTTGGACCTCTCAAGGGGGTAGTTACCAGTTTACCTTTCAAGGTGTCTAGAGCCTCTTGACAGTTGTCAGTCCATACATGAACTCAGCATCTTTTCCCAAAATACTAAACAATGGTGAGGCTAGCTTACTAAAATCCTTAATGAATCTTCTATAATACCCTATTAAGCCTAGGAAATTCCGAACATCTCTTAACTTTTGACGAGGTGGGACCCTTTGGATGATGGTAATCTTGTTGGGATCCACCTGTAATCCTTACTGAGAAATTGTATGAACTAGCATGGTCCCTTCAGTCATCAAGAATTCACATTTTTCAGGACTGGGGGATAGGTTCATCTCAATACACTTGGCTAAAACTTTTCCCAGGTTAGTCACAACTTCCTGGAAGTTAAAACCATAAGGGGTAAAGGCATCCATATAGATTTCCACTGAATCATGAACTAGTTCAGCAAATATGCTCAATACTTCTCTCTGGAAAGTGGTGGGAGTATTGTACAACCAAAAAGGAAGGACCCGGTATGCAAAATTACCCCACAGACAAGTGAAAGTTGTCTTATCTTGGTCTTCCGGGCTGATTTGGATCTGGTTGTACCCGCTAAATCCATCTAGGAAGGAGAAGAACTTCTTCCTTGCCAGGCCATCTGGCACTTGATCTATGAAAGGAAAAGGGAAATGGTCCTTCTTGGTGGCCTTGTTTAGTTCCTGATAATCTACACAGATTCTCCACTTCCCGTTTTTCTTTGGCACTAGCACCAAAGGGGAGACCCATTCGCTGTCAGAGATGGGGTAGATGAATCCTACATCTAGCAAATTTTGCAGTTATTCTTTGACGATATCCTTAAGGACTGGATTCATCCTCCTTTGAGGCTGCCTGACTAGTTTACAATCTTCTTTAATGTAAACATGATGGGTACAGACTGAAGGGTGGACTCCTTTCATCTCTTTATAGCTCCAAACAAAACCATCCAAGTGGTCTTTCAATAAGTTACATAGTTCTTTCTCCTGAGAGGTGGAGGGGGATGAGTTGATCTTCAAGGTTCTTTCTGGGCTGAATTCCACATTCTTAACTCGGAGAGAGGTCAAATCAGCCACACAGAGATCAACTACAGTATTGGCCTAGGTTTCTTCCACCAACTCTTCTAATGGCAACACATTGGGGGGAGGGTTCTAAATCAAGTTTTCAATAATATCATCATCAGTTTGTGGGCCCCCCATGGTAGCTTCCACTGTACACAATGGTGCAGAATAGACTTCATCCTCTTCTTCCTCTTCCAACCAGAGAGGTAAATCATGCTCTAACAAAGGTTGGGCAGGAGGATATAGGACTAGCTGCTTGGACATATGCCTATTCTTGATTGTCATGTTCCCAGCTCGACAACTAATGTAGGCATCCATAGTAGCCAACCAAGGTCTTCCCAAGATGAGAGGATAGCCAGTGAGCTTTTCCTTTGGCTGGAGAACCAAGAAATTAGCAGGGTACTCCCAAAAATCAATAGAGACCATTACATCTTCCACAATCCCCTCAGGGGTCACGGTGGA
This sequence comes from Pinus tabuliformis, assembly GCA_031772625.1. NCBI lineage: Eukaryota > Viridiplantae > Streptophyta > Pinopsida > Pinales > Pinaceae > Pinus > Pinus tabuliformis. The sequence goes on from CM062807.1 coordinate 1,225,795,723, forward strand.
GCAGTCTTCTAACTGCAGTACTGTTGTGGTCTTTCTCAGGGAACCCTGAAGGTTGAGCTTGAGCATAGTGTTCTTGGTCATCACATTAATGGCAACCCCTAGATCAATCAGGGTATGGGGGATTACGGTTCCATTGATGTGGACATCGATTACAGGACTCCAAGGGTCTAGATATTTCGAACAGATTACCTGCCCCAATATCAGGTCAGATAATTGTCCTATGACATTGATAGCTGGAGCATCTCTCTTGCGCCTGCCTGGGTGCCTAAAGCACTTCTCCTTGATCATTTTGTTGTATATAGGCACATCCTTTATGGCCTGGAGAAGTGGTATCTTTACACATAATTGTTTTAATTCTCCCAGAAGTTCAGTTTTTTCTGGGGACGGTTGTGTGGTTCCAGTTAGTCTCTCAGGAAAGGGTGGAATGACTTCTGGTTCACTTTCCTATTTTTCTCCCTCATCCTCCTTAGGAGGAGGTTGGCTATTTGGGAGAACCTTCCCAGATCGTAGTTTAATCTCCTCAATTTCCACAGCATAGGTCAGACATGATGTTTCTCCACTATATACCTTCTGGACCTGTTTGTTATTGGGGTTCATGTTCGATTGAGCAGGTATTTGGTGTTGTCTTGGTGGAGCAGGAGGCAATGGTTGTGGTTGAGCCGGTGGTGGAGGCAAAAGAGAAAGAGGAGAGTTGTGCTGGGGCCTCCACCCCTGATGAGGTGCATTCCACTAAGGCTGTAGCTGAGCATAAGAGTGAAACAAATGATAAAATGGCAGAGCCCAGTATTGAGGAGGATATGACCAAGGAGGAGGTGTCGACTAGGAAGGATGAGCAAGGGGACCCCAAGAAGGCATGGAAGTGGCTTGATTGGGGTTTTAATAGGTCTGGGATGTCCCTTGCATTCCCTGTTGGTAAGGTCTGGGTCCATGTGGCCTCCTTTGGTTCATGAAATAGAGTGGTTCAGTGGCTCCTTCGGCCCCCTGATATGCAGCTTTAATTCCAGGCAAGGAAGGGCACTAATTCATAGGATGGTCTTCTTCACAAACTAAACACACTTCTATATAGTGCAATGGGCATTCATTCCTAGGATGCTTTCTAGTGCACCTAGGACAAAAGATGGCCAAAACTCTCTCGACTTCCTCTTGTTTCCTTTTGATATGCAAGGTATCCATTTGCATGGCAAGAGTCTGCCTCATCTCACTCTTGAAATCTTCTGGCCGATTCTCAAGTTCATTTCTAAGGGATGAACTGGATGAGGGTGTACTGGCTAAAGGTTGACTTCCCCTACCTTTCTTTCTAGCTGACCTAGAATGGTTTCTAAATGTAGTCTTTATGTCATCATAAGGTAGTTGGTAGATGTCTCCCCCAGCCAGCAAATGGAGGGTATCTAGAAGGTCTTCAGGGACTCCTCTGAGTAGAACCAACTTCAGAGATTCGGGGTCAAGTGTGCACCTGGCCCTTTTATAACTGAGATGAAACCTCTCTTCATAGTCTTCTAAAGATTCATCACTTCCCATGGTCATTCGAAAGATTTCTTCCTTGGTATCCTTTGACCTACAGTAGTCCTGGTATTTGTTGTTAAAGGCTTGCTGCATCTGAGCCCAAGTTGTGACATTGTTTCCAAGTAACCCCATGAACTAGCACAATGTTGCATCCTCAAGGGTAGAAGGAAACAATTTCAACTTCTGCTCGTCTTTTGCATAGTCATAGGTTCGACAGAGAACAAAAAATTCAAACAAAAAGGTATCAGGATCTTCAATTGTCAATCCATGGAAGTGAATTAAGGCTGAAGGACTTATGTTTTTTCGTTTTTGTGTCCCCATTGGTCTCTCAGATAGGAAAGGAACCTTCTATTCTTTCCCCATTTCCTCTAACGTTTCTGTTTTCAACCATGGTCTCAAGAGGAATGGTTTCTTGCTCTTCTTCTGTTATAGGATCTTCGTATATCTCTGGAGGTTCACCTCTAGGTTCTTCTGGATCACTTCCACCAAAGAAGAGAGAAGGGTGACTTAGTGATGTAGTGGGGGTGTTGGGTAGGAATTTTCTTGAATTGTCTCTTTTCCTACAAGGCATGAAAGGAAATCTCTTTTTGGGTGATTTTTGTTTTTTTCTTCTTATACCTGCAAAAATGAAATGGATTGAACAAAAAATTGCAACTAACTGAAATGGACTTGCTGAAATGGAAATTGTAGAATTGAAATGAAAGTGGGAAATGACTAATCTACTCTTGCTGAAATGGAATTGCAGAATGGAAATGAAAGCAGGAAATGCCTAATCTACACTTGATGAAATGAAATTACATAATGGAAATGAAAGCAGGGAATGCCTAATCTACGCTTACTAAAATGAATTTGCAGAATCGAAATAAAAGTAGGAAATGCCTAGTCCACTTTTTTAGAATTGAAATTGTAGAATCGAACTTGCAGAATTGAAATGAAACAACTACTCTACTTTTGTCGAAATAAACTACTTAGCAGAATGTTGCAGTAGAAAATAGAAGAAAAGCAGTAATCACAAAATACTCTGACGCTTCCTCGGCAATGGTGCCAAAAAGTGGTGAGCACTAGTATTAAGAAATAATGCTGCACTTCTGGGGCTTCCTACTTTACTTTTATCAACCCAGTAGTTCGTAACAAACTTGGAAGTGACAATGTTGTATGCACAAGTACTAGCTCTTACTGCAGGCTGTCACTTGATCAGCTGGCGCAAGTTTTCTAGGAGCTTAAGCCAACTTCTATGAGTTATCAGAAGAAGATTTAACTGTGATGAAAGGAAACTAACTTTACAGGGGCTATTCTACTTTCAAAGAGAGGATGAAACCTGAAATGAAACGTACACCCTAGCAAACCCTAGTTTACCTGCTGACCCTACTTTTGCATGAAAAGAGATGGAAACTACTGAAATAGGGGCAATTGACTACTAAAAATGTAAATTGCATTTATTCAAGCTACTTCTGAAAAGAAATGAGAAGAGATCATCTTTCTGTACTTTTGAGTGTTTTTATGTGAAATTATTATGCTTGTGATTTATCTGGTTGTGACTGTGCAGAGGATTGGTGGAAAAGGAAGATAGAGTTGGTCGTTGCAGAGGTGGAGGAAGGTGTGAAGAGGTCCTAAGAAGCCCCTAGTACCCTTCTGAATACTTTCATTGCAATCAAACTTTGAAAAATCACTCACAGGAAATTCTACAAGAGGCTGCAGAGGATCTACAGGAGGATCTATAGGAGGAGGCCGAAAGATGTTTTTAGAGTTTTGAAGGTGGAAAATGATGGGAAAGGGAAATGAAGGCCAAATGAGGGTGTTGAGGTGTCTAGAACTTGTCAAGGAAGATCAGGGATGAACGTGATGGTTGGATTTGTTCAAATGGCAAGAAGGCAACTTTATGGAAAAAAACGCAGAAAATTAGGGCAGATTGGCGAAATGTGGCAGATGAGCTGGGGAATCTATGAGGAGTGAGTTGGTGCTAGCTATTTTATGGAGGAATGATAAGCTAGGATGTCCTACAAGAGATCTGCACATTTACTTATCAAAACCGACCAAAGAAAGAACTAACGAAAAGAGTTTTGTCTAGCTTGACCTAATTACTGACCTACAAACAGAAAAACGATGAACAGTACCTTATGAACAGAAAAACTTGAAAGAGAAATATGGTAAAAGAATAGGAAATGATCTAAGAAAGTGAATATGAACCAATATCAACTTTTTCAAATCAAGTTATCACACTAGCAGTTGCATGGAAGAGAAAAAATTGTGTTTTTGGTTGCAATAGTAGTGCCTTGTCCTCAAATCATAGTCCCAGGAAAGGAGAAAGGAGATCAAGACCTGATTTTGGCCATTTTGAATCCTTTTCTATCACTATAGCAACTTACTTAAGCAACTTGAAACAAAAACAACCATGCTAACCATCAAAAGCAACCTATTCTAATGAAGTAAAATGAATCTATGCAACAATAATTAACTCATGAATGGAAGCAAAAACATATAAGTACACAAAGGAGGTGTTGGGTAGCTTGGGTTGGGCCCTAACCCAAGAGATTCAACCCTCTAAAAGAGATCAGTGCTGGCTCAAATCCTGCTTCATCTTCATTATCAAAAATAGTAGTTACATCACATAAACTGCTCTCAAAAAGAGCTCGAAAATGAGCTGAGCAAAATGCTGCACAAAACTGCAAAAATATACTAATAACTGGCTAACCTACAGAGGCTCAAATCCTTCTCATTTATACAAATGGGGAGTTCCAACAGTCCTCCTTAAATCAAGGAACTCGGCTTCTTAGAACTGAAGGTAAACAACAGTCCTACTTGACTTACTCGGCTACCCCTTGGAATCATCAATGTGGCCCTTTGTGCTCCGAGTTTCTGATGGAGGATTCGAGGAAAGGGGTCATTAATGAAGTAGACACCCCCCTACAAGTCCTTTTCCCTGTTTTCCTCGAGTTTGGCTACCATTTTCTCATTAATTTCTTGTCTTTGTCCAAAATTGTCCAAAAAATCTGCATAAAGCACTCATTAGACTACATGGCAAAGTGACTAACCCAAGTGACTAACCCAATTCACTCTATTAGCATAAATATATTCAAAAACATGCAAAAGACTAATGAGAATGGTGGATTATGTCGAAATAAGAGGTAGAATGAGCCCATATAGTTACCCATTTCTGGGGCTCATCACAAACTTAAGAGGAGTTAGCAATATATCTGTGGCATACAATGTGTTCTTCATTTGATGTCATGATGCAATGGAGTGCATGTAATAAAATCAAATCCTAAACTAATTGCAGAAAATGAAATGTTCGAAATGGAACCTTAACATATTGCAATAAAGAAAGTGCAAGGAAAGAGACGGAAATTCAATGCTAAATCACACCATTTCCTAATTAATTGCCAAGAAACTATGCTTTGGACTAATGCTAAATTATTATGAACCAAATGCTACTATCTAAGCATGTGTTATAGACATTTTTGTGCCTCGCATCATGGAGCATGGAATGTCAATAATTACAGGGATCCTCAGTCCCTAAACATGTTGTTCTTACCCCTAAAAGAACAAGGTCATCAAACAACAGCACTTCCAATCAGTTCTCCACCTGAAAACACTTCAAAACAGGCTTATTTTGGATCATGTCAGCTGCTTAACTGAGCTTCTGCGCTGTAATGCAACTGTCCCACTCTGTACCTACGCTGGAAGTCAAAAGTAATGAAGGCTACCTACGCTGGGTGAGATTGGCCAAGTGGCACAATCATCCTGCAAGGTGTCAACTGCCCAGGAAGCTTCCAAACTGACACTTGGTTCATCAGATTCGCCTTGTGATGAGTAAGAGGTACTTGATCACCATGTGTAAGCAAGGATCTCCAAGTGGACTCAAGAACTGAAGATTAACTGAAGAGGGAGAGGACACAAGGCAACTTCATGTCAGTCTCAAGCTGACTCATCCTTTCTTCTTCTCTCCTATATATAGAGCTCTTCTATGAGGTCTAAGGAGGCTGGAATTTTGTGTAAAGCAAGGAGGTGCTGTTGGATTACAGTTAGAGCTATTGGGTGATTGTTTTACTAGAGGTGAAGAGGAGAGTTCTTGCTGCTGGGGAGGTGCTGCTGGATTGGAGCCATCATTGGTTGTAACCTTCTCAGAACCCTATTACTTCTATCAATAAAGTTTTGCATGTTCTCCTATATACTTGTATTGCATTGATGTATTGTATTTACATGTATATTTGATTCACTCTAATCCATGCATCAGTTATGAGTACATGTATCTTGTAGTTTCCTCTCTTGTTTTGTGCAGGGCTTGTGTGTAGCTAGACCGGCAAAGAGAGCAAGGAGCTGGAAACAAGAGACAAAGAGAGAGGATCAAGATCGACTAAGTGAAGGATACCAGGTTGGTTGATCATTTTTTCCCTCTCTCTGTACTTTCATAAAGGAAAACATCAAAGCTTTACTTTCAGTTGTTGCTAAAGACTGTCACCTTTAGAGTAGGGATAGGGTCATCCGCATCGGATACTTTTTCCCACAACAAACTGGCGATTCCACTGGGGAGCCTAGTATCTTGTTGGTGTTTGTAGTATTTTTCTATTCATTTCTTGAAGAAAAGAGTACCAAATCGAAAAGCTTTTGACTATATCAAAAGCGAAGTAGAGGGACTGCTACTCTTGCTCATTTGCTGAGCAGATTCAAGATTTGAAGAGCTTATCTACAAAAGACTCTTTACTCTTTGTGATAGATCTTCATCCTCTTGATCATCCCTTAGCCTGTACTTGACCTATAGCTTTTTATTTCATCAAAAACAGTGCATTTTTGAGCTTTTTATGACCCGGAATTCTTTGTAGACGAAACTCTCATGAGTCAGTGCAGGCTGTACACAGGCAGTCTGCATTACAGCGCAGGTACTCCCTTCGGGAACTGCGCTGAGAGTGAAATTGGCAGACTAGAACCTGCGCTGGTCCAGTTAGCCCTTGTCTTGCTCAGTCTTCCTGTTGTGTCTTGGCCCTGTTTGCACTTGTTTTTGGCTGATTGCTTGCTGGTTATTGTACTTGCTGTAAGCCACTTCTCCTTGACATTATTCCGCCTCAGTTGTGTGATGAAACTGTGAATGTTCTTTCAGTATTTCTTGTTGCAGTTACAGTTTCCCATTGTGAAAAGCGAACCAGTATAGCTGTGACCTCTTAGATCCTGAACTGTAAAAGTGTCTTTGTGATCTTAAGAGCTAGTTTTATTACTGTTCATGGCTGTTTGAGTTTGTTTGTTTTTCACTTTATGGTTTGAATTCATATATTTTTAGTGTTGAAACAAGTACCTGTAAAGCGTTTTTTTCATTTTAGAAAAACTGGTTTGTTTACGCTTCAAATTGAATTCGAAAATCATACAACAGTTTTCCTTTTATCTACATCAACATTAAAGGAAAAGAAAAGAAATACATGCATCTTGCATTTGCATTTTGATAAGTTTGGGTGTCTGATCTAGGAGAAAGTGCATTAGTTTGTGCTTGGTGCTCTGTGTGGAAAGATATTGTTTTTCTCTCCCCTCAGTAGTTAGGATTTTCAAAGCTAAAAAGATTGTGAAAGCTTGCTTATCATTTTAGCTGCATTTAGGAATTTGTACCAATACATCTCGTGGTGATCCTGAAAGACAAACTGATAAACAAGATCAACTTAAAATATATTGAATGAATCTAAAAACGCATTGTAACATAACGCTCACAATAGAGGTCTAGGTAGAGACGTGTTCCGGCGTCATTAAACGTAGTGACTGTCGATCTCTACGAAGGTGGGTGATTCCTCCTGAGGGACGATAGCACTAATACGGACTTGTGCTCCCGCGTACCGTCGCGTATATTGGGAGACCCCTATAGGCTTTTATCCTTTATCCTTAGGAAGCCGTGTCGACCGCCCTACTGATCGCGATGCAGTGAACACAGCATTCACGAAGATCGACCACCCGTACCGTAAAACGTATTCTGTGGTTTCGCGAAAGGTTTGGCACACCCTCTGCCTAGATCTCCAGAGCAGTTTCTTTTGGCCTTTTTCAAACTCTATAACTGAAAAAGTCCAACCGAGCATTTGTCACTTCGGGCTCGTTAATACATCGAAGGCGACTAGAGTCATCTTTAGCTTTTTCTCGACTCTTAAAACATGAAAAAGCAAAGTTGTGTCTAAAAGCGTCTAATAAAATTCATTCAATACGGAAACGTAATTCCCCTTTTTGTACTTTAGTTGATCAAATAATCCGCAACCGTGGAGGAAAGTCAATTAAAACCCCGTCGTTCAGGGAGGCTTGCGAGTCAACCGCCTTTGTCTCCGGAACCGAGAGTAGTACGGACGAAGCGAACTCGCTTGACCAGGTCAAAATCTCCTTTTAAAGTTAGAACGGAAGTTCCAACAACATCTGAGATTCTGGTCACTCCCAATATTTCTGGAATCCCTGCCTCCATTGAAGAAGTTCAACAGCAACAGAAGGACAGTGGTACTGATCCTAGTCTGAAGACAAGTACTTGCATAACTGAACCAGTTCCATCTGAAACCGGTCCACAGAGTCTTGTTTTTCAAACGACTGTCGCTGTCGAAGCAACCCCTTCTTCGGCACCAGAAATCTTTTACGGACCTGACGGTCTGCCTCTTCCTCCTGGTCTGATTGCAATAGAGGAAATCGTAGAGGACCAGCAAGCAAATACTCCAATTCATTTTGGAGTAGGTACCCCTCTTTTTCCTTCTGCATCAGAAGTTTGTCTATCACCACCAGAAGTTCCTGAAGAATCGTTAGGAAGTTTATTGGATAGACTTAAAATGTCTGAACAACTGTCGACATCTAGAACTGTGCCAAACGACACAGCGACAGCAGAAGTTCCTGCTGCCAATCCAACGATGTTTGCCGGCATACCATCCGTCCCGACTAGCTCTCATCAGCTAGAAGGAGTCCACCCAGGGACTATTATGACAACTTGGTCTGTTCCAGTTTGTTCTTCCGGTATAATACCCGGTAATTCTTATGTTGAAACTAGACAAATTGATCCCTTTGGGAATCATTTTGGGCCATCCAGTCCTCAAAGGCCATCTATACCCTTGAGCTCCGGATTGTTACCGTATGGGGGGAAATATGCCCTTTCACTTCCCCTTTCGGGGGGATACCCATACGGCAGTTTTCAACCACATTCAGGTTTGACTGAAGTAACGACGAGTGGTTGGGTACCTATGTTACCCCAACAACCAAGAGTTGTATATTCCATGCAACAATGTGTACCTATGTCTAGTATCCCGACAACGCCAGCAATTGTAACCGTGTCGCAAGTTCAATCGATGCCTGTTGTATGTCGACCCCAAGTTGTAATGCAACAGCCTATTGACCCTGCAACACAACCACAATCACCAACTGCCGGGACGACACAGATACAAGCGGGAACCATAACCCCGCATCTTGGTCCGTCGGTTAGTGTTGCACAGCAAAACATGGCTTCACAACCATGGATGGTGCAATACCAACAACCTCAGTTTCAACAGGTGTACCAAGGATCTGAGCAACAGATCTTTGCGAATAGTGGGCAACCCTATATTCAGAACGGGTTAAACCAACCACTTTACAGTGGCCAAGCCCACCAGCCATATCAGTCATATCAACATCAGTTGCATTATGCTGGTGTGCAAAGACCTACTGCTCAGGCGATTCCATCGTATCCTGGGTACGCCTCGCCAAACCTGAATCAGCAGTTGCCATTCGTGGCGACCTTAGAATTACCAGATTTACATCGATTAACGAACGATCCAATCGCCTATGCCCATTGGTGGCCAGCGATTCCTCACAAACTTCCTTCAGACATTCCTAAATTCAATGGAAATCCTGGCGAAGACCCGTCGAATCATGTGATGACATTCCATCTGTGGTGTTCGTCGAATACCTTGAATGATGATTCGATAAGGCTTCGTTTTTTCTAGAGGACATTGACTGGTCCGGCGGCCAAATGGTATATTGAATTACCTAGAGCCTCTTTCGACAATTTTAGTTCCCTAGCCACGACTTTCTTAACACACTTTCAGTTACCTATAAGGTACGAAACTGGGACAGAGATCTTGACCAATTTCAAGCAGACAACAGCCACACATATATCTGATCATATACATGAGTGGCGTCGTCGTCGCAGAATGGTAAAGACCTATGTTCCAGATCAGCTATTGGCTGAGTGGTTTATAAAGTCGCTTCTGCCGGCAATAACAGAAGATGTGGCCAAGGGAGGCGTCGTAACAGAGGAGCAAGTTATTGCTCGTGCTCAATATTTGGACTTAGTGTATACTCAGTTGGGCACGCTCTACGATAAGATACCTGACGCCCCCAGACCGGAATTTTCAATCCCTCCTCCTCCCGGATCGAACAGTGACTCTCATGACGGTGATGGTGTGATTGGAACTGCAAACGCTAAGTCGACAAGGGATTCGAATAAGAAAGCCCGTAAGACTTCGAATCAAAAAGCAAATCAGGAGATTCTTGCTTCGGAGGTAAATGCTGTATCTACGGATAAAGACAAAAACTCCAATCAACCAGGAAGCAAGAAGAAACAAAACAAAGGGAAGAAGAAGAAACAAGGTGGATCATCCCCTCAAAAAACTTCTTCAAACCCTCCTGGGCAAAAGAAACAATTTCCTCCATGTCAAATATGTGATGAAAATCATTCAACAAAGAACTGTTCGTTCAAAGCTGAGTTAAAGAGGTTCCTAAAAAGTTCCCAAACTTCAGCTGTGTTGACTGATCCGTTTCCCACCCCAGGTCAGAATATGGTTGATAGTGGAAATGCTTCCCCGTCTCAAGTGCTTATGCTGTCGGTTTCTAAGCAAAGTGATGCTTTGATCTTGACTAGGAATAAAGATTATGGGAATCCGCCGGTGTCGAACGACAAAGGGAAAGATCAACCCAGTAGTTCGACAACGACTTCGGCAGAAGTTGTACCCCCCCTCACGCATGAATTAACAATAAAGCCGCCTAAGGGAGTAGTCCACAAATCGACATTCAACCCTCGCGCCAGAGCGGCACAACACTATAATATAGTGGAGGATTTGGCCCAATCGCCATCTGCTATGTCGACTCTTGAGGTACTACAAAATTGCCCATCCCAAAGACAGGCATTGTTATCTGCAATTGGTGGAGTGGATCCTAAAGATTCCAGTCTTGTATCCTTTGATCACAAAGGATATGATCCTCAGTTACCAGCGCAATTAGCTTTCCTTATTCAAGTGAAAGCACTCAACAAAACTGTTCATAGAACGATTATTGATGAGGGAGCATCGACATGTATCATGTCGATGAGTTGCTGGAAAACTCTTGGATCTCCAACCTTGTCGCGATCTTCGACGACATTGAAAGCATTTGACGGTAGGTCGTACACTCCGTACGGTATCCTAAATAACTTTAAGGTTGAACTAGGAGGAAAAACAGTAGAAATTGATGTTGAAGTCATTGATGGCAATCTGGACTATAACATCCTACTGGGAAGACCATGGATATATGCCATGGCAGCTGTAGTGTCGACATATTTTAGGAAGATTGCATTCCCGTTTGAAGGAGGGATTACGATCGTCGACCAACAGAATTTCCTCCCTAATGGTTCACAAGTTACCGGAAGCATTCCCCTGATCCATGGGAGCGACCATTCGATAAGAGATATCGGAGTAGGCTTGCTAAAAGATCCCACAATGATGGGAACTTTCGCGTTGCCAAGTCCTTCCCATATAGTGGATATACCGTTTGTAGCAACATGCAACATGGTATCTTCATCGAAGGTCGCAGAAAACAAAGTCGTCATGGATCATCAAGAGGTATTGCCTCCTAGCCCCATTGAAATATTGTAGCAATCAATGTTTCAGGCATGGGAGGCGAGCCCAAATGAACGATCGTCAAGCGTTTGGGTAGATAGGTCCGAAGAATATGGTACCCCATTAGATCCATGGTCAAAAGTTCATGGGACTGACGAAGGAATCTTACAATCAATGATGATTGAGGGGGCACCGTGGAATGATCACCACCATCGTTCCCTTCTTCCAAACTGTGAAGAAGAAACTCATCACGACCTATACCACCCTTCAGTGTTTGAATTCCTAACAAATACTGTAAATACGGTGGATTCAGAGAGAAACCTATCCAATATTGAAGAGACAGTAGCCATAAACATCTCGACGAAATCTAATGTTGTTGAGAATATTCATGTCGGCAAAAGTTGTTCCCCTTCAGAACTGGAAATATATAGTGCTCTCTTTCGCGAATTTAGAGATGTCTTTGCATGGTCATATGATGAAATGCCAGGAATTGACTCGAGCATAGTTGAACATGAGATTAAAATGTATCCTGATGTCAAACCAGTAAGACAACGGCTTCGGCAGGTACATCCGAAGAAAGCCGCTGCCATTAAAGCGGAAGTTGAAAAACTCCTCCATGCTGGATTCATCTACCCGGTTCCTCTAACCGATTGGGTATCGAATATTGTCCCTGTTATGAAAAAACAAGGGACGATAAGAGTGTGCGTCGACTATAGGGATGTGAACAAAGCTTGTCCAAAGGACAACTACCCTACACCCTTCATCGACCAGATAATTGATGAATGCGCCGGATGTGAAATCTTTTCCTTTATGGATGGATTTTCCGGGTATAATCAAATAAATATCCGCCCACAGGACCAGTCTAAGACTGCATTCATCTGTCCGTGGGGCACATTCGCTTATCGAAAATTACCCTTTGGTTTAAAGAACACAGGGGCGACGTTTCAGAGGGTAATGAATTATGCCTTCCATGACATCAAGAACATTGTTCAACCTTATCTCGACGATCTTCCGGCTCATTCGCGAAAGCGGACTGATCATCCGCGGCATTTGAGAGCAATATTTCTACGTTGCCGACATTATAAGATAAGACTAAATCCGCACAAGTGTGTGTTTTGCGTCGGTTTTGGTCGTTTACTTGGCTTTGTTGTCTCTAAGGATGGAATTCGTCTCGACCCCTGTAAGGTTCAGGCAATCATTAATTTGCCTCCACCTTCAAATTTGCTTCAGATTCAGAAACTCCAAGGGAAAGCAAACTTTCTGAGGAGCTTCATTCCGAATTACGCAGAACTTGCCAAAGGTTATACTCGTCTTTTGAAAAAGGATGTACCTTTTGTCTGGGACCAAGTTGCGCAAGCTTCCTTTGACGCTCTGAAAGATTGTCTAGTAAGAGCATCATTAATGTACGCCCCGGACTATCAAAGAGATTTTAACCTGTATTTAGCTGCAGCAGATACGACCATTGCGATGGTCTTAGTGCAAGAAGTCGATGGAATTGAACATCCTATATATTATTTAAGTAAAAACTCAAATGATACAGAAAGTAAATATTCTTATGTTGAAAAACTAGCGCTTGCTGCTGTTCAAGCGATTCAAAGGTTTCGACATTATGTCCTCTTTAGGAAAACTACCGTTTTGTCAGATTGCAATCCCATGACATATATACTGTCGCGACAGTTGCTTGGGGGCAAATATTCAAAATGGATAGCCATCCTTCAAGAGTTTGATTTAGATTTTGTAAAATCCAAATCGAAGAAAGCTCTAGTTTTCGCGGAATTATTGTGCGATCTCCCATCGTCGTCCAACGATGAAACATCAGAAGAGTCAATCGTGGATGAAAATTTGTTTCTGATATCAGTAAGCGATGAGTGGTATGGAGATATCATTGTTTATCTCCAAACCCAGAAATTTAGGCCTAATACCTCACACTCGGAACGGAAACGTATACGATACCAATCAAAAGACTACATGATCGTCGGTGATACACTTTACCGTCGTGGCGTCGATACAATTCTGAGGAGGTGCCTTACCCAGGAGGAGGCTGAAAAAGCCCTGAATGATTGTCACTCAGGCGCGTGCGGGGGGCATCAATCTGGATATGCAACAGCACAAAGAATCTTACGAGCAGGATACTTCTGGCCAACTATGTTTAAAGATTGCATAATAGCTGTCAGAAGTTGCCATGCATGTCAGATCTTTGATAGCAAAACCAGAAGACCGCCCGCACCCTTACAGCCAATAGTTGTTGTTGGGCCCTTCGCCAAGTGGGGCATCGATTTCATGCAATGTAACCCCACCTCGACCGGGGGGCATGGGTATATTATAGTCGCTGTTGACTATTTTACCAAATGGGCCGAGGCGATGCCTACATTGGATAACACTGGTGAAACAGCTGCCCTTTTCTTTTTCAATCATGTAGTCGCCAGGTTCGGCGTTCCGCAAGCTATAGTGACAGATCATGGATCGCATTTTCGCAATCACATGATGATTGAATTAGCTGCCAAACTAGGGCTATCTCACGACAGCTCTACCCCATATTATCCACAAGCCAACGGACAAGTTGAGGCAATCAACAAGGTCCTGAAGCGAATGTTGCAAAGGATGATCAGGGTTCACAAGAGAAGATGGCATCTAATCCTGTACTCAGCATTATGGGCTTACCGAACCTCGGTAAAGAACGCCACTGGGTTCACACCATTCCAATTGGTGTATGGCCTAGAGGCAGTATTACCGATCCAGTGCGAAATTTCGTCTCTTAAACTCGCAATTGACCTCCTCCCCGGAACCTCAGAAGAAGAGGCTCGTTTCCTGGAATTGATCCAGTTGGATGAAAACCGTCGTGATGCCGCTTTGGCGAACGAGGCTCATAAGAAACCAGTCAAAGCACAGTTTGACAAGAATGTCAAACCGCGCAACTTCTCTGAAGGTGACTTGGTTTTGCTTTACGACCAAGAATCCGATAAATTAGGAGCAGGAAAATTTCAGTCCTTATGGATGGGTCCCTATATTGTTAAAAGGGTGTTAGCAAAAGGAGCCTACGAGTTAATGGATTATGACGGAATACCACTGGCGCAACCCCGTAACGGGTTGTACCTCAAGCGTTACTATGCCTAAATAGTAACCTGAGTGCTTTTGTTGTATTTTGTTTTCGCTAAAATGTTTGTTTTGGTAGTAATCCACCCTTCTCGTTTGTTGCAGATGTCGAATTATTCTGATACATATGTGGGATATGCCGACGGAGCGAGTCGTAGTACGCGGAATTTGTCCTCCGCTGCCTGGGCCATTTTTGATCCAAGCGGCGAGTTAGTGAGCTTCAGAGGTGCGTGTATTGGACGATCAACAAACAATATCGCTGAGTATAGTGCGTTGATTGAACTCCTCTCTAATACCATCGCTCATGGTATACGCCGACTAATTGTCAGGCTAGACTCACAACTTGTGATACTACAACTCACTGGTATATATTCAGTCCGCAATCCAGCTATGTATCGTATGTTTCTAAGAGTTAAGATTTTGGAAAGAGAGTTTGATTCAATTCAATACCAACATATTTCCAGAAACTTGAACACATTAACAGATTCATTAGCAAACTACGTATTAGATAGACATTTACAACATATATAAAAAGAGATGCATCGGTGCTATGTAAGTGGATCACAAATAAACTGAAATAAACTCCGAAAATCAAAATATATAAAACTGTTTATAGTTTGTACATAATGTGCTGTAATCAAAACAAAATCGGTCATATGACCTAGAACTCAAAAAGATGCTAGGGGGCACCCTAGCCTAGTGGTGCTCATGAAAGTACGTCACGGTCTGTGCGATCATGCGCAAGAGACGAGTCCATCGTCTAGGCACGCCAATAGTGTGCCGCTGCAACTGTAAAGGTAACTCGTCAATCTGTACATCCGGAAGACCACGAGTAAGGCTCTCAACCTGCTCCTGCACAGCTGCAAGTATCTCAGTATCACCAAGGTCGTGAATAACAACCCTCCTAGCAGGCTCTGCTGTTGGGGCAGCAACTGGCGATCGTGGACGAGCTACTGGACGAACAGGACCAACATCTGCATGCACCCAAGAGTTTGATCAGTTTTGAACAGTAACATCATGAATAAAAAAAAAACAATAAACAGTGATATGGTCAAAGTTTTTACCAATAGCGCCCCATTGCTCGCCATCCGGAAGCACCAAGTCCGGATCACCTCGGTAGTCCATACCCACGTATGGATACTCAGAAAATGCCATCTCCTGACGCTCGAACCACCTAAAGAAGGACTCAGTGAAAGTAATTTGAGGTTGACCAACATGCCGGGACATATGGTCAACCCACCTCTGCATGCGTGGCTCGGTCGGAGAAGGCAAGTCAAGTATGATGTACTGAGGTTGCATCAATGGGATTTTCTCCAAGGCAAAGGCAGTCAGGATAGAACCAAAACCAAAGTTCTTGAGCCTCTCGTCCTTTACCTTGGTCAATTGACTTTTCATCTGAACAAGTACTGCATCACACCAGTTAAACACTTTCGGTTGGAGACACTCCAAAGCGTGCTGCATGTAAGATCTGTTGGCAACATGTAAAGCTGCGCTACCGGCCATCCTACCAATAGTAAACAGAATGGACCTAAGAGACCTGTCAGTGATGTCACGGATATTGATCTTGCCGTCTTTGCTCGGCTGTGAACCTTCCCGGCAATACTGACGGATATAGTCTCTGGTGGAAGTAGTCCCTCGAGCCGTACCTGACAAAGAAACGGGGGCACCCCGCCTTGACAGCCCAGTCAAGAAGTACATGTCCTCTATGGTCAAGGGGATGGTCTTCCCCCTAATCTGGAATACTTGGTTAACAGGATCCCAAGCATCAAGCATATACTGTAGTAAAGAAATCTGTGCTCTCATGCTAGAGATACGGAAGAACTTCAGTAGGCCACAGTTCCGAAGCACGCTCACCGTAACCGGGTCATGGAGTGCAACCATGTCCTCTGCTTCATGTTCTCGTTCTCGCCATGTAAGGGACATTTTGTTCAAAGTTCCCTGCAAGCAAACAAGAGAAGGGGTAAGTTCCTAATTTTGATGGAAAACTGGCGAAAAAAAAAATCATTAAAAAACACCTGCAGGATCAGTCTTTCTAGGCCCAACGCAGGCAGAGAAGCTTCCCCTTGTGCTGAGAGGCAGTCTGCTTTAAGACCACCTGAAATACAGTGCAAGTTTCGAAAGGGAAACCTGCGCTGATGCCAGGGCGCTCTAATGAAACCCCTGGGGCCCAGAAACCCTGAAAAATGTGCATGAAACTGAAAAAGGAAACCATGAAAGTAAAGGGCTAAGGTTCAGCTCCTACCTGGTCCAAACGGCGCCGAAAATCGTCCACAGAATCTCCCGGAATCAGCTGGTGAAAATCAAGGAAGAAGAGGCACCTCCAGAGCTCCAACAAGCAAAATGCAAATGAAATGGTAAATGAGAGGTAAAAACACCTTTTTATGACTTTTTACACAGTTTAAAGTTAAAATTAGGGTTATAATCTCCTTTTCATGCAAATATTGTCCATTTCTAACAAAGTTTGTTGCAGCAATTGAATGTGGAGTACTACATTTGAAAAGAGAAAAGCTAGTAAAAGTAAAAAATCAAATTTGACCATGAATCGAGCAGTTTTACCACGGAATTTATGCTCGTTAAAAAATAGAAAAGTGTGAGCAGAGTTTTTCCGCCAAAGTTCAAGCTCATTAAAAAATGAACCTATCTCGGTAAATAGCCATTGCGATCGCAAATTTATAAGCCTTAAAAGCCTTGGTCGTGTTTTCATCCATCACCTCCATTTCATTTGGCCGATCGTTCACCCCCATATGTGTGTTTACCTATTTTGAGGAACAGCTGCGAAGAGTGATTTCACCTAGCCATCCTTGTGACACTACCGTGATTGGAAAATTCCAATTTGTACCTGGAATCAGTTGCTATCCCTGTTTATCACTCGTTCCTCGAAAGACGAGTCTTCTTTGAGCTCTTTTCACTGACTCGTGAAATATGAAAAGTTTGCCGAGTTTTTTGGCCTTCTAGCTCGTTAAACGACCGAAAGCTATCCCTCCTCTAGATTTTAATCTTTTTTGGACCTGAGGGATTATTGCACAAAAAGATCGAGCGCTTGTCTTGTTCGGCTCGTAAAAGTACCGAATAGCCATCCCTTCTGTATTGTTTTATACTTTTTCGGACTTAAGGGATTAGATGACGAAAAAGGAATTATGGAGTTGACTTTCTGTACCTTTTCAAACTCTCTAAAAATGAAAAGGACCGAGTTTTCCTTGTCGTTAGACTCGTTAAAATGATTAAATAGCGACAAACTTGTCTTTAGACGAGAACGAGTTTCCCTATCGCTAGGCTCGTTAAATCATAGCGATGGGCTTGCCCGAAGGGCAAGTTATAGAACAAGCATATGTTATCCTCCTCAAGCTTGACAAAAATAAAGAGGTACTGGTCAGAAATGACTAGGGAAAAATTGGGAGAACATTCAAAGTTTAATGGTAGCAAGTCACTCTTGAACATGACACTTTTCCTCCGTATCACATCGGGTTGGGTTGTTTCATTCACCGGTCTCATCACCATGGTCCTCGCCACACCATCCACGTTTGGGGTAATGCTACCGATCCATCGCATCAGTGTCGTTATATGTTCAAGAGGGGTCTTTCTGAAAGTGTCAACCATGTCCCATCCGCTGCCATACATTATCCTTCATCCATTCATGATCGCCACCCTGAATCATATGTCACAGTTTGTTTTCACCTCCACTAAAGTCATTAGCTCCGTTCCGTGTCATTGATGTGGGATTCATTAAGGCCCTCCTTTGATGGATCGCTTCTTGTCGACTTCAACTCATTATCCAAGAAGTTGATCTAGGAACACCCCCATCAGTACTTTGAAGCTTGCATGCCTCAATGGCAAGTTTCTCACTTCCGGCGACAGGTATACATCAATGACCTTCGACCAGAAGATTTTGCGTGGGGTTCGACGCCAAGTCCTTTATTCACGCCACGTGAATTGTACTGCAGTACCTTGAGGGTCATCGTCATTATTGGTGATTCCTCTCGCGCTTGTTAACGGTTTTCATTATTGACCGGTAATCAAGCGATGTCTTTCCATGTTCGACTTCCGCGAAATTCTCACATGGATCGACTTGTACTTAGAGTGAAGATCGAACGAGTTTGAAGACCCCGGATCTAGTTTCATCCATCCGGGCTGCGATATATGTTCAGGAAATATAAAAGCATTTGCCATGTACATCATTGCAGCAGATGATCATCCTACTCAAAGGATGATAATTTCAGCAGAAAATTATCAGTCTATCTTCAGACGATCGTCTGTCATATGTACCAAAATGTATTTATAAAACGCTGAGCATGGGAATGCCCGCCTCAGCTAGATCATGAAGAATAATGATGAATGAAAAATAATGTATTGTATTGTATTGTATTACAGGGCACTCTCCTCAGCACTGGAACGAACTTCGGATCCTCTAGATAAAGCATTTCACCCGATAAACGGCCTCATACTTTAGGGGGCAACTGTTATAGACATTTTTGTGCCTCGCATCATGGAGCATGGAATGTCAATAATTACAGGGATCCTCAGTCCCTAAACATGTTGTTCTTACCCCTAAAAGAACAAGGTCATCAAACAACAGCACTTCCAATCAGTTCTCCACCTGAAAACACTTCAAAACAGGCTTATTTTGGATCATGTCAGCTGCTTAACTGAGCTTCTACGCTGTAATGCAACTGTCCCACTCTATACCTGTGCTGGAAGTCAAAAGTAATGAAGGCTACCTGCGCTGGGCGAGATTGGCCAAGTGGCACAGTCATCCTGCAAGGTGTCAACTGCCCAGGAAGCTTCCAAACTGACACTTGGTTCATCAGATTCGCCTTGTGATGAGTAAGAGGTACTTGATCACCATGTGTAAGCAAGGATCTCCAAGTGGACTCAAGAACTGAAGATTAACTGAAGAGGGAGAGGACACAAGGCAGCTTCATGTCAGTCTCAAGCTGACTCATCCTTTCTTCTTCTCTCCTATATATAGAGCTCTTCTATGAGGTCTAAGGAGGCTGGAATTTTGTGTAAAGCAAGGAGGTGCTGTTGGATTACAGTTAGAGCTATTGGGTGATTGTTTTACTAGAGGTGAAGAGGAGAGTTCTTGCTGCTGGGGAGGTGCTGCTGGATTGGAGCCATCATTGGTTGTAACCTTCTCAGAACCCTGTTACTTCTATCAATAAAGTTTTGCATGTTCTCCTATATACTTGTATTGCATTGATGTATTGTATTTACATGTATATTTGATTCACTCTAATCCATGCATCAGTTATGAGTACATGTATCTTGTAGTTTCCTCTCTTGTTTTGTGCAGGGCTTGTGTGTAGCTGGACCGGCAAAGAGAGCAAGGAGCTGGGAACAAGAGACAAAGAGAGAGGATCAAGATCGACTAAGCGAAGGATACCAGGTTGGTTGATCATTTTTTCCCTCTCTCTGTACTTTCATAAAGGAAAACATCAAAGCTTTACTTTCAGTTGTTGCTAAAGACTGTCACCTTTAGAGTAGGGATAGGGTCATCCGCATCGGATACTTTTCCCCACAACAGCATGGAAGCAAGAAGCATCAAAAATCAGTAATGTGCAAGTAAAGTGACTGAAATAAATCTATTTTTGTGTTTTTTGTCTTTTCATGAAAAATCAAGTATGCGAATTAATTTCCTTTGAAGATGTGGCAGGTGAATTAAGGACGTTAGAGGTTGGATGGAAGGGTTAGAATATGGTTGAATGGTGTGGGAGACCCTTGGGAGGCTTTTGGTGACTTCCTATAGGTTTTATCTCAATTCAGCCTCAAAACAGGCCATTTCAGGAAAACCTATAGGATGTACTAGAAATACAATGAACCTATAGGATACATCTGAGAGAAAAATGTTAGGTGTTGGTGGTGATGGGAGGCCTAGGAAAGGTGTGTTATGGGTGGAATGGAGTGAGAAAATGCCTAGGATCACTTAAAACTCAAAACCAAAGTTGGAAGATGGATGGATTTTCTCAAAAAGCTTGGAGAAGTTTCCTTGTGAAATGATGAAATTGGTAAGGGTTTAGTGACCAAGAAAACCAAATCCAAATTGGATGGGACAAATTATTTTATTAACTAGGATTTTTTAGGTCCCTATTTGTTTTTGGGAAAACTAGTATTTCTAATAAATGCTAGCCCTCTAGGTTTGGTAGCTAACCTAGAAACAACAGTCAAAGACATTCACTATCTCTCCTACGAGTGATAGATAAGAAAGAGATTATGAAAGACCAACTTGTAACTTTCGCTTGAATCCTCGCTTGATCTCCCTATCCTTTGGCCAATCCCATAACTCCTCCCCGTACTTAACATGCTTGGAGAGTACCTGCATAGCTACAGAAACAAAGACCTATCAAAGTATAATGATCCATCACAGCATAAACATCATAGGATCAGAAATATGATAAACAAATGAATGCATTTACAGTTAACACAATCAATTGGGAAAAATCTTGAATAACTTTATTGATAACAAGGAGAATTACAACCCCTAAGAAGTTTGATCTAGCACCATCCTCCCAGCTTCAAGCCTTCTTCACCTCATGAATCAACAAGAACATGCCAACAATAACACAATACTCTTACCTCAATACTAAAACTACCAGCACTTCCCTACAACTCGGAATAATTCAGCCTTCTGATCTCTTGGATGAGAGATTGTTTTATAGATGATTACAGGAGGTTGAGTCATCAATTGGGATGATGAATGCCTTTCTATTTTTAGGAATTGTTTCCATGAAAGAGGGGAATTGGAGGTGGTTTCCTAATTCCTTTGGTCATCGTTAGGCGAACTCAAAGGGGCAAGTGGCACAGGAGAAGTTTCTAGAAGTTTCCATGAGCAAATGATTCTCAAACTATCCCAGAATTTTGTCCTACCTCACCCATCTCACCATACATAGGGCCAAATTGTGATGCATACCACTTTGACAGTGTGGTACCTACTATGCATAGCACCCTAACATAGGGATTTCTGCAATGATCTCTTTCAGGCACTTTTTGGATGAATTTTGTAATGAAACTTTTAGGGAACGAAGCATTCAGATGACTAAGTTTCTTTAGCACATAAAACAACTATATTAGGGGTTGATTAACCCTAATATCATCGAAATTTGAGTTGGGGTTGATGTGCCCAAATATGTTATAACAGTTGCCACCTAAAGCATGAGATTTTAGATATTTATGTCGGGTGAAATGCTTTATCATGAGGATCAGAAGTTTCGAACTAGAAAGGTGAGCTACATCAATTACAATACAATACATCATGATAATATGATTTTCTCATGAACTAGCTGAGGGAGGCATTTCCATGCTTAGCTTATAAACTTTCATTATATGTACATAGGTCAGATAGTCGTCTATAGATATAGACTTGTGATTCTACAGATATAGATTTGTGATCCATGATTAGGATGACCATCTGTGTAAAGCCTTTGTACATTTGATGTCTTTGTACTCCTGAATATATCGCAGCCCGGATAGATGAAACTAGATCCAGGGTCTTCAAATTCATTCAATCCTCACTCAATGTACAAGTCTAACCATGTGAAAAGATGTTCTGAGGCTGAACATGGCAAGACATCACTTGATTACCAGCCAATGATGTGAGCTGTTAACAGGCACGAGAGGGATCACCGATAATGATGATGATCCTCAAGGTACTACAGTACATTTCACGTGGTGTGAATAAATGATTTGATGTCGAACACCATGCAAAATCTTTTGGTTGAACACCATTGATGTCAACCTGTCGCCGGAAGAGAGAAACTTTCCATTGATGTATGCAAGCTTCAAAGCACTGAAAGGGTGTTTCTAAGTCAAATTCTTGGATGATGAGCTGATGTCAACAAGGAGCGACTCATCATAGGAGGGTCTTGATGTATCGCACATATATGACATGAAACAAAGTAAATGATCTTTGGAGATGAAAATGAACTGACGTCACAAGGTTCAGGGATGGCGGTCATGAAAGTGAAGGTTTGTGGTATTGCAACGATGAGACTTTAACTGGATGAATTCTCTTGAACATATTGGTGACACTGAGATGAATTGGTAGCATTGACCCGAAACAAAAGTTATGGATGGTGTGATAGACCAACGGCATGATAACCATCAAATGAAATGTCCCAACCCAGCGTAATCATGGAGATGAAGTGAAAGTGTCATGTTCAAGAGCGACTTGCTACCATAAGTTTTCAAGATTTTTCCCCAGTCATTGTTGACCAGTACCTCTTTATTTTTATCAAGCTTGAGGAGGATAACATGTGCTTGTTATATAATTCACCCTTCAGGAAAGCCCATCACTACTTGATGTTTTAACGAGTCTAGCGATGGTGAAACTCAGTCTCGTCTAGATGGACAAGTTTGTCACTATTATTTTAATGAGTTTAATGACAAGGATAACTCGGTCCTTTTCATGTTTAGATAGTTTGAAAAGATATGAAAATAAAACTCCATAAATTCTTTTTCGTAAAATAATCCCCCAGGTCCGAAAAATGATAAAATAATCTGAGAGAGATGTCGTTTCCAATACTTTAATGAGCTGGAAGAGACAAGTGCTCGACTATCTTTTCTTGTTTAAAGAGTCTGAAAAGAGTTTAAATATGACTTTATAGCTTCCTTTTCATTTTTATATCAAAGCTCGAAAAGAGAACAAAAAGTTTTCTTGGTGGTGAAAGATGCTTAATTCACCATTAGCACATCAAATTCTATTTTCAATCTTTCATTCTGCTCAAAACTCCATCAAAACCAATATTTACTTGATTCACATGGAAAAGTAAACATAAAAACTAGTTTTAACAATTCATTTTCACCATTTCATTTCTAATATTGGATTTTTGAGCTCTAAAGATGTTTTTTCCCCCAAATTTCACCAGTTGATTGTAAGATATTATGTGGACCATTTCTCATGTCGTTAGGACCAGGTAGAAGCTATCCTTATGATCTTCAATTCTGTTCCATTCTTTTTCAGTTTTGGGAAAATTTTCTCAGCTTTCTAGGCCTCTAGGGTTTAAGATTTCATTTTTCAACCATCGCACTTTGTCCCTGTCAAAAAGTGTGATGCATACTGGGTTGCTAATAGGCTACCTGGTATGCATAGCACTGTCCTAAGTGCGATCGGCACAGAGAACCAAGTTTGAACAGTTGTTTTTCATCAAATTTTGAACTAACTTTTGCCCAAGTTGGATCCTAACTTATATAGTGTTTGTATTTCATATATTTATTGGATCAAAATGGTCGTTACATGGTGAGAATGAGAGCATGAAGAGCAAGACATGATTGCCTTAAATGATTAGGGCACAGTAAATGCATTAAGGAACTGTGGTTTGCTAAAGTTTTTCCGCTTGTTTATCATGAGACAACAGATGAATTTGCTGTTGTATCTTGTTCATGCTTGGGATCCTATTGACCAGCCATTTCAAATCAGGGGTAAAGCTATTCCTATCACCATCGAGGATATTTATTTTCTAACAGTTTTATCGAGGTGGGCTGCCCCTCTTTCATTATCAGGACTCGCCCGAGGAAGTGAATTGGTGAGAGATTATATTTGTCAGTTCTGTCGAGAAGGATCTCAACCCAACAGAGATGGAAAGATTCATATCTGAGATGTTTTTTATCGACCTTTGAGGACTATTCTCTTTACCCTTGCTAGATTGGCTAGCAGTGCGGCTTTACATTTAGCAAACAGATCTTATATGCAGTATGCCTTGGAATGCCTGGAACCGAAGGTATTCAACTGGTGTGAGGTGGTTCTTCCACTTATGAAAGATAAACTGACCAAAGTGAAGGCTGGAAAGGCTAAAATTTTTGGTTAAGGGTCCATTTTGATTTCCTTTGCTTTGGAAAGAATCTCGCTCATGCAACCACAAAACATTTCTGTGGGAGTGTCTAGACCGAGAGAACCACGAATGCAGCAATGGGTAGGCACTATGGCTAGGCATGCTGGCCAGTCACAGATCTCATTTTCATCTGCCTTCTTCGAGTGTTTTGATCATCAAGAGATGGCTTTTGCGAAATATCCATATGTGGGGATGGATTTCCGAGGCGATCCAGATTTAGCATTACTAGTCAGGGAGCAGTGGAGTGTTATCGGTATATTGTTTTGACAACACTTTTTCTTTTTGAGTTTTCC
Organism: Pinus tabuliformis; assembly: GCA_031772625.1. Lineage (NCBI taxonomy): Eukaryota > Viridiplantae > Streptophyta > Pinopsida > Pinales > Pinaceae > Pinus > Pinus tabuliformis. Next base: position 1,225,820,218 of record CM062807.1, read on the forward strand.
ATATTTTGTTTTTTGATTGTTACCAAGACTAAACAAACTCATATGTGTATGCAGATATTGGACCAGTTCGACCTGTGGCACGCCCATAGGAAGTAGATGTTCCAATGGAAGGAGCTATCTGGAGGGCAGTCCTTAGAGATTTGGACATAGCAGAGACCTTGGCTCAGTTGCAGGATCATGTAGAGAGCTTAACTCTCGGCATTCCAAATGTCCAGATTGATGAGTTACCCATGAGGCTACAACACCATACCACTGGTGTGCCGAGCTGTTGGACGAGGCTCCTATGCATGATAGCACAGGCAGTGACTTGTTATCATCAGCATCACTAGTTTAGGATGTTTTCTACATTCATTTTGAGTTTCTTGGGTCAGATGACCAATTTTTTCTTGGACAAAAAATATTTGTGAAAACTTATAAACAACTATCTATTTGACTTTCGGAGTTTTATTGTGGTTAATTGATGAAATCCTATGCAAATGATGATGTGAAATGCTTTCTTTACATATGTTGCTGTTGAACAAAATATGTTTAAATTATTGGAAATATGTTGATATGTTGCTATTGAGAGTCAGTCAATGTGTTTAAATTCCTGGAAATATGTTGATATTGAACGAAATCAAAATGTCTTTCCAAAAATCTAACTCTTAGGAACATGTGATGAATAGCTGGATTTTGGACGGAATAAATGCAAATAAGCTGTAGAATGACAAGTTGTGAATCTAGTCTAACAATGATTCGTTGTATGCCATGTGAAATGGAATCAAAGAGGAATTCAATCAATGCGCTATACTCAGCGATGTTGTTTGTCGATCGACCAATACATATCCCTCTGAAACTTACTAACTCATCGCTTGGAGCAAAGATGGCCCAAGCTGCATAAGATAAGTTTTGCGTACTATGACTAGCTCCATCGGCATACCTAATAAATGGTTCTGAAAAGTTTTTACATCAGCAACAAATGTGAAGTGGATTACCTAACCAAATTGAAACTCTAAAAGAAAAACTAACACACAAAAATGCGATGAAAGCATATGTACAATGAGTTTTACTACACTTAATCAAGCATAGTAACGTTTGAGATACAACCTGTTTCGAGGTTGCAACAATGGAATCCCATCATAATCGACTAACTCGTAGGCTCCTTTTGTCAACATATGTTTAACAATATAAGGGTCCATCCATAATGGTTCAAATTTCCTTGCTCCTAATTTGTCAGAATCCTGATCGTAAAGCAAGACTAGGTCACCTTCTGAGAAGACACGAGGCTTAACATTTTTGTCATATTGTGCCTTGATGTGTTTCTTATGTGCTTCATTGGCCAATGTGGCATCACGATGGGTTTCATCCAGATGGATTAATTCCAAGAAATGAGATTCTTCTTCAGAAGTGTCAGGTAGCAGGTCAATTGCAAGTTTGAAGGATGAGATTTCACATTGAACTGGTAAGACTGCTTCCAAACCATACACCAACTAAAAAGGTGTAAATTCGATCGCATTTCTCACTGAGGTCCAGTATGCCCACAAAGCTGAGTACGGGATTAAATTCCAATTCTACTTATGGACTCTAATCATTCTTTGCATAATGCGCTTCAGGACTTTGTTGATTGCCTCAACTTGTCCATTAGCCCATGGATAATATGGAGTAGAACTATCATGAGACAATCCTATCTTGGTAGTTAACTCAATCATCATGTGATTGTGAAAATGCGACTCATGATTTGTGACTATAGCTTGTGGCACACCGAATCTAGAAACAACATGATTGAAAAAAAAAGAGCAGTCGTTTCACCAATGTTGTTTAATGTAGGCATCACCTTGGCCCATTTGGTAAAGTAGTCGATAGCGACTATGCTCATGCCCCCCGACCGAGGTGGGGTTACATGTCATGAAATCAATGCCCCATTTTGTGAATGGGCCAAAATCAACGACTGGATCCAATGGTGCAGGTGGTAATCTGGTTTTACGATTAAAAATCTAACAAGCATGACACTTTCTGACAGCAAGTATGCAATCTTTGAATATACTTGGCCAAAAGTAACCAGCTCGTAGGATTTTTTGTGAAGTTACACAACCAGATAAATTCCCCCCACAAGAACCTAAATGGCATTCATTCAAAGCTTTTTGGCCTCCTCGTGCGTAAGGCACCTTCGTAAATTTGTATCGACACCACGATGATAAAGTGTATCACCAACGATCAGATAATCTTTGGCTTGGTATCGAGTACATATTTGTTCAGAGCAAGAGGTATACGGCCTAAAAGCATGGGTCTAGAGATAGATCAGTATATCTCCATACCATGGATCACTTGATGAAATTAAAAACAAAGAATCATCTAAGATTGATGCTTCTGATGTTAAATCGTTGGAGGACGAGGGAAGGTCACAAAGTAGCTCTGCAAAGACGAGAGATTTCTTTGATTTGGATTTAATGAATTCCAAATCAAACTCCTGCAATATTACTATCCATTTGGAGTATTTCGCCCCAACAATTGACATGACAAAATGTATGTCATAGGGTTGCAATTTGATATAATGGTAGTTTTGCGAAGGAGAATATAATGTTGAAATCTCTGTACAGCTTGAACGACTGCTAAAGCTAACTTTTCAATGTATGAATATTTACTTTATATATCATTAAGATTGTGACTTAAAGAATATACAGGATGTTCAATTCTGTTATCTTCTTGCATAAAGCCATACCGATGGTTGTATCTGCAGTGGCGAGATAGATGTAAAAGTCTTTTTTATAGTTTGCGGCATACATTAATGATTCTTTTATCAGGGAATCTTTGAGAGCATCAAAGGAAGCTTGCGCAACTTCATCCCAATGGAAGGGTACCCCTTTCCTCAATAGACGTGTATAACCTTTAGTTAGCTCAGCATAATTTGGAATGAACCTCCTTAGAAAGTTTGCCTTCCCTTGAAGTCTCTGGATCTGTAACAAATTTGAAGGTGGAGGCATGTCAAGAACTTTGTGAACGTTTATTGGATCGAGTCAAATTTTGTCTTTAGAAACTACAAAACACAAAACACACATTTGTGTGGATTGAGTCTTATATTTTAGTGTCGACAATGCAAAAATATTGCTCTCAAATGTTGCGGGTGATCAGTTCGTTTTCACGAATGAGCAGGCAGATCGTCAAGATATGGTTGAACAATGTGTTTGATGTCATGGAAGGCATAATTCATTGCCCTATGAAAAATAGCCCCTACGTTTTCCAAACCAAAAGGTAATTTGCGATATGTGAATGTGCCCCACAGAGATATAAATGCAGTTTTTGATTGGTCCTGTGGGCAGATATTGATTTGATTGTAGCCAGAAAATCCATCCATGAATGAAAAGATTTTGCAACTGACACATTCATCAATGATTTGGTCAATAAAGGGTGTAGGATAGTTGTTCTTCAGACATGCTTGATTTACATCCCTATAATTGACGCACACTCTAATCGTCCCTTGTTTTTTCATCACTAGAACAATATTTGATACCCAATCAGTGAGAGGTACAAGGAAAATGAAGCTAGCACACAAAAGTTTTTCAACTTCTGCTTTAATGGAAGCAACTTTCTTTGGATGAATAGGTCGAAGCCGTTATCATACTGGTTTGACATCAGGATACATTTTGATCTCATGTTCAACAATGCTTGAGTCAATGCCTGGCATTTCTTCATAAGACCATGCAAAGACGTCTCTGAATTCATGAAAAAGAGCACAATAATTATCTAGTTTTGATGGAGAACAAGATTTGCCAACATGAATATTTTCTACAACATTGGGTTTGGTTGAAATATTTATGGAGATTGTTTCTTCAATGTTAGACAGATTTTGCTCAGAATCGATTATATTTACAGAATTCGATAAAAAATCAACGATTGAAGGGTGATTGAGTTCTTTTGAATAATCTTCATTGTCATCTCGAAGGTGGGAACGATGATGATAATCTTCCCACGTCATCTCTCCTATCATCATTGATTGGATGATTCCTTCATCTGTAGAATGTATATGTGACCAAGGATCAGAAGAGGTTCCATATTCGAAGGACCTATCTACCCATACAATTGTTGAGTGCAAATTAGGGTTTGTCGCACAAGCGCAATATATTTATTGCTATAATGATTCGATGGGGCTTGGTGGCATCACCTCGCAATAATCACCACTTTCAAAATAGTTCGAATTCTTCTTAAAATTAGATGATGTAGAAGAAACCATGTGGTAGGTTTCCACCCTTGCTACTTCCGCGAAACCAGATGGTGACAGAAGGGTAAAAGTATCCATCAAGGAAGGATATTTTAGGAGACCTACTCCAACATTTTGAAGTGATTGTGAATTTCCATGTATCAATGGAATGCTTCCTGTAGATTGTGAACTATTAGCAAATAAGGTTAGCTGATTGATGACTGGGTTCGGAAATGGGTCTATCAACACTGCTGAGGTATTTGAAGCCTTTAAAGGTTTTGAGACCTCAAATCGATGTGGACAATCTCTTGTAAAATGCTCATCATTACATATCAGACATGGATAATGAGGTTCTTAGTTGTAGAAGGGGATTTAAATGATTTTTCAGGAGTAGGATTTCCTATTTCTTCTTGTTATTCTTTCCCTTTTTCTTACCTCCAGGTTGCTTTGGATTTCTTCCTTTCTCAGATGACTCGGCATTAATCTCTGAGGCAAGAGTGTTTTCAGATTGATTTGCATTTTGATTGGAAATAACAAGGGTTTGTCCAGATGGTCCCCTTGTCATTTGTGTGCTCGAGGAATCGATCATGCCGTCACCGACATGAGAGTCCCTACTCGACTTTTGAGGTGGTGGAACGGTGAAAGCTGGTCTAGGTGCGTCAGGAATTTTATCATAGAGCATGCCTGATTATGTATAAATCAGATCCAAATATTGGGCATGAGAAATAACTTGCTCTTCTATGACAACTCCTCCTTTTTCCACATCCTCAGTAATAGATGGCAACAAGGACTTAATGAACCATTCAACTAAATGCTGATAAGGAACATATGTCTTAATCATTCGACGATGATGCGGCCACTCGTTAATACAATCTGATATGTGAGTGGAGGTAGTCTGTTTAAATTTGGTCAAGAGTTCTGTTCCAATCTTGTACTTGATGGGTAACTAGAAGTGGGTCAAGAAGGTAGTGGCTAAAATCGTGAAGGTATCAAAAGAAGCTCTAGGTAATTCAATATACCATTTAGCAGTTGGACCAGTAAGCGTTCTTTGGAAAAGACGAAGTCTAGTCGAATCATCATTTAAAGTGTTGGATGAACACCATAAATGAAAAGTCATTACGTGATTCGATGGGTCTTCTCTTGGATTTCCATTGAAATTTGGGATGTTAGATGGAAATTTATGTGGAATCACCGGCCATCAAGGCACATATGCAACTGGATCATTAGTGAGCCAGTTTAAATCTGGTAGTTCTAAAGTTGCTACAAATGGCAACTATCGATTCAAGTCAAGTTGAGCATACCCAAGATAGGATGGAATTTCTTGTGCCATAGGTCTTTGCATACTAGTGTAGGGCATCTACATCTAGTAACATTGGTAAGGTTGTTGGAGATAACCAGTATAGGGCAGTTGTTGATAACTGGTTTCGAAACATGGTTGTCCATAACCTGCAAAGCCTTGTTGCCGAGATCCTTGGTAAGCTTGATATTGACCAAAACCAGTTTGAGCTTGTGAACCAAGTCCGAACTAGGGTTGGGATTGCTGGAATTGAGGTTGTTGATATTGCAACAGCCATGGTTGTTGGACCGACTACTACTGTCCAGTATTGACAGATTGACCAAGTTGTGGATTAACGGTACCAGTGTATGCCTGAGTCGTTTTAGATAAACAAACACTAACCTGAGGTTGCTGTTGAGCCCTAGAAACAAACGGTTGTTGTATAACAACCTGAGAAACTTGAGCCTGTTGCCTTGAAACCTGAGGTTGTGAGGAAGAAGGAATAGTTTGTACCGGTTAAGATACAATAGATTGTGCTTGTGACTGCGGCACAGTCGTAACAGCAAGTGTAGTGGGAATATTGGACATAGGTTGGATTGGTTGTGTTGGATATACAACCATTACTAGTTGCCAACCACTAGCTCTAACTCCAGTTTTACCTGAATATTGTGGAAAACTCTCATATGGTTGTCCCCCGGAAAAGGAGGAAACGGTGAGTAAGCATACTGATCTCCATATGGTGGCAGTCTAGTGTTTAACGGATATATTGGTCTTTGATAATTAGTTTCCCAAATTGATACTGATATGCAGGATCAAATTGCTAAGTTTCCATGTGAGAAAAACCAGATGGGATTACGGATGAGTAAATGGGAGTTGACCATGGTGTAGAAGAAACCCCTGAGTGGGTTCCAGCTAGTGATTGGTAACCAACTGGAATGGATGATGCACCGTATAAGTGTGACTCAGGTTTAGTAGAAAACATCGAAGGTGTGGCAATAGAATATTTTGCTGCAGCTGCATCAAATGATACAGTCTTGGATGTTGATGGTTGTTCGGACATGGTTAATTGACCCAAAAGTTGTCTTAAACATTCGATGGGAACTCGCAATGAGGCAGGATTAAAGGAAGCAAAATAATCAAGAGTAGCAAGATAAAGGTTAATCCCATTTCAAAAATGAAATGGGGTGTCAAATGGAGGATCCTCTACTATATCCTCTATAGAAATCAAACTAGGTGGAAGAGGTTGATCGTCAGGTCCGTAAAAGATTTCTGGTGTGAAAGGTGTAGTTTCTATAGTGACTAATGTCGGAGGGGTAACAACTTCTGGATACTGAAATTCAAAGTCTAGATGTTCAGGTAATTGAACTACAATCTCAAATGGAGGTTCTTGAACAACTCCTGGTTCAGATGTAACCTCAGTTTGAACTGGAATGGGTTCCAGACCAACTCTAGATGGAGTTGTATCAGGTTCAGAAGTATCTCTTGGTTGAACAATTTCAAATTGACGATCATTTTGTTGTTGGAAAATCTCGGTTACCGTTACACTAGGATCACTTCTAATGTCCTCAGGTAACTTCAAAACTTTCTCTTTAAAGGTGTGATGTGTTAACACCCAGGTTGTTCCCTTTGACTCCCAAGGGAATACGGCCGAGGTAACCACTAACCAATCTTTGGATTACAGCTTCTAGCCAAACTGCAATCAGAGAGGGCTCTCTCTTTAAGGTTTGTCTCTGTTTTGTGAAAGTTTTAGGCTAGTTATGAGTTCAGGGTTTGGTTTTATGTTTTGGTTGAGGGATGTCTTCTGTACCTAAGGTGGAAATCTTCAGGCAGTATTAGTCCATTGGGCAATGGAGTCTGTGGCTACAGGTTGTCTGAAATATTGAGTTGAGTTGCTGAAACTGCAGGGCCATTTAAATACATCATGAAACAAAATTGAAATTGTGATTATGAAGTGTGTTTAACCAGTGAAAAGCAATTAAGAATTTTCCACTAAGCTGGGGGTGTAAGAAAGAGATATATTGCACAGGAGCAAACTTGAATTCCTGAAACAACAATCACTGTGAAAGATATAGTTTGGAGGTGCAGCAGTTAAGAATTACACCTTATGACTATAACTGAAGAAAAACATTTATAACAGTGTAGATTGAGTTCAGGGTATTCTGTGAATAAATCCTGGAACTATTCTTTTTCTTTGTCATTAACTATGAAACACAGAAACATGAATGAGCTATGAAAAGATAACAAAACACATAACGAAGAGTTTTTAAGGAGAACTTATTGTGCCATGAAGTACGCAGGAATCCTGTAACATTTAGCAAACACCACAATGCCTCAAATAACGCAGAGTTTTGGAAATTCCATCAGCTTTTGTATTAATACTCTGGAAATTTACAGCATAAGAAACTCTCGAAGAGAAATCAACAACAACCCCTGCAAACTTATGCGAAGGGGAATATATACAATCGGTCATACAAAAATATCTGAACCGTTGAGTTATCTGAGAAATAAATACGTTCACCAACTTTACAAAACAGTAGATAAGGAAGTTATTACAGCTCTGAATACAAAATAAATGCTCTTTAATTCTGTCAAAAGACTTTTTTGACCTTTGGAGGCCACTGAGTCGGTTGAACGTTCTGTTATAAATGCTGAATGATGTGTCTTTATGTCCCTGTCATCTTGTAGACTTCTCGGCCCTGTCACCTGTGACTGTCAGTGCTGCTTCAGTGGCCGAAATAGATTTGCTGAGTTGGCACAGCCCATTCTTCTGCATGCATGCTGAATTCATAAAATTTTTCCTGTACATGATAACTTATATATTTTAGTGAAAAAACTTGGTTACAGGCTCTTGTTTACAGTATTAACTGTATCATTTTGGTCCAAACTTCCTGTGTGGGCAATTGATGTCTCAGAATTGCCTCTAAAGTCTCATATGCCTCTGTGTATTTGTAGAAGTTTGGAGGCACTTCAAACAAATGTTTGATCTCATTCATGATGAAAAATAGGTTCTCTACCCTGTTATAGAGACTTTGCCTTGATGCTAGCCCTGTTTCTTCTGAAGTACTTGGCCTTTCAGTGATCTGATTTGTAGCAAATGTGTTGACCCTTTTGGCATAATTTTCATGTGAAAGTAGTCTCCCTGCGCTGTTCAGTAAGCTAGGAAGACCTCTGTTTTGTAATGCTACAAATTTGTCCATAAACTTATTAACCTCTGTCTGCATGTCCTGGCTTCTTCTTTCCAGTGTTTGTACCAGGCTTCTTAGTGTCAGGACCCTCTTTATCAGCAAAATGGTCTCAGTTCTGTTGGAAATTCCCATTGTTTCCAACTGAGCACTTGTTCTGTTATTAAGCACATTAATCATTCTATTGGCAACCTCAGGCATATTGCCTAGAGATGCCCTTGCTCTCTGGATTTCCCTATGTGCTTTCCCTATGAGCTCCATTTGCTCATGAATGGTCTCAATGTATTGCCATTGATCAGTGATTGATTGGCCAATGTTGGCCCATAGGACTGTCTTGAGCTCAGCCACTACTTTATCAAGTGTGAGCTCCTTCTCCAGCTCCTTTATCTTCTCTTTGAGAGCCTTTATCTCTCTTCCTTTCTCAGCTATGCCTTGTTTTGACTTGTCATATTTTTCATTAAGCTTAGCTAGACTCTCCCTGGCCTCATTCAGTTCTGCCATTTGGGCTTCCAAGGCCTGAATTTCATTCCTCAGCTTTTGCATGTCCAGGCTTGGAGCCTGCTCTGTTGTTGGTGCTGGTGCTGATGTAGAAGGTGCTGCCTGTTCTGTCTGTTCAGTGGGAGGAGCAGTAGTTTGAGGAGGTTCCTCAAGGTTAATTATCTCTGGAGGAGGCTGAGATGTTTGACCTCCTTCCTTTTGTTGTAATGCTGCCTGCAATGCTGCCTCTGATTCTCCCAATTTCTCCTGTGTCTGGATCAGCTGTTTGTATAATGATACCAGCATAGCTGCTGCATCTTGGTCATGTCTCAGCTGGGCAACTTCTTCAGTTTGTGGGTGAATAGTTGCTGTGACTTTAACCATTTTCCTTAGTGCTGCCATATCTGCATCTCTTAATTTCAGCAGCGCTTGTACAGCCTTGATGTCCTTGGGATCATGCCCAAGTTCTATGATTATGTCCTCCAAAGCTTTGATTCGGTTGTCCTTTGCTTGAGAGGATGCTCTCTCCAACTCAAGTTGGGCAGCTGTATTATTTAGGCTATTTTCCAGCCTGTAGTTTACTAATGTTTTGTCTGCCAAGGAGGCATACACCATCTCACCCGTTTGCTTATGCAATTCAATTTGATCCATCGTGTGGATGTCCTTGGCAAGGACCTCAAGATTGGTCTTTAAGTAGTCTGCAGGAGACTGTGGCTGCAACGCGGTTGGCATGAAGTGGCTCATGATCATTTTGCCCTCCTGGACATCATATGCAGACATTAATCTCTGCTGGTTAGTAGGAGCCATCTTCAATAAGTGATTGTACAGCTGTATTCTTATTGGCTCATTCCTCTTCTTAATCTCAATAAACTGTTGTTTGATCCCTGTTTCAGCTCCCTTTTGGTGGCTTGAGGAGCTGACTTCTCCTCCCACTGTCCTCTCTTGTTCCTGCTGGAAGGAACTTGCAGATGCTTCCATGCTAGGTGGGCCCATGCCCAAAGATTGCCCTATAGGCATTTCTTCTTCTGAGAGGGGATTTAACCTTTGTCTTTTATCCCCTTGAGTTGTGGAGGTAGTGAGGGGAGTCTCCAGCTCTCTGTCCCTCTTTCTATTTATGTCTTCTTTTTGTGGGGTTTGGAGGACTGAGGCCTCCACTGTTGTCTCCTGCCTAGGAGGCAGAGTGTCCTGAGCCTGCTGCCCGGTGGACATTGGGGCCTCTGATGTATGCTCTTGTTGCACTGGCTGCTCTTTTCCTTGCTGCCCCCCTTGTTGTTGTTGTACCTGTTGCTGTTGCTGCACTTCCTGCTGTTGTACCTCCTCATGAGGTGGCTGCTCAAGCTCCATCTCTTTCTCTTTGCCTTTGCTGGAAGTTTGATCAGTAGCTTTGGCTGCTTGCTGATGTGTTGTAGAGGATGAGGTAGCTGCTCCCACTTGAGTGCCTGGAAGAGCAAATACATGTGAACAAAGCTCTAAGTCAGCCAACTTTTGGATATTTTTTACTGCTCTTTGACTTATTTCTTCTTGTGTGGCAGCCTCCTCTAAGGTGCCTTTCCTCCACTTTATTTGATTTGCATATTTTTCTATGTGAGGCAACCTTAAGTGGTCATAACTGGCCAGCCTATATTTGACCCTTCTTAGACTTATGAAATGATTGGGGTCGTATGGTTTCCAAAGGAAGCTAGTCTGTAAGCCAAGGGATTCTAGCATTCTATCTGCCTCTTGCCAACCTTCCTCCCTTTTATTGTAAATGAAGTGGCCTAATTGGTTTCTGACTTTGAGCTGTGCTTTCTTGCCTTTGCCTGAAAAATGGAGTACATCAGCATTCCCAAATTGCCTGAAGTATTCAAGGGCAAACAATCTCATGGGCACATATTTGGGTAATCTGTATGGGGGCAACTGACACCCATATATCCTGATAACTGTGTGGTTTTGGTAATAGTACCAATCCCCAATGTTGTATACCTTAGACAACTGAAGAACCCTCTGCATCTCATCAGTTAGTCTTGGAGGAGGTGAGCTCAGAAGCAGAGACATGGCTGGGTGGATGAAGAGGTCTATAAACTCACAATAAGTGTATGGAGAATAAGATCTGCAGTGGAAGGCAGAGGACCAATAAACCACTGACCTTGGATTGCCTTGTGCATCCACTCTTTTCACAACAAAAGGAAATTTCTCATGTTGATAATATAAGATTAAGTGGTAGATATAGGAGGTGTATCTGAACACCCTTTCTCTTGCCAAGTTCATCAATTGCTCATGTATTTTGTCAGATATGTAAGTGGCATAGTCATAACAGATTGGGGACTTGCCAGGGGAAAACATGAGCATCATTACCAGCACAGTTTCATCAACAAATTCTATTGAATTGTAGCCCAATATGGGACTAATCATGTCTACAAGGTCTCTGCCCGATTGGTTGAGGTATACATGAGAAATGGGAGGCTACATCACAGTGTCAGAGCCAATGTACAGTTCATTCAGCTTGGTGACCTGAGCATCTGTCAATTTAGTTCCTTGCTTTATCAGATCTATCAGTGATAAAGGAACTAATTTCTTATCAATATTGAAGTGTAGCATTTCTCTGATGGCTTCAGGGGTGACATAAAAAACAATTGAGCCTGAAGGGTCAATCACAGCCCTCTGAGTGGGGTCATAGCAGTCAGCACATAGGTGGATTAGGTCAGGAAACTGGTTGACCTGAGGGAGCTTGAAGATAGGGAGGAAAGAGTCCCAAATGCCCAATACATCCGTTCCACTCTCATGCTTAATCTTCAATTCATTTAGCAAGTGGATGTGGTACTTGCTATGCATTAGCATTTCCTCTGATATTTGATAATCTAGATCTGCTAATGGTTTCCACTCCAATTCTCTCTGAGGGGCATTTAAGGGAGCAATATTCAAGGCCACAGGTGCTACTGGTGCATCCATGGTTACTTTAGGACTTTGTTTGTATGTGAACTGGTGTTACTAAACAGAGCAACACAGAGGAGTATTTCTTGGAACAGAGAGGTGACTTACTGAGGAACAGGGGGTAAAATGGCAGTGGCAGCAATTGAAACACTGCACAAAGCACTTCTAGAGCAAATGCTCGGCTTCAAAACTCTCTTCATGGTGAATTATAGCAGCTTGGGTTTTAAGCCCACGAATGCGCGGACAGATTGCAGGTTTGGTGAAAACTAGGATAAACAAGGCTCTGCAGGTGAATTTCGATTCAACAGTTGAAAATGGAGGCTAGACACCGGGAACTTGCTGGTAAATGCTGTGTTTTTCACTCTTTTAAACTATTTTTGGAGATTTATGGACAAAACCAGGCGCAGGAGTAATAATTCGGATAAATACCTCGTGAAATGCTGGCAATGGTGACAAATGCAGGTGGATTTGGTGCGTCAACGGTCTTCAGGTCAATTCTTGCAGGTTGGCGACAGATTGGTCGTAAAATACATGCAGAGGTAATCAACAGTTGTTTTTGCAAAAGTGATAAAAACGACGTTTTTTGGCCAAAATATGGACTTTTGGGTTATTTGGCGCTTTTTTTGGATGACGTCATCGAGTGACGTGGCGGCTTGAGAGTGGTCCACGGGGATGGTGAGGTGGCGGGCAGGTCGAAGCAGTGGCGGACGGGGGCGCTGATGTGGTAATGACGTTGGCATGGCGGGTTCACAGAAACCAGAAACGGTAAGCGGTATGATATCGCACCGCTCTTTATACGGAAGCGGGATTATCAGAGGGCGGCCCGATACAATTTAGGGGTGACGCGTGGCAGAGGCCTGACGTCACCCTCAGAAAAATTTTGGAAGCTAACTGCAGTACATCGGGGCCGCTCCGAAATTGATAAGGGCCGTCAGATGGGAAAGCCCAGATCCGACGGCTGGCGGGAGGCAGAGGTGCTAGGACAATACGGAAGAGGGCGGGGAATAAAATAATATTTTCTTTGGAAGACGCGCCCGACGGGGACCTTTGAATTTTGGCGAATTTGTATGATTTTCAATGTATTTTTAATGCAAATATGTATTGCGCCAATACTTTGGGTAAAGCCGAAAAGTGGGTTTTCGGTGCATTTTTGCAAATAAAGCGGGTTAGGGGTGAAAATGGGTTTTTTTACAAGGTTCTTTTGCAAATGAAGGGTTAAATGGTTTAAATGACTTCTGAAGGGGGAAGAGGGGTAGGGTTTGGGTTCTTAAACTAACCAGATGTCAATTTAATCCCTGACTGTGAACATATGGCTATAATGCCAAGGGGGAAGGGATATTTATAGAATGCTTGGGGTTTATACACCATAGTGTTTATAATAGTAGGAAAAATGGGAACATAGGGATTTAGATAATAAGAAGTTAGGGGTTAATATGAGTGGAAAAAGGTGAATGAGGAGTGATATTACTAAGTTTATATGAAAACAACTTAGCTTAGGGAGTAGATCAAAATGAAAAGAATTTTAGACAAGAAATGTGGCTCTTAAAGGAATAAGAACCAACATAATACCTTGAATTCTTTCATGAACACAACTGGTTAGGGATGTTAGCAATGAATGTGGGGGGAAACAGGAAGTTAGACATGCTCCTTTGCTTTGCTGCAACATGATGGAGAAGAGGACCTTCTCCATCCACTGATGTTCCTTTCATGTTAGACCAGCAAAACTCAGTTTGAAAGGAATGATATTTCTGCAACCCCAACTGCCTACCCATCTACTTGCCTAGCATTTTTTGTTTCTTCATGGAGGGTGCACTTAGACTTGCAAACCCTTATTTGCCTTTTCTTTTCTTTTGGCTTTTTCTTTTGATTTTCTATCTAGAACTACCCTTATTGCTTCCAAGGTCCCAGATTAAGCAGTTGGGGACCTTACTTCTCTACCTAGCTACTGGTCTGCCAAGATTAAACCGTTTGGACAGACTTCTTTCTCTATTCTACAACAGAAAATTGAAACATGGCATGATCCAGATTAGGCTGTTGGACCATCCATCAAAATTGAGTCAACATCAAGCTATGTACACATGTTGTTTTCTCTTGAAAATATGGGATCTTTGCATCACCAAAGCAGAGCATATTTGGGATTTTATTTGACAATCATGAAATATGAAACCTATTGGTATAGGTAGCTAACATGATGTACCAAAAATAATTGGAGTAACTTGAGTCCCTGAAGATGTTGAAGCAAATGTTTCAAACAACCCAGATGAACTAGACTCAGTTAAACGAGACCGCTTTGTCTAAATTAGTTTCGCTTCCGAAGGCAAAGATAGTTGACTCGCTAGTCTCCGCGAACGATGGAGTTTTTATTGACTTTCTTCCAGGATTGCGGATTACTTGATCAACTTAAAAATCAACTAAGGGAAAGTGATGTTATTTTGTGGTCAATTTATTTTAACGACACTTTGGACACAACTTTGCTTTTTTAGTTTTAAAGAGTCGAGAAAAAGCTAAAGATGACTCTAGTCGCCTTCGATTTTTAATGAGCCTGAAAGGACAAGTGCTCAGATGGACCTTTTCTTTTAGAGAGTCGAAAAGGAATGAAAGTGACTACTTTGGAGAATATAAACAAAATGGTTTACCAGAACAATCGCAAAACTACAATATACACCTTGGTGATAAATTAAAGAGAAATTACCAAGGACTTTACATACGACAGTCAATCTTCCCGAATGTTGTGTTCAGTGCATTACGATCAATAAGGCTACAGACTCGGTTTCCTATGGATAAAGGATTTAAGCCTATTGGGGTATCCCACTATATACGTGACGGTACAGGGAGCACAAGTCCATGCTAGCACTTTTCATATCAAAGAGGAGGAATCACCCAACCTTCAATGAAAATGATAGCCACTAGGTTTAACGACGTCGGAACACGTCTCTAGCCTAGACCTCTAAATGTGTTGCATTAGATTCCAAAGCATTGTTAAGTTCATTGAGGTTCATTTTAAGTTTATCTTTCTTAAAAGTTTGTCTTTGATGGTTCACCATGAAATATGATCTGAAATTCCTAAAGATGCATCTACAATGATAAGCAATCTTTTCGTTTATTTGAACAATGAAAACCTTAACTACAAGGGATAGAGCATAGAAGCACTTTTAAGCAAACACCAAAGAGCACACACTAATGCAATTTCCTTAATTCATATTTTGTGCACACAAACCAAAATGATAAAATGCAAATGCATGTATTTGTTTTCATCTCTCCTTAATGTGAATGATTCAAGAAGGAAAACTAAATGCAGCAATGACTCAAAATGTTTCACACAAAATGACAAATTTCGACAATTTTTCTTCAAGGAGAGAAAGGAAGACTCAAACGACACTTTCAAGTTTGAATAAATATCTTTTCAACACTTTGAATGAAATCAAATCAAATCAAATTCACCAAAAAGTTTAATTGGATAGCTATGAAGGAGGATTTTGCGACACTTCACTTTTTCGACGAGAATTGAAGATTTTACGACACTTTTTCTATCGAAATGACAAATTGATTAACACTACTTTTTGATAATGGATTGTAAATGGAAAACAAATACACAAAAACATTCACCAATCTTAATCTAAATAGAGGCCAATCTAAGTGATGTAAGTTGGCTTCAATGATGAGATATTGTTCAAATTTAGCAAGCAACCAAAGAGGAATGAAAACTAGTTGAAGACCTCAACTCTTAGATGCATAGCAGGTTATAGTTCAGGACAGTGCAATGGTCATAGGGAGCGATTATGAAAGTGTTTTTGGCTCAAATTTGATGCAGTTTTCATTGGATTAAGCTTGATCTTAATAAAAAATAACAAGTACAGTGTAATGGAATGCCTTATGATGTTACTAAGCAACCAAAAGGGCATTTTGATGCTTTTTCAAATCAAATGCTTTATATATAAACTAAACCAGAGATTGACTGAAGTAGCATTTATCAACTACGCAATTGTATAACAAAAGAGGTTCAAAAGCTTCCTGACTAGCTTCAGACTCTATCTATAGTTTATATAATTCAACATAGAGTAAGAAATAGCAAAAAACAATCATCGTTCCCTAGTGGAGTTGCCAATTTGTTTATGGGAAAACTAGTATTTCTAAGAAATGCTAGCCCTCTAGGTTTGGTAGCTAACCTAGAAACAACAGTCAAACAAATTCACTCTTTCCTGTGAGTGATAGATAAGAAAGAGAATATGAAAGACCAACCTGTAACCTTCGCTTGAATCCTCACTTGATCTCCCTCTCCTTTGGTCGATCCCATAACTCCTCCCCGTACTTAACACACTTGGAGAGTACCTGCACAACTATAGAAACAAAGACCTGTCAAAGCATAATGATCCATCATAGAATCAGAAATATGATAAAAAAATGAATGCATTTACAGTTAACACAATCAATTGGGAAAAATTTTGAAGAACTTTATTGATAACAAGGAGAATTACAACCCATAAGAAGTTTGATCCAGTGCCATCCTCCCAGCTTCAAGCCTTCTTCACCTCATGAATCAGCAAAAACATGCCAACAATAACACAATACTCTCACCTCAATACTGAAACTAGCAACACTTCCCTCACCCATCTCACCTTATAGAGGGCCAAACTGCACTACATGGCACTTTGACAGTGTGGTACCTGCTATGCATAGCACCCTAACACAGGGCTTTCTGCAATGATCTCTTTCAGGCACTTTTTGGATGAATTTTGTGATGAAACTTTCAGGGAATGAAGCATTCAGATGACTTAGTTTCTTTAAGGCATAAAAAAACTATATTACGGGTTGATGAACCCTAATATCATCGACATATGAGTTGGGATTGATGTGCCCAAATATGTCTATAACAGTTTCCCCCTAAAGCATGAGGTCGTAAATATTTATGTCAGGTGAAATGCTTTATCATGAGGATCGAAAGTTTCAAACTGGAAGGTGACCTGCATCAATAACAATACAATACATCATGATAAGATGATTTTCTCATGAACTAGCTGAGGAAGGCATTCCCATGCTCAGCTTATAAAATTTCATTATATGTACATAGGTCAAATAGTTGTCTACAGATATAGACTTGTGATTCTATAGATATAGATTTGTGATCCATGATCAGGATAACCATCTGTGTAAAGCCTTTGTACATTTGATGCCTTTATACTCCTAAATATATTGCAGCCCGGATGGATGAAACTAGACCTGGGGTCTTCAAGCTCATTCAATCTTCACTCAATGTACAAGTCTAACCATGTGAAAAGATGTTCTAAGGTCGAACATGGCAAGACATTGCCTGATTACCAGCCAATGATGTGAGTTGTTAACATGCACGAGAAGGATCACTGATAATGATGATGATCCTCAAGGTACTACAATACATTTCGCATGGTGTGAATAAATAATTTTATGTCGAGCACCATGCAAAATCTTTCGGTCGAAGGCCATTGATTTCAACCTGTCGCCGGAAGAGAGAAACTTGTCATTGATGTATGAAAGCTTCAAAGCACTAAAAGGGTGTTTCTAAGTCAACTTCTTGGATGATGAGTTAATGTCGACAAGAAGCGACTCATCGTAGGAGGGCCTTGATGTATCGCACATCTATGACATGAAACGAAGTAAATTATCTTTGGAGATGAAAACAAACTGACGTCACAAACTTCATGGATGGCGGTCATGAAAATGAAGTCTTGTGGTATTGCAACGGATGAGACTTTAACTAGATGACTTCTCTTGAACATATTGGTGACACTGAGATGAACTGCTAGCTTTGACACAAAACAAAAGTGATGGATGGTGTGATAGACCAACGGTATGATAACCATCAAACGGAATGTCCCAACCCAGCTTAATCACGGAGATGAAGTGAAAGTCTCATGTTCAAGAGCCACTCGCTACCATAAGTTTTCAAGATTTTTCCCCATTTTCCCCAATCATTGCTAACCAATACCTCTTTATTTTTATCAAGCTTGAGGAGGATAATATATGCTTGTTGTATAATTCATCCTACAGGCAAACCCGTCGCTATTTGATGTTTTAACGAGTCTAGCGACAGTGAAACTCGGTCTCATCTAGATGGACAAGTTTGTCACTATTATTTTAATGATTTTAATGACAAGGATAAATCGGTCCTTTTCATGTTTAGAGAGTTTGAAAAGAGATGAAAAGAAAACTCCATAAGTTCTTTTTCATAAAATAATCCCTCAGGTCTGAAAAAGGATAAAATAATACGAGAGAGATGTCGTTTCCAATACTTTAACGAGCTAGAAGAGACAAGCGCTCGACTATATTTTCTTGTTTAAAGAATCTGAAAAGAGTTTAAAGAGGACTCTGTAGTTTCTTTTTCATTTTTATATCAAAGCTCAAAAAAGAGAACGAAAAGTTTTCTTGGTGGTCAAAGATGCTCAATTCACCATTAGCACATCTGATTCTGTTTTCAGCCTTTCATTCTACTCAAAACTCCATCAAAGATGATTAAAAATACATATTTATGGATGAAAAATGAATAAAACCAACATTTACTTGATTTACATGTAAAAGTAAACATAAAAACTAGTTTTAACAATTCATTTTCACCATTTCATTTCTAACATTGGATTTTGGAGCTCTGAAGCAGTTTTTTCCCCCAAATTTCACCAGTCGATTGCGAGAGATTTTGTGGATCATTTCCCATGCTGTCAGGACCAGGTAGGAGCTATCCTTATGCTCTTCAATTCTATTCCATTCTTTTTCAGTTTTGGGCAACTTTTCTCAGCTTTCTGGGCCTCTAGGGTTTAAAATTTCATTTTTTAACCATCGCACCTTGTCCCTATCAAAAAGTGTGATGCATACTGGGTTGCTAACAGGAAACCTGCTATGCATAGCACTGTCCTCAAGGGCTAAGTGCGATGGGCGCAGAAAACCAAGTTTGAACAGTTGTTTTTCATCAAATTTTGAACTGATTTTTGCCCAAGTTGGATCCTAACTTATCTAATGTTTGTATTTCAGATATTCATTGGATCAAAATGGTTGTTACATGGCAAGAACGAGAGCACGAAGAGCAGGACATGATTGCCTTAAATGATCAGGGCACAGTAAATGCATTAAGGAACTGTGGTTTGCTAAAGTTTTTCCGCTTGTCTAGCATGAGACAACAGATGGATTTGCTGCAGTATCTTGTTCATGCTTGGGATCCTATTGACCAGGTGTTTCAAATCAGGGGTAAAGCTATTCCTATCACCATCAAGGATATTTATTTTCTGACGGGTTTATCGAGGTGGGGTGCCCCTCTTTCATTATCAGGACTCGCCCAAGGAGGCGAATCAGTGAGAGATTATATTTGTCAGTTCTGTCGGGAAGGATCTCAACCTAGCAAAGATGGAAATATTCATATCCGAGATGTTTTTTATCAACCTTTGAGGACTATTCTCTTTACCCTTGTTATATTGGCTGGCAGTGCAACTTTACATTTAGCAAATAGATCTTATATGCAGTATTCCTTAGAATGCCTGGAACCAAAGGTATTCAATTGGTGTGAGGCATTTCTTCCACTTATGAAAGATCAACTGACCAAAGTGAAGGTTGGAAAGACCAAAAATTTTGGTTATGGGTCCATTTTGATTTCCTTTGCTTTGGAAAGAATCCCACTCATGCAACCACAGAACATTTCTCTGGGAGTGCCTGGACTGAGAGAACCACAGATGCAGTGATGGGTAGACCTTATGGCTAGGCATGCTGGCCAGTCACAGATCTCATTTTCATCTACCTTCTTCGAGTGGTTCGACCGTTAGGAGATGGCTTTTGTGGAATATCCATATGTGGGGATGGATTTCCGAGGCGATCCAGATTTAGCATTACCAGTTGGGGAGCAGTGGAGTGCTATTGGTAAATTGTTTTGACCACACTTTTTCTTTTTGAGTTTTCCATTTTTTGTTTTTTGATTGTTACCAAGACTAAACGAACTCATATGTGTATGCAGATATTGGACTAGTTCGACCTGTGGCACGCCCACGGGAAGCAGATGTTCCAGTGGAGGGAGCTGTCGGGAGGGAAGTCCTTAGAGATTTGGACATAGCAGAGACCTTGGCTCAGTTGTAGGATCATGTAGAGAGCTTAACTCTTGGCATTCCAGATGTTTGGATTGATGAGTTACCCATGAGGCTACAACGCCATACCACTAGTGTGCCGAGCTGTTGGACGAGGCTCATGTGCATGATAGCACAAGCGGTGACCTGTTATCATTAGCATCACTAGTTTAGGATGTTTTCTGCATTCATTTTGAGTTTCTTGGGTCAAATGACCAATTTTGTCTTGGACACAAAATATTTGTGAAAACTTATAAATATCTATCTATTTGACTTTCATAGTTTTATTGTGGTTAAGTGATGAAATCCTATGCAAATGATGATGTGAAATGCTTTGTTTACATATGTTGCAAATTTCTATTTAACACATAGTTTGCTAAAGAGTCAGTCAATGTGTTTAAATTCATGGAAATATGTTGATATTGAATGAAATCAAAATGTCTTTCCAAAATTCTAACTCTTAGGAACATGCGATGAATACCTGGGTTTTGGATGGAATAAACGCCAGTAAGCTGTAGAATGACAAGTTATGAATCTAGCCTAACAATGATTCGGTGTATGCCATGTGAAATGGCATCAGAGAGGAGTTCAATCAACGTGCTATACTCAACAATGTTGTTTTTCAATCGACCAATACATATCCCTCTAAAACTCACTAACTCGCCGCTTGGAGTGAAGATGGCCCAGGCTGCAGAAGATAAGTTCTGCGTACTATGACTAGCTCTGTCAGCATACCCAACAAATGGTTCCGAAAAGTTTGACATCTGCAACAAATGTGAAGTGGATTACCTAACCAAATTGAAACTCTAAAAGAAAAACTAACACACAAAAATGCAATGAAAGCATATGTACAGTGAGTTTTACTACACTTAATCAAGCATAGTAACGTTTGAGATACAACCTGTTTTGAGGTTGCGACAATGGAATCCCATCATAATCGACTAATTTGTAGGCTCCTTTTGTCAACACACGTTTAACAATATAAGGGCCCATCCATAATGGTTCAAATTTCCTTGCTCCTAATTTGTCAGAATCCTGATCGTAAAGCAAGACCAGGTCACCTTCTGAGAAGACACGAGGCTTAAAATTTTTGTCATATTGTGCCTTGATGCATTTCCTATGTGCTTCGTTAGCCAATGTAGCATCACGACGGGTTTCATCTAGATAGATTAATTCCAAGAAATAAGATTCGTCTTCAGAAGTGTCGGGTGGCAAGTCAATTGCGAGCTTGAGGGATGAGATTTCACATTGAATTGGAAAAACTTCTTCCAAACCATACACCAACTGAAAACGTGTAAATCTGATCGCATTTCTCACAGAGGTCCATTATGCCCACAAAGCTGAGTACAGGATTAAATGCCAATTTCGCTTATGGAATCCAATCATTGTTTGCAGCATGTGCTTAAGGACTTCGTTGATTGCCTCAACTTGTCTGTTAGCCTGTGGATAATATGGAGTAGAACTATCATGAGACAGTCCTAACTTGGTAGTTAACTCGATCATCATGTGATTGTGAAAATGCAACCCATGATCTGTGACTATAGCTTGTGGCACACCAAATCTAGAAACCACATGATTGAAAAAAAAAGAGCAGTCGTTTCGCCACTGTTGTTCAATGTAGGCATCACCTCGTCCCATTTGGTAAAGTAGTCGACAATGACTATAATATACCCATGCCCCCTAGCCGAGGTGCGGTTACATGTCATGAAATCAATGCCCCATTTTGTGAATGGGACAACAGCAATGACTGGATGTAGTGGTGCAGGTGGTAATATGGTTTTACGATAAAAAATCTGACAAGCATGACACTTTCTGACAAGAAGTATGTAATATTTGAATATAGTTGGCCAGAAGTAACCAGCTCGTAGGATTTTTTGTACAGTTGTGTAACTAGATAAATGCCCCCCACAAGCACCTGAATAGCATTCATTCAAATATTTTTCAGCCTCCTCATGCATAAGGCACCTTCGTCAAATCGTATCGACACCATGACGATAAAGTGTATCACCAACGATCATATAATCTTTGGCTTGGTATCGAGTACGTCGTTGTTCATAGTGAGAAGTGTTACGCCTAAAAGCTTGGGTCTGGAGATAGATCAATATATCTCCATACCATGGATCACTTGACAAAATTAGAAACAAAGACTCATCCAAGATTGATGCTTCTGATGTTAAATCATTGGAGGACGAGGGAAGGTCGCAAAGTAGCTCTGCAAAGATGAGAGATTTCTTTGATTTGGATTTAATGAATTCCAAATCAAACTCTTGCAAGATTACTATCCATTTGGAGTATTTTCCCCCCAGCAATTGACGTGACAAAATGTATGTCATAGGGTTGCAATCTGATATAATGGTAGTTTTGCGAAGGAGAATATAATGTTGAAATCTTTGTACAGCTTGAACGGTTGCTAAAGCTAACTTTTCAACGTATGAATATTTAATTTCTGTATCATTAAGATTGTGACTTAAATAATATACAGGATGTTCAATTCCGTTATCTTCTTGCACTAAAACCATATCGATGGTTATATCTGCGACGACGAGGTACAGGTAAAAGTCTTTTTGATAGTTTGGTGCATACATTAATGATGCTTTTATCAGGGAATCTTTGAGAACATCAAAGGAAGCTTTCACAACCTGATCCCAATGGAAGGGTACCCCTTTCCTCAATAGACGTGTATAACCTTTAGCAAGCTCAACATAATTTGGAATGGCACTCCTTAGAAAGTTTGCCTTCCCTTGAAGTCTTTGGATTTGTAACAAATTTGAAGGTGGAGGCATGTCAAGAATTGCCTGAACCTTTATTGGATCGAGTCGAATTTCGTCTTTAGAAACTACAAATCCAAGCAGTCGACCAGATCCAACACAAAACACACATTTGTGTGGATTGAGTCTTACTTTGTAGTGTCAACAATGTAGAAATATTGCTCTCAAATGTTACGGGTGATCAGTCTGTTTTCGTGAATGAGCAAACAGATCGTCAAGATATGGTTGAACTATGTGTTTGATGTCATGGAAGGCATAATTCATTACCCTCTGAAAAGTAGCCCCTGCATTTTTCAAACCAAAAGGTAATTTGCGATATGCGAATGTGCCCCACGGACATATAAATGCAGTTTTTGATTGGTCTTATGGGCAGATATTGATTTGATTGTAGCCAGAAAATCCAGCCATGAATGAAAATATTTCACAACCAGCACATTCATCAATGATCTGGTCGATAAAGGGTGTAGGATAGTTTTCCTTCAGACATTCTTGATTTACATCCCTGTAATCGATGCACACTCTAATAGTCCCTTATTTTTTCATCACTGGAACAATATTTGATACCCAATCAGTGAGAGGTACAGGGAAAATGAAGCCAACACGCAAAATTTTTTCAACCTCTACTTTAATGGTAGCAGCTTTCTTGGGATGAATAGGTCGAAGCTGTTGTTGTACTGCAACTTAGTGACTGTCTCAAACCATATATTTCAATATAATTGTGATGCCTCTGGTCCACTTGCTGATTTAGATCATCCTATATGTCTTCTTATACCATGACCTTCCAGTCTTCCTCCTTTTGCTGATTGATCTCTTAAACACATGGAGGATTTGATGGTAACCATGAGGGAGCTTTCTCACTCTCTGATTTTGTTGTCTACTCTTCATCAAATGCAGCCCATGGTTCTTTGATCTTCTCTTTTGAGTCTTCTTCTTCTGGATGTGGTCCTTCAATGATATCAATATAATCTCTTTTTTGCAATACTCTTCCTGAGCTATGGTGAATACCATTGATCTCAAGAGGAGCTTTTTGGAAGTGTTGTACCTTAGCATTGTAAGTGGGCTAAGCTACTTCAATGTGTGGGTTTCAAAATGGTGGTACAAGTTGTTGAGTGGGAGTGCATATTTGAGATGGATGTGGGGTTGTGGTTGTGGTTGAGGTGAATGGTAAGGATAACATGGAGTTTGGTATGGAGGATATTGAGGAAAATACTGAGGATATTATGGATGGCTCCCATAAGTTCCTCACCAACCTTGTTGCCAAGATTGGTTTTGGGGTTGATATGGCCAATGTTGCCAATGAAAGGGTGTGTTCCAATTAATTTGAGTTGGATATGCATAACCTTGAAATTGTGAATTAGACTCTTGCATCATATCCAGCTGATTAGGCTGCCATGGTTCTCTTGGAGCTACATAATATTGTTGCATTGGAAATTGAGTTACTTCTTTGTCCTCTTGGTGAACTTTCTTCAACCTCAGTAATGATGGACAATGTTTTCCATCATGTGATTCTGCATGGAAAACACAAACATCTTCTTTTTTCTCATTTTGTATTCTTAACATTTCTACTTGTTTGGTTAGATTGCTAAGAATTTCTTCTTTAAAATCATCAAACAAATTTCCAAGTTTAGCTTGACTTACCGACCTTGATGTTGATTTACTTACTCTTGCCTTTCCTCTTGATATGTGTTTTCATGTTTCACAAATTTCCTCAAATGATAATTGATATACATCACCTCTACTCATAAGATTAAGGAGATCAATCCACTCATCCCTAATTGTTCTATGTAAGATGGTTTTTAGTGTGTTGGATCCTAAATAATGTAGTTTTCCCCTCTTAACATTGTACATGAACCTCTCTATTAGATCCTCAAGGCTCTCATCTTCTCTTTGATTCATTCTAAAGATTTATTCTTTAAGATCATGATCTTTTTATTTGTCTAGAAATATATTTTGCATATCATTCCATGATCTTATTGAATTAGTCCCCAAACTCATGAACCATTTAAGAGCTCTATCCTTCAAAGTTGTCGGAAATAATCTCATTTTTTGAGTTTTTAATAAGTAACCATAAGATCTACAAACAATCTCAAATTTAAAGAGAAAGGTTTTTAGATCCTCTGACCTTAGACCATGAACTTTTGGGAGAAAAGATGGAGGGATTTTCTTCATGTGCACACTTCCATTAGTATCTTGAATGGGGAATCCGAGAGGATCTTCCTCATTGTCATCATATCCATCCATTTCTTCTAAATTCTTTGTCATATTCTTCTTCTACATACAAAAGTGAATGGTGATATGGCTCTTACTACACCATGTGATCAAATGGGGGGGTGGGTTGGTGTTGGAGAATTTTGTTTTTGTTTTTATGATTGAATGAAAACTATAATGCAATGCAATTTTCTACTTTTGAAATTAAATATGCCTAATGAAAATATTTTTTGTTTTTTCAAAAAGTAAAAAGAAATGAATCAACTAGGGAAGAAAACAATGCATACTTTGACACCTCCCCGGCAACGCCATCAAAGTGTAATGAGCCTTAGTATTGCAACAAGAATGTTGCAACTCCCAATGCTACAGACTTTAATTATCAACCCGGGGTTCATACAAACTTAAGAGGTGTCCGCACTATATGTGCAGCATATAATGTGCTCTTCCTTTGTTGCCATGATGTAATGGAGTGGATGTACTAAAATCAAATCCTAAACTAATTGCAGAAAATGAAATTTTCGAAATGGAACCTTAACCTATTGCAAGAAAAAAAGTGTAAGGAAAGAGATGGAAATTCAATGCTAAATCACACCATTTCCTAATTAACTACCAAGAACTATGCTTTGCAATAATGCTAAATTATCATGAACCAAATGCTACTATTTAAGCATGGAAGTAAGAAGAATCAAACATCACTAATGTACAAGTAAAGGGACTGAAATAAATCTGTTTTTGTCTTTTTGTCTTTTCATGCAAAATCAAGTATGAAAATTAATTTCCTTTGGTGATGTGGCAAGTGAATTAAGGATGCTGGAGGTTGGATCGAAGGGTTAGGCGATGGTTGGATGGTGTGGGAGATGCTTGGGAGAATTTCAGTGACTTCCTAGAGGTTTTCTCTCAATTTGGTCTCAAAACATACCATTTCAGGAGAACCTACAAGATATCCTAGAAACCTACAAGATGATCCTGTAGGAATTACAATGAACCTACATGATACATCCGAGAGAAAAATGTGAGGTGTTGGAGGTGATGGGAGGCCTAGGAAAGGTGTGTTATGGGTCAAATGGAGTGAGAAAAAGCGTAGGATCACTGAAAACTCAAAACCAAAGTTGGGAGATGGATGGATTTGCTCAAAAAGCTTGGAGAAGTTTCCTTGTGAAATGATGAAATTGGTGAGGGTTTAATGACCAAGAAAATCAAATCCAAACTAGACGGAACAAATTTTGTTATTAACTAGGATTTTTTAGGTCCCTATTCCAAGCGGAATCATTCAAAAATACCTCTGTTAACCCATGCAAAAAAATAAAATAACATTACTAGTCAAAAATCTAAAAATTCGGGAACTAGTGAACTAGTAAATCTAAAGAATGCCTAACCAAATCAAGTACAAATGCAATGGGTTAATTTTTGTTATGAACTAGAATTTTTTTATGATCTAATGCAAGTGAAATCAATTCAATTGAAGATTGTTATCATGCTCTAAAAAATAGCAGAAATTTTATGTTCTTTGCTAAAAAGGAGGTCCAACAATCTAGATTTGGGAATAAGAAGACTAATCCAAGAAACTCAATGATTCCTATGAACTTCCAAATATTTTCCAAGGATGAAATAATGCTTGTGATCCTGCAAAATAACTTACATCAACCATTTAACTTAATCCTACAACAAGAAATCATTAATTCTAAATGCAGAAATAGAAAGAAATAAAAACTAGAGGCAAATGTGAATAAGCAATGAAAAGAAGGAAAGAAAATGATACAAAAGGGATCTTAGGATCCTGGGATGGCTAAGCCCAAGGGAACTCAGAGATCTACGGAGGACAACAAGATTTAGAAGCTAAACATGACACCAATCTTCATTATTTTCATCAATATAATTACATCCCTGCAAGGAAATACAACGGAGCTGTAAAAATACAACTTCTCTCCACAAGATCACTAATGAAAATATCTCCCTAGACGGAAATTTGACTTGGTACTTATACAAAATGATTAGGAATCAATCCCCATGAACGGAGGAAGCTTTCCCACGGAAATCCCTTGATTAGTGGATCTAGTCCCCAATACTATGAATTTGCATTAAATGGCAGGGAACACATTCCTAGATTTTCTCAATCATTGGAGTTCTACAATTTGTGCCATAATTCCATAATATCTTGTTAAATTATTATTTATTATTGATCCTCCTGTAGTAAGAAACAAGTCCCTAAATTATCTCCTCCTCCAACTCTTCATAATCTGCCCATAATCTCATAATATTCCACAGGAAATAATAATAATAATAATAATAATAATAATAATAATAATAATAATAATAATAAATAAAAATAAAAATAAAAATAAATAAATAAATAAATAAATAAAATAAAATAAAATTAGGCACAAATATTCGATTGTTCATAAACCTTCCTAATGAATATATTAAAGTTAAAAATAAATTGTCTAATGCAAAAATAGAGGTTTAATGTGTTGAAGTATGGTCATAGGCCTTAATTTATGTTTTAAATTAGAGGCATGGGCCTTAATTTATGTCTAATTTAGAGGCCCGTCAACTTTTATGTAGTGATTGGGCGGGATCCTCGATGTGTGGCTTCAATCGACTTCTATTTACCCTTCCCCGAAATGGGTCTCTATTCAACTTT
The DNA here is from genome assembly GCA_031772625.1 of Pinus tabuliformis. NCBI lineage: Eukaryota > Viridiplantae > Streptophyta > Pinopsida > Pinales > Pinaceae > Pinus > Pinus tabuliformis. The sequence goes on from CM062807.1 coordinate 1,225,847,929, forward strand.
GCGAGCTGAACTGCTCCACCATCTGTAATCTCTTTGATAACATATGGCCCTAGCCAGTGCATCTAAAATTTTCTTGTAAACTTATGAAACTTAATATCTTGTAATAAAACCAAATCATTTACCTTGAAGGTGTGCAGTTTGATGTGCCGATCATGCCAAGCGTTTTCACGTTCCTTTTGAACCTGCTGATGGAATCCAGCCAAAAATCTATCTTCCTCAATCTCCATTAGCTGCACAAGCCTTTCTTCTAAGGTTCTGCAGTCCGCCATTCGTGTGAAAGTCGCAATGCGTAGACTAGGCATGATAGCTTCCATGCCATAGACCAACCTAAAAGGTGTCTGACCAGTAAGATTTTTACTAGTTCTATAAGCCCATAACACTGCTGGTACACGCACGTCCTAATCATTCTGCTACACGTTGCAAACCTTCATCATTGCATTCTCCAATATCTTATTAAAAGCCTCAATCATTCCATTGGCCTAGGATGATATGGTGTACTCTTCTAATGGTAAACCTGGAACTCATCTGTCAGCGCGGTGATCATTTCATTGAGAAAGTGCGTACCGCAATCACTCATCAGTACCTTTGGGCAACCAAACCTAGTCAACAAATATTTGAATAGAAATTTTGTTGTTGTTGCCCCTGTAAAGTCCTTCACAGGCTGTGCTTCCACCCATGTAGTCAAATATTCGGTCACGGTGATGATATAACATGCACCCATCTTCTTTCCTGGAGGTTGAATCGGTCCTACAAAATCAATTGCCCATTTCTCAAATGGGTTTAATGACACCTGTGGATTCAAAGGCAGCTCATCCCTCTGTGATGGCCAACCCATTCTCTAACATGCATCGCATGCCCTATAATAGGCTTTAAAATCCTTATGCAACGGCAGCCACCACAACCCAAAGCACAAAATCTTTTGCGTTGTTGCTTTTCCTACATAATGCCCTCCCGCAGCTCCTCCATGAGCTTCAGCGAGGATACTGTTCCGTTCAAAATCAAGCACATAATGTCAAGGTATCTCATTTGATCCCATCTTATACAAATTTCGTGCAATTACAGAGAAATTTATCGCGTGCACCACCAATTATTTCTTTTGATGACTGGTATACCTTTCTAGAGCCATCCCTGTGGTCAAGAAATGGATAATATCTGCGAAGTGATTATCTGTTATGCGCACTACAAAGAGTTGATCATCAGGTAACCCTTCCTCTAAATTAGTAGCCTCCTATCCTGTTTCAATGCATGACAGATGGCCTGGCCCTACATTCAATCGCCATGGCTTCACAATTACCTTAAAATCATATTCTTGGAACAACAATGGCCATCTTCATATTTTCCTCCCCAAAATAGGATTATTAACTAGATATTTTAATGAAGAATGGTCTCTGTACATCTTCAAATGTCCGCCTAGCAGGTAGTGTATGAACTTCTGGAGCACGTACACCATAGCCAATCCATCACACTTTTTCATTGAATATTTCCTTTCAGCCTTAGACAATTTCCTGCTCACAAATGCTATAGGATGATCCAGTTCTCCTTTGCTAGCCTGTGTCAGCACTGCCCCCAATGCAATACACGAGGCATCTACATGCACATGGAATTCCTTCTTCCAATCCAGGAAGACTAGGATCGGTGTGGTAACCATTTTCTCCTTCATTACATCCAGGTTGCACTGACATTATTCATCCCAAAAAAATGTAGTGTCCTTCTTCAATAGCTTTTCCATAGGCGCGGTAATCTAAGCATAACTTTTGATGAACTTTCGATAGTGCCCAGTGTGGCCCAATGTGGCGCACAGTTATTTAACACTTGTTGGTGCCTCCAAACTAATTATTACCGTGATCTTAGCATGGTCCACCATAAGTCCTTGCCTGCATACGATATGACCCAGCAAGATTCCGAAAGGGACGCAGAACAAGCATTTCTTCAGGTTTAGCACAATCATACCTTCGGCATGTATCCAGCATCAAGCACAAATTGGGTACATGGTGCTTTGCTAGCCCAAACACTATCCAATCATCAAAATATACCTCCAAGAACTTGTGAATGAATTCTTTAAACACCGCAATTGCAACATTATATCATTGTATACTGGAAACATACCCACTTCATCGTGAAGGTGGTCTTACTCCTGTCTTCTGAAATGATCTTTATCTGATGGTATCCAGAGAACCCATGAGTGAACGAGTAGGGCTCTTGCCCTCCAACATTATCTAGTACTTCATATGTGACCAGAGTAGGAAAAGGATCATGAATGCAAGCATCGTTAAGCTTCATGAAATCTACGCAAATCCTTATTTCATCCTTCTGCTTCTTTTCTTGAATGACCATTGGACTCACCCAATCAGATTCCTCCACTGGTTCAATAATACCCACTACAAGAATCTTGTCCAACTCCAAGTGAACCTTTTCCTTATATTTGGGATTAAGGTGATATGGCCTTTTCTTAACGGGTTTTGTGTCTGGTTTCAAAGTTATTTTCATGACTCCCAAATCATGTATGATGCCTTTTAAGTCTGAAAATTTGGTAGGAAATAAGTCCTGATATTTGCAGAGAAACTCAACAACTTTATCTACTGTAGCATCGTCCCAATAATTTCCAATCTTTGCAAACTTCAACTCCGCCTCTGTGCCAATGTTCACTTGTCTAGTCTTCAATGGTGTGGTGATGTCTGGATTCTCAGTCTGCGGTCCCTCAACTTCGCGGTGCCCTTTGATCTCTGGGATGTTAATATTCTTTGGATCCTCATCATCTCTCTCAACTGTCATATTATAGCACTCCAACACATGGCGAAGCTAGGTGCTCAAATATAGTTGAATCAAATCTATAGGATCCTGTGGTATTTTGAAGATTGTTGCCTTAACCTCTTGCAGCTTCGTCGATGCTTTCAAACCCATCCTCAAAGTTGAAGGACATAAAAAATCGTTCTCTTAGGATGTCCCACTCTACGGTACTCTAGCGGAGCTCTGTTTCCAAGTACCAATTCATAAGAGTGATGTCCAAAGTGTGATAGAAAATATGCACCCACTCTGGTATCAGCTCCGTTCCATAAACCTTTGTCCATTTTGCTAAATGATTGCACGGATCATTTCTTCCATCATATTTTTCAGTTAGTCAAACTTTCGGGTGACCAAACCACAATCACATCATTCTTTTGTACTTGCGCCATTAATCAAAATTGTCTTTATGCATACCCCACCACCGTGTAGGCGTAGCGCACAATGCCAAATCCAGCTCTTGGAACCGATGCTTCTTAGGAACTTCCCTTTCAAATGCATCCACAAATTTATCTACATCAGTTAGACCATCATAATAAGGCAAAATTCTTACCTCGGATGATACACAAGACGACAATTTAGTCATCATATTACATCGCAACGTAGATACTTCATGCAACCTATTCTACGAGTGTTCAAATTCTTCATCTGAATCTAATGTATAGGGACTTTCACGGTCCCATGCAATTCTTCCATCAACTGTTGGATTAACCCAATCTTGGTCTCGCGTTGTTATATTATAGATCTGATCCAAATAATCATCGCCTTCCTCATAGTCGTGGATCAGTTCAGTATAGCACAATCCTTCTGCAGGGTCCAATGGTACTATTATGCAAAGCGATTTCCTTTCGAATGTCATTGTCCACTTCTTCAAATTGATTACCCCATTCATGTCAATAGCCCAATCAATTCCCAAGAGTGTGAGGTATGGATTGTTGTCATCAACAATCTCTATCACTTCAAAATTGGCCAACGTGATCGTACCTTCTATATATATGGTCACTCCATGAAATCTCCTCATAGGGATAATATTCTATTGATTTTCCATTCTCAATTGAATCGGAGACCAGTGCAACGCAGGTCTCCCCATTCTTTCCCACATGTGTTTAGGCAGAACGTTTTCATACAACCCCAGATCTAAAATAACTTGGTCCATCTCATACTCTCTTATTTGCGTGGTAAGCCTCATATCGCGCCCTATTCTTGTCTTGTGTTTTCCTATATTTCTAACTGCGCAATGTCCTTAAGGAGCACCTTCTTTACTGACACACTTGTTTATCAGTTCTTGTAGCCCCTTCACGACTTTACTGTTGTGCAACATCTTCATACAAGTCTCCAAGAAAGTTGTAAGCATCAAGGGATCAATTGACCCTAGGGGACCCATCCCAACACTGAGTAATGGAGGACAGCTGGTGGTCATGATCCACTAGTGTTCGGGTAAGTCAATAAATATCAAACCAATATATTTGAGAAGTAATTTGCAACATAACCCTTCAACAATACATAGTTCGAAATTAAATAGTAATAAAAATGTGTGTACCAGATAACAATACATTAAGAAAATTATAATAGATTTCATTATAATTGATTACAAATTCAATAACAGATTTGTAAATTCAATGCTAATTAACGGAATGGGTATATAAAGAATCTGTTGGTTACGGTATGATGTTAGCAACAGTAATATAGTTATTTTAATAATGTTAACTATGGTAATTATAAATAAAAATTATTTTTAGTGTGGATGTGGATGTTACAGTCACCCTACACCTTGAAGGAAGATTTTGGTTGATGGAAAATACGAATTAAATGATTTTTTTTCACTTGGTGTTCCATTCATTCGGATTTCTCATTTTGTATACCTATATGCGTGGATGTGATGATCTCACGACATCTTATTACCTATCTTGTCGTAAATGCAGATTATACAGATGGAAAAGAGTGAGGAGTAGTTATAATAGGGACTCGAAATCTTGCTTAAGGTTGTGGATCTAACCAAAATCCTTTGAAACTTAAGTTATTAATGCTCTCCAACAATGGCTCAGCTCGAAGTTAATTAGAATGGAAGAAGTGGAAGATTTGAGAATTCGTGTATGTTTGAATTAATTTCTTTCCTAGGGGATCATCATGGTTGGATTGTCGAAGATATTTCAAATGTGCAGGGTCCTAGGGCAATTGGATTGTCTCCTTCTTTTCCTCTTAGTTTGATTCGATGGCTTCATAGCTAATATTCAAGACTTTTTTTCATGGTTTCCTTTGAGATTCGGGTTCTTAAAGGTGATACAAAGCGATGGAAGAAGTTAGTGGAGAGATTATTCAATGTGCTAATGGGTATGACTAAAATCATAGTCAGAAGGTTGGAAATAATTGAGCGAAAGGAAGATGAAAGGTTTAATCTCCTAGAGAAAAAGATTGAATGGTTTCTAACATGCATGGAAATGAAGTTGGTTGGCCTAGAGATAGAACTTCTTTTGTTGAAGGTACAGTTAAATGAAGAAGTTAGGAATGCAGAGGCATTCGATACTAGGCATGGACTCTTTGGTTCGGTTTTCAACCCCCAAGAAGTTGTTGTGGATGGTGCAGTGTCAGAGGATTAATCATCTTGAGGAATTGTCCTGAAGAAAAGAGGTAGCTCTTGAAAATGAATTTGAGGTTTCCTTATCTGAGGCGACCTAATTAATATATTTGTATGCATTGCGAGTTTGAATTGTTTTTGGCGCAATTTCATAAATTCTATGGGAGTATTCAATGTAAAATTTAGTGCAAAAATCTTGTAGAGGTGTGAAAAAATTGTTGTAGTTGTACTAGAACATCGGAAGCAACAGAATTCACAAAAACTTGTAAATGGTTATGGCGATGAAATCTAGTTTATTATAATACAAAAGATAATCATTTTTCTCAAAAAAAAGATTTTGTAATGCAATTCAAATTACATTTGTCATGTTGTTAATATTGATTAAAAGTTTATAGTTAAAACAATGAATTGAATTAATAATTTAGTTCAAATTACAATTATCACATTGTTATATTTAAAATAATAAATTATTTTTTTCTTACTTGAAACATTTTTCTACTATAAAATATGGTCAAAATAATTAAAATAATTTTAGTAACAACATTTTATTTTAAAATATGTTTTTATGATATAAAAAAGTTATTTAAATAAAAGAATGTAAATTTATTTTTTAATTCAAATAATGACAAACAACTTGTGTGTTTTTTTTATGATGAGAGTGCCCGCCCTAAATGTTTTCCATTTCAATCAAGATACACAATTTTTCAATGAAGAACAGTAAATTAATAACAATATATATTTATATTAAATTAAGTAAATTTTGAATATATATTGTGAATATTGAGAAGAAATAAAAATATTTAATTATTTATGTAATTTATGTAATTTAATATTAATACAATTTTATTTTAAATGAATCAATAATAAAATTATCATTTAAAAATTAAATTTAAAAACTCTTCTAAAATTCACCTTAGTTTATATATATATATATATATATATATATATATATATATATATATATATATTCTTATTGTGGAACAATATCATCTATTCCTTATTTGTTTATATAATGTGTTAATGCACACAATCTCACAATTAAATATAAAAATATTTATCACATAGATGGAGACATGTGAAACTAGGTGGTTAGTCATTGTCACCTCTCTAACAACCCTCTACACTTTAGATAAAAGTGTAGCTAAGTGAAGTGGGGACTTCCTATGTTTTCATATCCCCATTTCTTGTATTATTAATGGGTGTAAGGATGAATAACATCAAACACATAGAAATGGAAAAGTGTTAAATGTTGGGATTGATGGATGAAATGGATATAGTTAATTATTACTTGTGATATAAATTCTTGGATGAAATCTCAGTGGTTGCTTTACTAGAATTAGCAGGAAAGGGATAACATGATGATAAGTGAAGGGCTTCACAATAGAAGCTATATAACCAAACTAGTTATAGAAGTAGTAAAGCATTTGCACACAATATGATGTTTGGGAATGTATACATATATATCTTTTCGACAATAGGAAGGCTCTCACTCATAGCAAGAGATCTAATATTCCGTCTCCTTTCAAGGTCAAGGAAACTTTTATGGCCCTAATATTTGTAGGTGGGCTAATTTTTCATGATTTTTAAAAAAACAAATCACCAATTTCCATTGTTTTCTAAAAATTAGTCACCCACATTTTATATTATAAAATTATTATTCTTTTAAAATAATCACAATTTTATAGAAACTTATGTAAAAACATTTGAAATTAAATATTTTTAGAAATATATAAACAAAAATTTTACATTTTATATACTAAAAACTAATAAAATTTATTAAAATTTCTAAAATTTAAAATAAATTTCTATTATTAAAATTTTTCATTTTCAAAATAAATACTCCTAACTTAACTTCGACATTCATTATCTACAACCATTACTATACATCACACCTATTTCATTTATGAACAAATATAAAATCATGACGTCAATCAACAAATTACCATACTCCATAAGCTTAGAGAGACTTGCTCACATATTTATACATTGAGGAATGGATTTCCCCTCTTCATATGTTTGATGAGATTATTATGTATATGGGGTTTTGTATTGAAGTGGAAAGTATTTTGGGTGACAACTTTTATTCAGAGCCTTGAATGAGGATGTATTGTTGTATTTACTACCCATATACATAGTGTTGACCGATGATTATTCGTGTTACTCATTAATTTTGAGGTAGTAAACTTAATTTTCTTTCATTTAGAATCATGCAAGTGATAGTGATTAGAATTGTAATATACTTGTGATGGTTAAGGAAAATGTATGATATTTATCTCATCTCTCTTGGAGGGTATCCACTGTCCACCTCTAACAAAGTAGTTTTACTTTGGGTGATTATTTTGTGGAGGTGATTGCAATTTTTTCACATTTTTACTAGTTAATCTTATGCCCTCATAATTCTAGATTGGTTTCTAGGTCTTTATTGTAATTATTTGGATTATTACTTCTTGGAGGTGATTGCAACTTTCTCACACTTTTACTAGTCAATCTTATGTCCCCATAATTCTAGATTGGTTTCTAGGTCCCTATTGTAATAAGTTGGATTGTTATTTCATGGAAGTGTGTTGGGCCACCAAATTAGTATACATTTTCACTCCATTTTCACCTTTACCCTCATTTTGTCACCTCATTTCATCACATTATTATCATATTTCCATTTCCATATGGGCTCATATTTTCATTTTCCAAAGTTATTTATTTTATGTATTTAAAGTGAATTTATGATTAAAAGTTAGAAAAATAACATGTATTTGCTTATACCTAAAGGTGGAATGAGTTTGGTGACATGTGTAGGTGATTTGGAAGGTTCCATGACATTCTTATGTGACCTCCAAGACTCAAATTCAAATTCTCTTGAAGATTTGAAGGAGATTTAGGATAGGGGTCAACATATCTCATAGAGAAAAATCATGGATAAAGGAATATGTGTCTCATATAGGTTGTAACCATATGAATGAAATGTGGAACTAGGAGGGATTAGTGGATCTCCATTAATGAGTTAGTTGCTTATCTTTTTGTCTAAATAAGAGTACCTCCTCCATTCCAAGAGAGGACTCTTGTAGCATGTATCCTAACTTATGATGGAATAGAATAAAGTTTTCTTTCTACAATTTTAGATATAAATTGTCTTAATGTAGTATATGAATTTATGGAATAGTTTGTCACTTTGTTCTTAAGAGAGTTGAGATCACTCTAAAAGGATCAAAGAAACATTTATTTCATTATAGATTTTATTTTCATTTAATTACTTAGATGTTTGAATATTTTCATTATTAATGAATGAATTTTAGTTTAAATCTTATCAACATATGTAAGGACAAACAAGGGTCTAAGTTAGGCTCTCCTTCTATTTGGTCTGAACAATAATTAAAGTTCATTTCCTTTTCTTTATTTCAAGTTATTTTTGAGTTTATGTAATGGTAATGTTGTTGAAATAGAACTATGAGGAAGGACAACCAGGACCTTCTAAGTTAGGAGCCTCTTCTCTTGATTTCTATACATCACATATTGTCTCTATTTAGTTTCTCTTGTTGAGGACAGTACTGTGGGGAAGGACAACCAGGACCTCCCGAATTGGGAGCCTATTCCTTTGCATGTTGCATCTTGAACTAGAAACTTTTTAGTTTTAGAAGTTATTTGTAATATGCATTTCCATCCTAAACAAACCTCTTACAACAGTCTCATCTTAGGTCCCATATATTTTGGTTTGCTTCTAAGTTTACAAAACCCTCGGGTTGACAAATTAAATGACATGTATTTAACAAACAATTAGAACAACCAACATTTTGGCGCCGTTGTCGGGGAAGCAAATTTAGATGTAACTAAATTAGGAGGATTGTTTAGGAAACATTTTATTTTAAGGTCATTTTCATTTGGGGTTAGATGCATTTAGGCATTTTTCATTTAATTTTATTTGCATTTGCATATAGAAAAAATAGAACATTAAAATCAGGAACCCACATTCATTAAAAAAACAAAAAAAAATCCAATTGCAAAAACAAGATCTGAAGAACTTCATGCTATGATAGTTGAAGAAAATAAAAAAACTAAATATCACATTCAAATTTAGTTTCAACTAGTCAGTCTTCATCATCATGTCCAAGAACTCAATAGGGTTTACTTTTCAAACTTGGATATGAGTCTACCCATGATCTTGTTGCACAAATGGATACATTGGAAATTCTCCTATACTTAAGAGAATGTTTGATTTCTTTTTCAATAGAATAGGAGTAACAAATAAAAAAACAAGTTTTTGTAATTTTTAGGATAAATTTGCGATTTTGTAGTGTAGTAGAAACCACTGGTTTACTAACCCTTTTTTTTAACAATTTCGGCTGTTGATTCTATTCAAAAAAAGGAGGGAGTCTAAGCTACAGCATTACATGAGTTGGGCTCATAGGGTGAGCTTGCAACTATATTACATTTAGGCATTCAGCTGAATTGCTTTCATTTTTGTTTTTGATTTAAGGAGCACTAACACATGTATAAACTCGAACAAACTGAAACAACAGTAAACAGATTTTACATATCATCTAATCTTTGCTTATGAGATTAATCTGTCGAATAATGGAGTCTTCTGGGCGGCTGACAGCTTCTGCAATCTTAACGCTGAGGTTCTGGAGCTGGGGGCGCTGATCATTTTCATGTAGCAAGAAGAGTGCAGACTTTGGTAACGCAAAAGAGTAAGCTATGTATGGGACTGTAAGCCAACTGAGAGGACGAGCTAATATGGAAAGAGGAGTTTGGGGATAAGAAAGATGCATCTCTGGATATATAGCCGGCAAGTTGTGAAATTTGAAAATCTGGATCACATGAAAGAAGGTTGGGCAGTCTCGGATTTTACATGCACTGCATGATTTCAAAGGTACAGTGGGTTCAGCCAGAAGATAAAGGAGGATTTCCGGTGGAAAATGACAGAGAGCTTCGATGTTATTGTAAGTTTGAACAAGACACGCCTTGTGGAGGGCACGAGTCCTTGGACAAGGGGTAATTGAGCTGGTCATGATAATCAAGGAAGGAATTGGTGCGAATCCTCAGTATTGCAGAGAAGACTTCTTTTTGGTCAAGTGAAAGCTTGATTGGCACGTTATTCTGCTTCCTGATTGATGGAGTAGAGGATATGATAGAGTTGAAAGTCCTGCTCTTGATTGATCCAGACTTGACATCTAATAATGGTTTGCTGCAAGAAGATATTGGAGGTTGTCCTTCTGCTAGTCATTAAATTTATAATGATGGCTGAGTCACCGAAGATCATGGCTTTCTGGATTTCCTGAGCCTATAATTGCAGAATACCTTGGTAGAGAGCCAGAGCCTCAACTCTGTTATTTGAAAGGATCCCTAGCCCCCATTCAAAGGAAACTAAGGGCTCTCCATTGGGATTGAAGATGATGCCCCCTGCTCCCGCCGCTCCCGGGTTTGATTTGGAGGCGCCGTCAAAGAACAAGGAGTGGGTGTTGCTTGAGCATAGCTAGCTCAAGAAGTCTTCATGTTTTAGTCGAATTTTCCATCTGTGGTTGTGAGTGTTGCCCGAGTTGCTGTGGGTTTTCATATCTGGAGGGATGTTAGGCCTATCTATCAAGCTCCCTATGAATTCTTTTTCCTCTGTCCAAAGATTTGTTGTATCCATTTTTTTTGTGATCTTACATGCAATGGTTTCGATTGCCAGAATTTTGGGCTTGTTGCATAAATGCCTGAGAGATGTCTCTTTGTCTTTGAATATCTTATTGTTATGCGCAAGCCAGATCTTCCATAGAAGGGTTAGAGGGAGGGCATCCCACACATTCTCGGGAGGGTTATTTTTCTTGAATTGCCAAGGGTAATTTTTTTCCAGTTGTTAATGACTTCTTCAATGGATAGCTGAGACTGCCAGAAGGAAGACACGGAAGGATCAATGTTGTTCCAACAAGAAAAAGCAAAGGGGCAAGAGATAAAAAGACATTGAATGTTTACTAACCCTTGGTAGAAAAAGTTTGCAATAAAATAAACAATTGTGAACAAAGAGCACAAGCGAAGGTGGAAGAATGATAGTTTCAGGTAAGAGATCAATTCTTTTGATTTTATGTTTTGCATCCAAATAAAAAAAAAATGAAACAAATAATAAAAACTTGAGTATGGTCTCCTCCTGTGCTTTGTGTGACTGCGAGGATCAAAAAAAGAATTTTCATGTTAGTATATCATTTATTTAAAAAAAAAATATCTTTTTCATTATTTTTTCTTTAAAAAGAACAAAAGTGATTTGCTTATTTAATAAATTTGAAAAAAAAAAAAAAACCAAAGCAATATTAAAAAAAAAAGAAATAATAAAAATGAATAAAAACACAAAAGCCAAAATGAGAATAAAGTAAACAAATAAAAAAATTCATGGAATCCAAGGAAACTAATTGCAGCAAATGTTATGTGTGGTTTTGAAAAAATGAAAGATAGTTGTGCATTCTCTAGATTTAAAAAAAATAAAAAATAAAAAATAAATAAATAAATCTCACCTGGCAGTTATTTGAGGAGGGGTCAAATTCGCAGAGGTTAAAAATGTCATTTTTAAAGTATTTTGTGAGCAAATGAAAATGAATCTTAAAAATATAAAATATGGGTTTTTCTCATAACGGGGTGAATTATGTTAATTGTGTGTTATTTTCTCAAAATTCATAACATTTTAAGAGATTTGTAGGGTTCTCTAGAGTCTTATTTTCTAGGTTGCGTGGAAAAAAAATTAAAAAAATTCAATTAAATGTAGCCAGCTGCCAAGGCCATCCAACAGCCCAGCCACAGAGCCATGGCCAGCCACTTAGTAGTGTTGCCAAGCTGCAGAAAGAAAAAAAAAAATCAATCAATAAATTAAATAACAAAAAATATTAATTATTAAAAAAAATCTTATTGCAAAACTTTTTAGAAATGATATTTTCTCCATACTTACAACCTGCAACAAAAAAATATATAACAAAAAAAAAATCATAAACATTTCCCAAGCTTCAATAGAATAAAAATTGGTTAAAAAATCCACTTTCTAGACAAAAAGGATGAGTTCAAAATATATGAAAAATGATTTGGCAAATATTTTGGAATTCCATTTTCCTAAAAATTCTTGGAAAAGATGAATTCAAAATATATGAAAAATGATTTGGCAAATATTTTGGAATCATATTTTCCAAAAAATCTTGGATTCAGATTGGCCACTTGTCAAATTGTTGTTTCAATTTTCATTTTTAGAATAATTAAAATTTTCAAAATTCCATTAATTTCATAAATGTGACTTGTGATCCATTGGTAAATCATTCAAATTGCATAATGGAGGTCATTAGTTCAAATCCTTTTGGTATTGGAATTTGTTAATTATTCTACAATTTTGACACAACATTAATTAAACAACAATTTTGCCACCACATGCTAGCACGACATTAATTAAACAACAATTTTGCCACCACATGCTAGCACGACATTAATTAAACAACAATTTTTCCACCACATGGCAGCACAACATTGGCCAATATTGCACATTCATCACCACATCATCATTCAAATAGTCAACATGTCACATCATCCATTTTCCATATCACCCACTGCCACATCACTATTACATAGTCACCCTCCATCTTCCAGCTCATTTTTTAACACTGAAAATGGATTAAAAAGAAGAACGATAAGGGTGCTTCATCTACAGGATTATTGTTTTGCAAAATGCCTTGAAGAGAATCTTGTAGATGGAATATTGAATCCTGTAGACATGTGTTTTTGTTTCATAAAGTATTTTTGTATGATCGTGTTTCTTTGAGTCTTACAGGTACAAAAGCCAACAGCATCACAAAATCGAAAATCTTATGCCATGGCTCAGCCAAAGAAGATAGACAAGATTTTTAAATGCAAGAAGGGTGCAATCCTACAACTGAGAAACCTCATGACAATATTCATTGTTTCACCCAAATTTTAAATAAGCACAACTTTCTCATACGACATCGGATTTTGACTATTCAAGCATTGTTGGAAATATCTCGACGAGATCTACACAACGCGAAATATATGATCAAAATTTGAAATAATTAAATAATGAATAAATTGTTGACAAGATATAACAAGTAAAATGAGGCACTAGTTTCGAGACAAGTATAAATTCTTTCGGTCTTTCTTTCATGAATTTGTTTTATTAGTACCAATTCTCTTTTTTTTTGTAAATTTCACAAACAGAGAGATTGATCACCTCCCTCTTATGATAAACTTACATTTCATTACAGAAAAAGTACTAAGTTTTTGGAGGTTCCATGAAGATAAATAAATGACCACAAGCAAACATTGTCTTCTAAAGACCCCATTTCAAGCATGAAGACATGATTTTGGGTAAGCCAAGGGGAAGAATGTCATCATATCCATCACATCATTGAAAATCCTCTCAAAGACCACATTTCTTTCACAAGAAAATGATCAAAGCAACAACAAAGATGAAACATCAATGCATGAGCACATGATGTCAGATCATATCCATCACTTGCAAGCCTTTCAGATGCCAGTGTCTCCATTGCATCCATGCTTCTTCAGTCAATAAAACATTCGCCTCATTTCCCTTTACATTCATCATTGTATTCCTCCTTTTTCAGTAAATAAAACCTTCATTGCATTCTCACTTTTTCAGTCAATAAATTTTCCTTCACAGTCATTTTCCTGCCTCACTTTCACTAACCTATAACCCATCAATAAAAACATCTATCTCCTCTACAAAGTTGATTTATTCCATTTCCTTTTCATTTTTCTAAGATCCACTGCAAAATTTCTCATCCATAATCCTTCAAAATTATTGTTTCATGCTCGAGTTAGATGATGGAGGATTCCTTAAAGCCTCCCTTCTAACATGTCTTGGCGTATTGACATCAGCACATTATCTAGGTTCAACTCTAGAGTCCTTAGTAGTACCTTGAGGCTTGTATGCCTTAATGACAGGCTCTCTCACCAGCAATCATGGGAATACACCAATTTCCCTTGATCGTTGGATCTTGCAAGTGGCTCGACATCAGCTCATCTATTCACCCTTCACAAGATGTACTTAGGTACCTTGGTACTCATTGACATTAATCGTGAGTTGCCTCGCATTGGTTAATGATATGCATCAATGGTCGGTAATCCAATGACTTCTCTTCATGCTTGACATTGACACATTTACTCGCATGACTATAATTTTACTATCTGTCTTGTAACGATTGAAGACTACATCATTTCAAAAGTTTGCAGCAGATCAATTTGTCATAACAACAATAAAGATTCAAACCTTGTCATTAGCAAAAAGAACATAGGAGAAGATCCAAATTCCTTTGTTTACATACTCCATGATCAAACAACATTAGGAGCCATGCTCCTCATTATAGATAACATATGCACAATGAGGGTAAGTGAAGGTATGTGGTTTTCTAATTTTTAGCTATGCAATTCCTTAAAATGCTTAAAATTGTAACTTTGGAAAGTTCCTCACTTCCCTTTTCACATTGTCATATCTCTAGTTGGAGGGGGAATTCATGTTCATACTTCATATTCACATTTCGCAATATATATCACATTCATATTCCATTATTACCTTTCATATGTCATATATGTCTTTTATACACATGCCATCCTAACCAATATACTTTTCCAAACAACTACTATTGCATTATGATTCAAAATGTTACATGTTTTGCAAATGATGATCATATAATGAATGGTTGATTAAATGTTTTCAAAGTCTTTTGATGCAACCCAAAAATAACAAAAGTATTGTTACACAAGAACCAATACTAATAAAAGTAGGTTGCCACACAAGAACCAACCAAAGTAATATGTTGTAATCAAATATTTTTCAAAACGACACTTTGTAAAAGGAACAAATATATGAAATGATTATGCGAAGATGAAAGAAGAATTAACATCAGCCAAAGTTCATATAAAAGGAAGACAATTCAAAAGATCAAATCATGATTAAAATGAAATAAATTGCATGAAGACATGCAATAACTTAAGTTGGGAGGTATGTTGGGCTGCCAAATTAGCATACATTTTCACTCCATTTTCACCTTTCTCCTCATTTTGTCACCTCATTTCATCAAATTATCATCATATTTCCATTACCATATGGGCTCATATTTTCATTTTCCAAATTTATTTATTTTATGTATTTAAAGTGAATTTATGATTAAAAGTTAGAAAAATAACATGTATTTGCTTATATCTTAAGATGGAATGAGTTTGGTGACATGTGTATGTGATCTGGAAGGTTCCAAGACACTCTTATGTCGCCTCCCAGACTCAAATTAGAATTCTCTTGAAGCTTTGAAGGAGATTTGGGATAGGTGTCAAGCATATATCATGGAGAAAAATCATGGATAAAGGAATATGTGTCTCATATTGGTTGTAACCATATGAATTATTTGTGGAACTAGGAGGGATTAGTGGATCTCCATTAATGAGTTAGTTGCTTATTTTTCGTATAAATAGGAGTACCTCCTCCATTCCAAGAGAGGACTCTTGTAGCATGTATCCTAACTTATGATGGAATAGAATAAAATTTTCTTTCTACAATTTTAGATATAAATTGTCTTAATGTAGTATATAAATTTATGGAATAGTTTGTCACTCTTTTCTTAAGAGAATTGAGCTCACTCTAAAAGGATCAAGAAACATTTTATTTCATTATAGATTTTATTTTCATTTAATTACTTAGATGTTTGAATATTTTTCATTATTAATGAATGAATTTTAGTTTAAATCTTATCAACGTATGAAAGGACAAACAAGGGGTTAAGTTAGGCTTTCTCCCATTCGATATGAGTAATAATTGAAATTCATTCTCTTTTTCTAGTTTCAAGTGATTTTCTAAATTTCAAGTTTTCCAACAATGGCATTAATGATGAATGAATTTGTAATGAAGAACATCAAGGACCTCCTTAGTTAGGAGCCTCTTCTATTATTTGTTTATACATCTTAAGCTATTGTCCAATAGTCCAGTTTTTTATTTCTATTCATGAAGTAGTATTCTAGAAGAAGGACAAATCTGGTTCTCCTAAGTTAAGAACCACTTCTCCTGCTTATTACATAATGAATTAGAAATTACGTAGTTAAATTTTGTATTTGTAATATGCACTTCTAATTAGTTTATAATTGCATTCCCTTCAGTTTCTATAACTTATCTTCTAAAGCTAATTATAGTTACATCTGAGGTCCCATATATTTTGCTTTGCTTCTAAGTTTTATGAAACCCCTAGGTTGAAAATTAAAGAATAGGGATTTAACAGACAATTAAATCACCCAACAAGGTGATTGCAACTCTCTCACACCTTCACTACTCAATATTATGCCCTCATAATTGTATATTAGTTTCTAGGTCCCTATTGTAATAATTTGGACTATTCAATTATAGAGAAACCCTTAAATGTGGGAAACTTCTTTATTTAAATAAAGAAATATTAGTCTAATTTAGTGAAAAAGATGACTAGTAGAAATCTTCCTTTAGGATCTCACATTTGTGGTTGAGACTTTTCTAGAAAAAAAGTTTCAGTGGTAACGCAACTCCCTATTTTCTTCTAACCCTGATATTAACCATAAATTCATTCTTATAAGCATAGACCCATGCTAACCCTTGTTGTATCAACTAGTGAGAGCAATCAAATTTCTTGAAGTGCAAATCTATCAAAGTGCAAAGCTTGAAGAAAGGTTTGCAATGCAATCCAATTTCTTGAGGTGCAAACATATCAACGAGAAAACTTTGAAGAAAGGTTGGCACATCCAAAGACTTGATCTATCTGGGAGCCTGATACATTTTATATTAACATGGATATATGTTGATTATTTATATATACATGTCATGTGTCAAATCCATTTATTTCCTTCATCTTGAAGAATAACACAAATGTTTTAACCATATTTTTTTCATTTGCATTAGACAATATAGGCATAGCCCCTCTCTCTCTAAATAAATAGATATTTACATTGAATTTTTTCTTATTAATATTTTTTTAAAATGTTGCATATGAACTAATTAAAAAACGCATAACAATAGGAGAAATTACACATCACATTTATCTCGAGCAACATATTAATAAAATGTTTTAACGATCAAAATTCTTTTATTTTCAGTTCCTTTAGATACTCTCTATTTACACGATATTTTTTGTTTATTAATATATATTTTTTGAAATATTTCATGTAAACTTCATATTAAGTAATTTCCAAATCATTTGCATACACTCAATTAGAAAACAACTATTAGTGGACATAAATAAATATATATACATATGATTTGTAAGTTACATTAATTTTTTCAATTAATTTATTTAAATGCCACATTATATTAAATATAAAGTTAAATAAATTACATAAAAAAATCATTCCAATTACATTTAATTTTTATATATAGGATTGATGTAAAGTTATACTAATTATATGAACATTAAAATATTTTATTTATGATTTTTAGCATTAAAAAAATGTAATTAATATAATTTTTTTATATTTCACATGTTAATTGAACAAAATTGGAAAAGCATTTTATTTATGGTTATTGGCATTAAAAAAATGTTATTAATATAATTTCTTTATATTTTACATGTTAATTGAATAACATTGAATTCCGCTGTTAGAATATCAATATCTCTATAATGTCACATGTCAATTCCATATACAAGTAATAGGAATTACACATCTTCATCCTCAAAAAATAAGAAACAACTATCAATGAAAATAGTTTTTTTTAACCAATTAATTGATTTATATCTTTATTTGAAATTGACATCCATCTTTATATAAATTGACATCATTTTAAAGTTATATTTAAAAATATTATTTATTTATAACCAAACTCAATATATTATTATTATTATTATTATATATTTTTAAATATAATGTTATGATACAACATTTATTTTATATTTTTATTTAAAATTACCATTAATCTTTATTTAAAATTGACATCATTTTAAAATAAAAATAAAAATATTATTTATTTATCACAAAATTCAAATTATTATTATTATTATTATTATTAATTTATTAATATAAATATTATTTTATATTTTTAAATATAACTTTATTATACAACATATTTCCCATTAAAACGTAAAGCATAAATGTAAAAAATTTCAACTTTATATATTAATATAATATTTTAAATTAAAATGCTATATTTACAATAACCATTTATTTATATTTAAATGGATGCTTAATCTTAATCATGTTCATTACAACTTGCTTAAATCCTGTTTATTGCATCTAGGCTAGTTAAACCATTACATATTTTGCTTTGTTGTTGTGATATTTAATCATAAAATTTATTTTTTTCAATGAGAAAAATAAAAAAACTTAATTATTAGGATTAAGTGGATTTCATAGTTAAGATCATGTGTTTCTTTTTAAAAAGTTATAGGATCAAAACTACTGTGGTAGAGTATGTATGGCAGCAGGTAAAAATTTCAAATCTAAATCACTCTTCAAATTCCATCTCTTATCCCATAAACAAAGAGTCTCATACACCAATTTAGTCAAATATCTAAGTGAATCTCTTATCCCATAAACAAAAGATCTAGTACACCAATTTAATCAAATATCCAAGTAAAGACTGATCCCTTATCCTATAAACAAAAAATCTGATACACCAATTTAATATTTGACTGAACAATAACTTTAGAAATAAATAATAATACTTGAAAATAAATAATAATCCAGTTACCAAAACTTGGAACATGAAAATCCTTAAGCTTACGCACCCAACCTAAACAGGCTGCATTCAAAACATTCAAACATTCCGCGGCATTCCGAGATGGCCCAAATTTTGCCAGGAATGACGTGACATATCATAAACCCACCTTTCTATCGACCTCCTCAGACTGTTGAAACCAGAAGAATCCCTGACCTCCCCACACACGATAATATGTTTCAACCGTACACGGAGGGCGGATGAATTCTACCAGTCCCCAAACTCTGTGTTCCATATCAAGCTTCCATACCCCAAATTTCATCTTTTGATCCTCGTATGTTTTGCTTAGCACAAACAGCTGTTTTTCATGTGTACCGATGCAAACAAAATACCCCTTACCCAAAGGAATTGACTCCTTCCACGTCTCTTCTTCCACATCAAACACCAACACCGTGTTTACAGAAATCATGTCAGTGCAGCTGAGTAGAGCCCCCAATAACGAATTTTGTACTACTAATTCCATTGCATTCTGTTATCGTTTTCCATGCACCTTCTTTGAAGTTATAAACCCAAGTGATAATTCTGGAGTCTGGAAGCTTTTGCAAGAGGATGAGCTTGCACACGCCATTTTTCCGGTCGAATGCGATTGCTGTATACGAGTGACTCCCGGAACCGGATTCAGCGGGAAGGGTCAAAATCTTGGACTCATGGGGAAAAGGAAGGTTAAACACCCATAACTTCCATTTCTCGCCGTTGCCACTTAAAGGCGTTAAGAGCCCTCGGAAACACACGAATCCATCGCCGTAACTAGATGACCACCAGTGGAATCCCTGCAAATGATCGAACAACGAGCTTTGCCACGGAAAACCGTCTTCTCCCTGTGTTGCTCAAAGCGAAGTGAAGCAACCAGGAAAGTAGGATCGGAGAGGCGGTGTCGATCATAGTGAATAACAAAGGATGGATCTGATAATAATAAGTGGAAATACTTGGAAGTTAGTGAAAGTCTGAGTAAATCCAATGGGGACAACCATAAGAGCACCAGAATTTGCAGATCAACTGGCAGCTTATCCCACATAGTACTTTCCATAGTCTTCTTGAATGAAGTTAGAGAAGAGCAAATTTTGATCCAGCAGCATTGAACTGAAAACACAGAATAGATATGTAATATACTTTGTCTATATGCAATAGACACGAAAATCTTAAATGTTAATTCAAAGGAAATATTATAATATTTAAAATTTAACTAATAAGTAAAATAGAGTCCTAAATCAGTTTTTGATGTTGGGAATCAATTTATAAGTAATCTCACTAGTGTTCAAATCTTTGGAGGCATCACACATACTCCTTTAGTGTAGGATGATACAAGTAATAAGAAAGCAGATCTTATATGTAAGGACTCTAGACACCACATATATCTCCACAATGGTATGATATTGTCCACTTTGGGCCTAAGCCCTCATGGATTTGTTTTTGGCTTTACCCCCAAAAGGCCTCACACCAATGGAAATATTTGTCCATCCTTATATACTTATGATCCTCCCCACTTCTAGTCAATGTAGGACTTTTGGTCGTATACCCAACAATCTTCTCCTCAAACAAAGGACCATCGAGCCTCCCCTCAAACGATTATCCATCCGTCCACTCTCTACCAACCAGGATTCTCCGCTCCAAAGCGTTGGAAGCACACGCCTTACATGGAGCACCACCTGCCTCGAGAGCTTGCTCTATCCCAGGTCAACTCCTCTTCACCGTGTTGGGACCAAGACACGTCCATGAAGAATCCAGAGCACACCGCCTATCTAACCGAGCTCATCCACGGATCCCATCGTGACATTACCGGGGCCCACCACCTTCGTTCGGCATTCCGAGGATTCATCCACTTGGCTAACTTCGAACTTGGCTCCGATACCACTTGTAAGGACTCTGGACACGACATATCTCCACAATGGTATGATATTGTCCACTTTGGGCCTAAGCCCTCATGGATTTGCTTTGGCTTTACCCCCAAAAGGCCTCACACTAGTGGAGATATTCGTCCATCCTTATATACTCATGATCCTCCCCACTTCTAGTCAATGTGGAACTTTTGGTCATATACCCAACACTATCACCAACTCCTGCCTCTGGAGTTTTGGTGTTTTTGGTGTTTGGAATCGATTTTCAAGTAGTCCTACTCTTGTTCAAATCTGCGCCATGTATAGGCGAGTACTCCCACCCATAAAAAGGTAAGGCCCATCAAGGTTGGTTAAATTCCCCTTTAATTAGGCTATATTTCACATTAAAACCATAGGTCAATACAATGAGTTCTCAATGCTATGGGTCATTTTTATTTTTATTTGGTTATTTTTAATTTTCTTTTATTTCATTTTATTTTTACCAAGTTAAAACGTTTACATGACATTACTTTACTTTGACCTACTTAAAATGTTTACACTAGCCTAGATCAATCTTAACTCTAGATCTATCAAAAATTATTATAATTAATATTTTTTTTAATTTAATTTTTATTGAGAAAACTTTTAGAATAAAATTATGTGAAAGATTTTATAATCTCTCTAGGTTTTAGGTAGAGTTTCCAACCATAGATCCATCTTAACTCCATATCTATGAAGCATCCAAAAATCAAATATTATAATTAATACATTTTTTTGATTTAGTTTTTACTGAAAAAACTTTTACAATAAAAAAGTGTAAAAAAATTTATATCTTTCTATGTTCTGAGTGGAATCTCCACCTATAATGCAATTAAAATTTTTTAATTACTAATTATAATTAATAGTTTTATAAATAATAAATTTATTATATTATAATTATAGTATATCACAATAAAATTATTTACCATTATAATTTTTAAATAAAACAAATAAAACAATAGATCGTGAAGCTAAGACACCAATGTTCCAAGAACCAGAAGAGATGAAAGAGATGCAAGATAAAGGAAGTTGGAAGACCGTAGAAAAAAAAAAAGAAAGCTACATCACCAATCTGGCCAAGAAAAATGAGGAGCCAAAAAACTAAAAACTAAGAAAATTATAGCAACTCATCATCATCATCAAAATTCTAGAAACAAACTTGGCTAACAAAATTAATAAATCATTCCTTCTATTTGAAAATAATTTTTTTTTATTAATAATTCAAGTGGACACTTTCACATAAATAATTTTTCTTTATTAATAAGGCAAGTGTCCTATAATTCAAGTGGGCACCTTTTAGTTTAAGCACAATATCATTCATTACTTTCACCAAAATTAATAATCCATTCCTTAGTTTTAGAAATAAGTTTTCTTTACTTTCAGTTAGTCAAAGTATAATCACATTCATTACTTTTATTTTTTATATTTTTTACTGTAAAAATATGGTAAATAAATAAAAATTAAATAAAAAAATTAAATATTTCATTGAAATATTTATTTTAAAAAATAAATGTATTTTCGGTTCAGGATCCCAAATTCTTGTCTGTATTTGTCCAAATGCTCTGCTTCTTTGTTGCTGTTGTATGTCTGCTATCTTTTGTTTCATCTTCATCTCTTTGTCAATCAATTTCAAATTCTGATTGATCACTCTTCTTGTTGTTGTCAATCTCCTCCATCTTGACTGCTTCATCATTAACTGCCATAATTCTTCAATCTCTATCTCCAGCACATCCTTGGGCTGGTGCATACTCTACCATTTACTGTTATCTCTTTCTCTTTGCTTCAGGTTGTTGTTGATGTCCACTAACTTCGGCACCTTCACATTCTGCATCTCTTCAAGCTCTTTCTCTTTCATGGCTACCTCTTCTTGCATCAAGTCTTGACTTTCCAGCATTCTAATATCTTTGTTCCATGGATTAAATACTTCCATAGAATCTTCTTCTTTCTTCTTTACTTGGCTACTCTCTTGTACCAAATATTCTCCAGCATCTACAACAAAACCTACAATCATAAAAAAATTGTTAAAATAAAAAACATAAGGCTTCTATGCCTCTTCTTCCTTTGGCAACAATTCAACTTGCCACTCTGATTTTTCCTCCTCTGTCAGCACATCAGTATGTTGATTCAACCTCTCTAAACAATTCTCTAAAGGATTCTTGAGACTGTCAACAAGTCTCTCTTCCACACCATATGCTTTAATGATGTCTTCCTACTCTTGTCCACTGTAGTGAATTTCTTCATTCTCATTCAACGCTGATTTTACAACTTGAAAACTTACTCTTTGGTTTTCTAGCCTTTTCTCTAAAAGACATAACTCATGCCATAAATTTGTCATCTCACTTGGGATTTCTCCTAAAATATTTGTACAATTCTCACTATATTCTTCTTTGTCAGAAGTATAATTTCTTGGTGACACTGCTTCATTCTCGACCAGAATAAAATTCTGATCCTCCATTTAAGAAAATCACTCTTCCTTTGGCCATTTAAGAAAATCAATTTCTCTTTGTCCTTACCAATAAAAAATTCCTTATCATAAGGCATAACTGTCTCATCTCCACTGAAGATATTTCCTTCACTAAGCAAGGAATTTATGAACTCCTTCTATTGTAATAACTCAACTTGATCTTCATTTGAAAGGCAATCATCATCATACTTTTCTTGGCAACTTTTAGCTTCACTCAAGACAGTTCCATAAGATGGTTTGTCTTCTACAATACATGCATTCACACACAACTTGTCAGTTTTAAAACCACAATACCTCATGATCTCATTTGATGATTCAAACATCAAGTCCTCCTGCCGTTCCAAATCCTCTACATGACTTAGAAATTTTTTGATGGTCTTCTCTCCAATCTCCTCAAGTCCTTCACTTGGTTGCTTGATATCCTTCCCTACTTCCTGCTTTTGGCCATCATCATGAGTCAAACTTTCTCCGCTTTCAGTCCTTGCAATATGCTGAAAAGTAAAACTTTTCCCCAAGTGTGTACGGGCATTTTCATGAGACATATCTATCTCATCTTCTTTCAAAACATAATTAAGATTCTTCATGTCTTCTTCCTCCTTTACGACAATATCAACAAATTGTCCTTCTTCACATGTTTCACTTGCAAACATACAAAAATTATCAAATTTAAAATCATGTGACCTTTTGGTCTCACTTGAATTTTTAGTCTTCAAGTTTTCCTCCAAATACTTATTTGTTCTGAGTAATTCTTCCTTTAGTCGTGCATTCATCATTTTCTCTTTCCTCTTCTGTAGTTTATGCCACCCTATATTTCTTCTCATAAGAAAAACACACCTCTGGTCTTCCTCATTCCTCTGTAATAGTTCCATCAGTACTTCAAGATGGACTATTATATCAGCCTTCTCCCTCTCATATTTTTCATCATTCATTTGTCTCCATATGCCATTTGCTTTGGCATCCTCTTTCTTCACATTTTTTCTACTGTGGTCTTCCTCATAACTTCTATTATGACTATCAGTGGCCATATTCTTCTCTTTCATCATGAGTTCCTCACTCACTCACTCACTATGAGTTGTACTAAAGCCTCTACAACAGCGAGTCCTCCCTACTATCACTTACCTCACCAAGCTCTCCTCTTGACTTGGTATTTTGGCAAGAATTGGTTCTCTATCTCTAGAACCTCTTTGAGCACTTCTCTCAACTCATCTGCACCTTTGAAAACAATTACTTTTCTTCCTTTATCCAACTTCTGTCAGAATTCTTCAAAGTTTTGCCACACTCTTCTTTCGCTCAGAGATTATTACCAGCTTCCTTCATTATTGCTTCTTTTCTTTTGCTGAGTTGCTCTTTCTTTGTATGCAACCTGCATTTTCAATCACAATCTTCAAACCAAACTAAAATCAAGCACACTATCTCACCTTCAAGATCCATGTCTAATCTTGTTCTACCATTCACCTGTATACACAACTTCAAAACATAAATTTGTTCTAATTTTATCTCAAATAAATTTTACACGCAGAATCTCCTGGTTCAGCTCCTATACCAAAATGCATCAAGTCGGAATTTTGAGTCTCGCAATTGGTCCTCTCCTTCATGGCTTGTTTCTCACACACATAAAACCTCCTTCCACACTTCTCACATTCAAAGAATCTCACAAATCGTTGCTCCAACGCTCCAGAGCATAATCTCCACGCAGCTACAATGAATAGTATGAGTGCCCAGTTAACAAGGGGAATTTGACCTGGTTCTTTGAATGATATATATGCCCAGAAAATGCATCAACAGAGTACACTTGATCTTTATGAGTCAATTCGGCTCTTCCCTTAATGTGAACCTTGCCTGGCGTAAAGCTGCAACTTTTCACAATTCTCGCGTGGACCTGTGGGTTATGGCCCACGTATACATCGGAAGCATTTCAATCAGCGGACTTCACAACAAAATAATACTGCAACCGCAATATAACTTTATCGACCGAAACCCTTATCGCAATTCCCTTAAACCTTCATAAATTCCACCGTTGATCTATTTTCCCATCCAACAATTATCATGTAATTGCGCTCTAACTAGCACGACGGATAAAATTCTGGAAGCACGCAAGAAAAGTTGTTTTGGGTGTGTTACATGGCATCTCCACATTTTATCGCGCGCTCTCAAGAGTTTCCACCTTCCATTTTATTTCCACATGATATACCACTCACTGTCTTTGGAAATCTGCTCCAGGAAATCTAATTCCTAATCTTTGGCCACGTATTTATATTATGTATATATATAAAAGAGGTTATCATCATGGTAATTTTGTCCTAATTATCAAGGTGTTGAGTAAATGTAGAATAATGTTCTCCCTAGAATTAGACAAGAGGTGAGACATTAACTCATCCAATGCATCCAGTAGACTAATGACCATTCATTTCATGCTTCTTTCATGTCCTTCCTGCGGATGGTATTTTACATAGCTAAACTGCTTCAAATCTCTTGGAATTTAGTACACCACTCCACAAGTCAATCAAGTTTTGGAAATGCGATTTAACCTCGACAAAGTTCCATGAAAATCAATGATGTAACCTCGACACAGATGCTTCTTCTTTGCAATGATGCCCCAACTTTGATGCAATTCTGAGTAGCCACCCAGTGATGGGTTTACAAACACCGATATACCTATAATCTTCACATTTAACATTCACAACGCTTACCATGGTAGGACCACTCCAAGTTCCAAGCAACCTGGCTTCTAGCACGCTCCACATGTCGGTCGCTCCTCACGTCAGCTATACCACTTGATTCTAGCTCAAATAGATATACGCAACAGTAGATCCTCCACAAACTGCACAACGCTCAACACTACATGTCCAACAGCAACACCCGTGGCTTAATCCAGTGGTGACATGCCAAAATAGCACCAAAAATTCTCATTACCGCAACAAACTCACTCGGCATAATAATCAGATTCTCAATTCTCATAACCTGCTCTCTTCTATGAACGTGCCTATTCATCATTCAATCACAAACCCATCCATAAACCCAACAATTACCTTTGGCTCTGATACCAAAATGATGACCTTACCAGGTCAATATTCCATAATTCGTAGCCTGAAACATGAAGCTGCATCCACAGTCTCGAGATCATTACTCTAATCCTTCCTGTCCGCATTTATTCAACAGTGACACCGTTAAAATCAGTCTTCAAATTTGACAAGGAAGGATCAAATTCAGAGTTTTTGCACTCCCTATAATACATGTGTGTGATCAAGGGAACACCATAGCATACTAAGGCTCTGTTCCTAAAAACCCATATGCTCATTCTTCTTCCGTTTTTTCGAATGCATGAGAACACTGGAGTTGAGAATAGGATATGATTTCCTGGGACAGGAACAGAACTTAGGTATCAGGAACAGAACTGGTGAACAGTAACCCTGTACTCCGTTTCACAGTCTTCCCACACTTCCACTGCGTGATCTATACTCTCCCTCACACTTTCCTCCTTCAACAACTGAACTGGCAGAAACATTCTTGCTTATCCATTCATGGACTGCTACATAAACTTTTTGGGCCTGCTGAGGAGAAGCCACTTTCCCTATAACAATAACTTGTATAGGAACATATGCAAAAACACTCTGTCTATAAATAATTAGATTTTAATCACATATGTACTTCACACAGTTTTGAAATCGAACTTCTATATTCATAAACAAATATTTATACAGGTTCTTCTCTCGGGACTGATTTCCAATATCAGTGGCCTCTATTTTCCTATCTGCCCATAGGCTACAATCAACCTTATTTATTCCTATCTAAAGTTATTTCTTTATCATATTTTTTCCTCCCTTTCATGCCTTTGAGGCTTACATTTTATACCAAAGGTTCTCAAACCAATTTTGGCTTCAAATCTTCCATCTGCTCAACAAAATCCTAAAATCTCTCAAGTTCATCAATTAATTCCTAATTAATTAATTTCCAAATCTACCAATCCCTATGAGCTCTCAATTGTCCTACTTCTCTCATGTTCTCCACCATTCGAGAACATTTACAATATGCTTCACAATATCAAATTAATTCTTATTCTAACTATCTCTCATTAAAATCATGCTAAACATTAATAATTACATTAATTTAATTCTTAGAAAACCAACTCCCTTGAAAACACAAGAGACCCATGCCTACTAAAATACAATGATATCTCTTAGCTAGATGCTCTTGCATCAATTTTTAATCATAAAATTTAAAATAAAGTCGGTAAAGAGAATTGAACTTATAATTTCTCTATACCAAAAATATTTAATCACTAAATTTAAGTCATAAAACTAACATACATTAAAAATTATTAAAAAAACATTTCATATTTATTTACTTTAATAAATATTAAAACAAACCAAATAAATTAATCATTTGCTTGGGAAATTTGATTTATTAATACCCATATCTTTTGCTTCAATTATTTATATTAATTAATTTAATTTACAATCATCATAATTCTAAAATATAATTAATCACTGCTATTTAACCATGTAACTATATAAAATGTATTATTAATCAATGTTAATATTCATGTAAAATTATCATTAATCAATGTTAATATCCCTAACAAACTATATTGTTATATTATTGTTTTTTCCTAATAACTAATAACCTCACATTTGGAAAAAGTCTTCTTATATTCACACTGTCCAATCAAAATTCACAAATAAAAATAACACAAACTATTATAAATTCAAGTAAAATGGTTAAATCAAACACAGACTATATTAAAAATAAAGAGCACAAAATAAAAATAACACAAACTATTATATAAGTTAAATCAATCTTATATTAAAAATAAGTTAAATCAATAATGTATTAAAAATAAAGAAATTTTTCTAACGTGCATGTTCTATTTAAGTTTGAATTGTTTTTTTTAAGTTGGAATTGTATTGTTTGTGGGAATTTAATTTTCAAGCTAAGTTAAATCAATCCTATATTAAAAATAAGTTAAATCAATCATATATTAAAAATAAAGAAATTTTTTCTAACGTGTATGTTCTCTTTAAGTTTGAATTGTTTTTTTTAAGTTGGAATTGTATTGTTTGTGGAAATTTAATTTTCAAGTATTAGTTTGAAGTAATCATCAATCTTCTTTCCAACATAGTAAATGTAATGTCAATATCTCTTAAAATCTCTATCGCAATAGGTGGCTCAATTTTTAATTGTAATGTTTATGGAGAAACAAAATTATATAGGGATTGAATTAAATTTTGTTTTCAAGTAAATAAATGGAAAATGCATAAATGTAGTAATGGTAATATATAGATATTGAATTTAGTGATAGTCAAATTAAGGGGAATTTTTTTCATTATTTAAAATGTATGCAAATAATGATAATTAAATATATTTTGTAATTTTTTATTTTATATATATATATATATATATATATATATATATATATATATAATTTTTTATTATATTTAAATTATATATATATATATATATATATATATATATATATATATATATAAAGTTTAATTAATAAATTTTTAGTTTATTTTGTAAGACTGAAAATAATTTTTTATTTTTTATTTTTTTATAGAGTAGAAATCACTTAAAAACCAATATCAATTTTAATATATATTTTTTGTTACTAAGTAAAACACAAAATATCAAACACTACAATTTTTTTTTTATGTTAGGGCCTATGAAAGAGTTGTGATCATTGGTTAAATTTTTATATATTGGTTGATAAGATGGTATAATATTAAGTATATATCATATGTTGTGTTTTAAAAATATTATATAAAATTTTACATATTTATAGATAAAGTTATATACATATTTATTCATAATTACAACCATATAAATTAAATGGCTGATAAATGTAGATAGACATTAAATCACTATAAGCATTAAAATACATCTCATATTTGCTAAATTTTTACCTTAAAAAATCTCATAAAAATTAACTAATTTATAACTTTATTTTAATTGTTTTATTTTTATTATTAATTATAGAAAGAATCAATGGGTTAAACATCAATACATTTGCAATAAACATGTAACAAGATTCTTAGAATATAGATATTCATAGTTTGAATCTATGTTGAAGATAATTTCTAAAAAACCCTTGAATATGGGTGGTGTTCACCTCAAACTTCAAACTTTAGATATTGCAGTTTCTCTACACAGTTTTCTAGAAATTTTGTTACCAACATGTAACAAGATTCTTAGCCTTGGAGATTTACCCCGACTTTACCATGGAAATCCTTAATCTATGAGTAAGCTTTATTTCAATACCATGGCTTATCAATACCACATGCCCAAAAAACTATAACTCATTTCATATGACATTTATTCACTTGATTTTTTTTAAATCAATTTAATTAAAAAGCCAAAAAAAAATATAATACTTTTGAGATAAATCTCAAGCTTTGATCTATAATTACTACTTAAATTATTTTATAATATTCCATGAAAATTAAATCATTATCATTCACCTAATAATTATTGATAATTAGTCCACGAGTCTTGGATAGACTGATCTGTAAGTTGGGTGATATATTAGACACGATGAAGATATAAATTAGACACGATGAAGATATAATCCTCAGATTGGATGATTTTGTGATCTAGGTTTATTTTTTAACCTAATTTTAATTTATTTACTATTTATTTTTATTAATCAGAAATTATTAACAATTACTAATATTTTATTATGTAATTTACTAAGATACAAATACCCTATCATTTAAAATTATATTAAATATAAATAATGATTGATTAAAAATTATATTTATCTAACAAGAAAAGGAAATTCATATAATAATAATAATTTTATTTATAATACAAACCTATAAATACCATATCAAAATAAATTAAAAACAAGTAAAAGAAAAGAGATCTACAAAGAACACAAACCAACGAGGAAAGGAGGAAGGAAACCAAGGAGAAAAATGTGTTTAAGAACAAAGAGAAGGGACCCACGACTTAACTTCCATCCATCGTCCCTATTAAGAGTCTTACTTCTCTTTTCAATCTCGATGGCTTCTCTTAATTTTCAGAGATGGAAATGATCAACCCTAGCGAGGACCTTAGAATCCTCTAAGAAAATATGGTGTTTCGATAATTCAACATGTTCTACTAGAGCAAAGGAGCGAGTCCTACAGTGTCTAAGGTCTATTGCATGCTCTTGAATCCTCTGAGAAATGGAACAACTAGTCTCTCCAATGTAGGGGGTTCCATAGGAACATGGAATTAAATAAACATCCTTCATGATTTTGGGATCAATAGGGTCTTTGATGGATCTTAAAGAGCCATGAATGGTTTTTAAAGGTCTAAAGGTGGAGCTAATCTTTTGTTTCCTTAGAATTCTAGCAATCTTGTTAGTCATCCCCTGGATAAAGGGAAGCTAGACACTAGAGGCCACCTCAACTAGTTCTTTCTTAGTTCTAGGTCCCTGACTAAGCTTCTATAAAGGCCCTGAAACCTTGGAACTTATTATACCCATTCTTCTTGAAAACATTTAAGAGACAGGATTTCTCATCAACCAGATGGTCTTCATCAGAAACCCTTAAAGCTCTAGTAGCTAGAGTGTTGAGAAACCCTAGTTTTTGGTTCGGAAAGTGATGAGATTTAGCACGAAGATACTGTTTAGTGTGGGTTTTCTTATGAAAAAACTGGTGGGATAAAGAACCATCAACTTTATTTGAGATAAGCACATCAAAGAAGGGTAAGCTTCCATTAACCTCACATTCCATGGTAAATTTAATGGAATCTGATTGATTATTGAGATGCTCGAAAAAGGATACTAATTTTTCTTGACCACGAGGCCATAAGTTGAAGGTATATCTACAAATATTTTCCAATTTTTGGCTTAAATGTGGCAGAAGCTAAATCTCTTGATTCGAAATCTTCTGTAAAAAGGTTAGCAACTAATGGAGAGAGGGGAGAGACCATTGCTACCCCGCATGTTTGCTCATAGAATTCGCCTTCGAAACTAAAGAAGGTTGAGGTAAGGAAAATCTCTACAACCTTGGCAATATCAGGATCAGTGATGCGATTGATAACATCAATAGCCTCCTTAATAAGGATGTTAGATAAAGAGAAACAATATCAAAACTAACAATAAAATCTTCTGGCTCAAATTTCACATCTTTCAACTCATTCACAAAAAGAAAAAATCCAAAAAGATACTTTGGTCAACCTATAACTATAATCCTACCAAATTAAAAAAATAAAAATTAATTAAATAATTAAAAAATTAATAATTAAAATCAAATTCTTTATTAAAAAAATATAAAAAATAAATAAATAAAAATAAATAAATATATATATATATATATATTAATTATAAATAAAATTTATTTTATATTAACATTAATGCAACCCATACATACACTTTAAACCCACTTTAAACCCACCCATGAAGTGATACCATAGCGCACCTCGAAGCTATAGGTAAATATTATGAAAACCCATTAGAGGTTTCATTGTCCTCCCTCTTTGCAAATAGATATAAATATTTAACACTGAATGTATATACAACATTCTTCGGTGAGAACAAATTGAGACCAAATTATAAATTAGTATTTATATCAAAAGGGGCAAGGGTAAGCAGGAATGTATATACAACATTTTCTTTTGGTGAAACCAAATTATTAGTTTGGTATACGGTAAGTAAATAGAAGCGTAAAAAGTGAAACAAAATGTGGATGTGGATATTTCTAAATAATTTTATATATTATATAATATTATTATTTTTAATATCATATTATTTATTTTTTTTAATAATAGAAAATTTACTATAATTTAATTTTCAATTTATAAGTGAGAAAAATTATTTATGGCTATTTTTTGTGAATTTAGGTTTACTTATCACCATTATTCAAGGAAAATCATGCGTGGTGTGAAAATGGGCAAGCTTTCACTCCTGGGAAATGCCTTTGGGTCTGTTTACTTGAGGAAGACAAACTCTTAACTAAAAGAATGCAATTTTAGGATATACTCCAGGCCCAATCACATCATCTTCCAAAAATAACATTTTAAAAAATTAATTATATTTATTATTTTATGGTTTTTCATATTTCTAACTTCTTTATCTAAACATAAGACAATGTGAAAGAACAAACTCTTTAAAATCTAATATTTTACAAATTCACCTACTCAAATGCCTAAAATATCTTATTCAAATTTAATAAAAAAAAGAATATCAATAATAAATATTTTAAAATTAAATTACAATAAAAATTTTAAATCAAATTACAATAAAGAGAAGTATTACACTATATTTCCTTCTTCAAATACTGCCAAAAACCTCTCAATAAAATCATTTCAAAATTAATAAAATTAAGAATATCAATAATAAATATTTTTAATTAAATTAAAATAAATATTTTTGTTGAATATGTAATTTCAACGCAGCCGTACCAACGTCCAAACCGCGCAGCAAAACCACAAACCGCTTGAGGGATATCGGACCGCTTTTGCGTGAAGGCAGTATCCGTATATTTGAGCCCGATGCAATCAAATTTGGGCACGTGTTCCTCCCTCTACGTCATCATACGTAACATTTCGGGAGGTAAAGTTCAACATTAAAGTGGCTCCCGATATTCTCCTCCGCCGTTCGATCAGCTCCATCGATCTCCGCCGTCGATTGTTCCAAGTTGCATACGGCCAGCATTAATTACATGGCGTGGAGTAAAACTTAAGTCTCGTTGACCATACCTTTTATTAATGAATTGTCATATGCGTAGGTAGATATTTATGTTTTTTTACGGCACTTAATGTTTCTCTTATGTTGGAGGTATGGGCAAGTCAACGATGTTTTAAAAAAAAATATCCTTTTGTATATGTTTTGGGTGTGTGTTCATTTTTGATAGAATGAGCCAAGTGAAATATGCTCGTTGTTGTATTGGTTGCACACGGGAGAGTTGTTGCACGCAGCTCATAAAAACAGGGGAGCGCACATGAAGCATGGAATTAATTTTGCACAGCAGTGCATAAAAGAAAAGCAGAGGAGCGCATTTGTTTTGTAAGCATGTGTAAATTTTGTTTTTACAGTAGTATGTAAAAGAAGGTTTTTACACCAGTAAGTAAAATGTTTTCACAGCAGTGAATGTAAATGAGAATTTTACCCAGCACAGTAAATTCTCAGGTGGAGACAGAGTTTAGTTTTTGATGGCTGAATGTAATTTTTTTTGGTGAATCCCTCTCAGCAAAGAGGATGAATATGTATCAGGCTTTATATTTTAATGAATAGAAATTCCATTTTATGGTGATGTAATACTCTGTTCTTCAATAAAAAAAAATTAAAAAGCTTCCCTGAGCAAAAGGATCCTGTGGAGCAAAGAAAACAGAGCATTGTCTTTGTGTGTTGAGTTTCAGTTTTATTTGTGTGTTTTTGGGATTTTATCAGAAAAATCCCCAACAATTTTAAAATCAAATTAAAATAAACAGAGGTATTAAAATATGTTTTCTTCGATCAAACACAATGTTCAGAAAAAGGAATGACACATTTCCATTCACCATTCACCCAAATCACATGTCACATACCCCGGTAACCTCGCATGTAAAAGGTAGGAAGTTAGAATTTTTATACAAATTACCCACTAGTAATTTATCAAATTCATAACTCCACAATCATCATTAACCATTAGACATAGTGTTCATTAATACATCAAGTAAATTGCAATAACAGTCAGTAAGTTGCATAACCATTAACCCCGACCATGGTAGTGTAATAACATAAATTATCTCATAATTCCTCACATCCATTTCACGATTTCCATAACCATATTAATTTGGACATTATGATCATGCCATCAAATAAAGAACCATCAACATCAAGGATTCAACATCATCCAACTGACACAAAAGGCAATCACATCAATCACACCATCGAACACTGATATACCCTGGAAACCCCGTAGGGTGAAAACCAGCAAACGTTTAATCTTATTATTAAATGCTCGTGAGGGTTTTCACCCCTCACTCAATGGCTTATAAGGGATTCCATCCCTTAACCATTGTATTAAAATCTTTACAATGAATTATCATTAAGCTGTCACATAACTAGCTAAAAGCTAATACAATTTTCATGTAATCTTTTATTTACATACCGCCACATGCAACATTCCTTGTGGCATAATTGTTCTAGCAATGGACAATACTGCAGCTTGAACTCATCTGCATGGACGAATAATCCTTTTCCTGCCAATGTTAAACATTACTTTCCTTTGGCACCAACCGCCATCTTTTCCTGTCAATGTTGTTGACAACAATCTTGGCAACAAGATTAGTTACAATATCAATAATTCATTAAACAACCTCTAAAAATGATCTTTTATCATCTACTCATCTGCATGAGCAAGCATAACATACTAACTAACTAGTACATCTATTCAAGTAAATTCTTGTTCTACTTTTCACAACGCTTATTCACACTGGTGCATATCTCTCTCTAAGAGATCTAACCATTAGTTTACAAGTCCATGTTTCTTTTTAAAACATATAACACAATGGTTATGTTTACATACCAGGTAATAACTATTGCTCTGCGCCCTTGCACATGCATTCCTTTCCCATAGTTATTTTTCAAGATTTTATCATAGTTTTGCTAACATACAAAGAACACATACTTGAAGTATGCATTCTTTTACCAAAAAGAAACTACAGAAAAGAATAACTATGTGCCTAAAAGCACGTCATTAGCTAACTCCCTCATGCAGGTAATGCATTTTCAAGACATCAAAAGTTAGCTAGAATCATAAAGCATTTAACGCAAGATTCACATGTAATTTTCTAGAAGAAAGACTACATATACTTAGCTTTTATGACCACACGTTTATTCCATGTTCTTCAGGATCTGGTCGACATAGCGAATGCTGGGTCCCAAAAACCAGAACTGCGTAATGGTGTTGAAGTCATTCGGTGCCTCCAACCACTGCATGCATCACTTCCCTTTCCAAGGATCGGTTTCATATGATAGCAAATCCAAGAAAGGAAGTGCAGTTAACTGCAACAACATTTTCAGGTTCATAGTTCGCCCCATTTTCAATCTAAAACTCCAACTCTGAATAACCGAACAGACCGATGGACGTCTCTTATTCTTATTCCGCGAGGAGGAATGCTAAGACAGAGAGCGCATAACTGTAATTGTGGCACGTTTTTGCTGCGGGCTGGACGTCCGGTTTCTTATGAGCATCCATGGCTGACTCCGCATAGGAGGGATCATTGTGCCTAGCGTTGACTGACGATGCAGCAGGGTGCTTACGAATACTAATCATGGCGATTTGGTAAGCGCCTGCAACGAGTGTAAGCCGATGATATAAATCGTTCTATTTGGTGTGTCCTCCCACGTATTAGTTCAAGTTCCAGAGCCTGTGAGCAAAGCTCCTCCGTTCTTATGCAATCCACTTCCCTTTTTTTAATAATCAGAACGCAGAACCAATACCGCAAAATCTAAACTGACTTTGGCTGTAGCTCCCTCATTCAGTTCACAACTGCCAAGAATCGGTTAATAACTGATTCGAAATCTTGAATTACTTTTACGCAGGGTTATAATCGTTGATGTAACAACACTCAATTTCCATGCCCATAAACATGTAGGATGCCCAGTTAGATCGTCGAATGGAATCACCATACTCCTGAGCAAGTGGGAGGGTTCTTCCCTTCCCAAATCAATACTCGTTCCTCCCTCGATAGCCCAACACGTCCATCAGTATTATATGGGAAAGAGCACACCTGTAGCAGAAAAAATGTAACAGACCTCTCCAACTACTTCACGCATTAAAGATTCATTTAATGCATTCCCGAGAAAGCGGCCAGGCATTTCGTAATGTTTGGAGTCTCAGCGCTCATCCACACTTTCTTGATTTCAGATTTTACAACAATAGGAATTAGTTTTGTAACTAATTCATAATTTAAAAATTACCTTTACCCCAAGTTATTATGATAGGGATATTACATCACATTATTTCCTAATCGTGGTCACTAAGGCACCCCTTCCCTTTGCCTCTCCATTACACTACATGTCGCGACGGCATAGCATGAAAATTCCGTGGCCAAGTCGATGGTTAAGAAATGGTTTCAAAGTTTAATTCGTGTGCATCACGTGGATAAAGGTAAAAGGGATATGCGTTGAGGACAATGAATTTTCATTAGTGTCTTAGACGAAAAAAATAAATAAATAAAGCAGGAAGAAGGGATGAGGTAGAAGGGATGTGTTGAGGGCGATGAATTTTCAATAATATTTTAACATTTTAATAAAAGAAAATATAAAATAATGTTTATTGGTGTAATTAAATCAGTATAGATCTATTTTAAATATAGATTTAAGATGAATCTTTAATAATATTTTAATGAAAAATTTCATAAAATAATGCTTATTTGTGTAATTATACTAATATAGATTTATTTTAAGTATGGATCTAACACGAGCCTAGAAGGATCAAATTTCTTTATGTGCAAATTTTTAGAATGTAAAATCCAAGTGTTATTTTTTATTGTTTAAATTGTATTTTTGAATGCTAATAAGACCAAATAAAAGTTTTAACCATAAAAACTTAATTATATATATATATATGTGTGTGTGTGTGTGTGTGTGTGTGTGAATTTGGTAGCGACATAAATTAAATTAGTTAGCATAGATTTTCAAATAGTTTATTTAAAACCCTTGTTGAAATATTTTTGAAAAGTATAAGATTTAAATATTTAATTTACACATTTATTTTATTTCTAATTATTTTAGAACATATTCAAAAAAATTTAATTATATTGGACATTATTTTTCTATTTAGAACATAATTTCTAATTTTTATTTTTATTTTAAAAGGGCATGGAGGGACAAACTTACACATCTCCTTATACTAATTTGTCGAATGAGCCTCTTCCCCTTGTATTGATTTGGAGAATGAGTCTCTTGGCTCAATAATCTTCCATGCCTCTTTTGAATCACATAATTTTTTTTTGTTAAGCTTGAGAGGACATTTCATTTTCTATTTATAATCAACAAATTTACACTACATAGGTTGGCTAGGTGGCCTCAACTTTCCCTGCGGGAAACCAAGTATGTTGGCCACCTATCCTCATTGTAAGCCATCCAAAAACAATAAAGTTTCAATATTTCTAACCAAGCTAAGTATGTCTTTGTTTCATGACAAGATTCTATATGTCTATCTACCCATAAGCATGCACGACGTAAAGTAAATGCTAACCACATGTAAAAACAAAAAGAGACTAGGGAAACTAACTATCCCTTTTGCTCTTCTGATGCCTATTCCACCGATGTCGGATCCTTGGTAGTTTCTCCAGGAATATCAATCAATTCTATGATGCATGGGATGTGCCTTTGAATTCTGTCCAATCGGATGTCCTGCTTGTGTAGTTGGAACTAGATTCTCTGCAAATCATGTTTGTAGTTTGGCATGTCTTGGAGAGAGAGAGCCATCCCCACTGAGATCTGTTCCATGGCCTTCCCCAATAGGATTTTCATAAGCCAGTAGAGGTATAAAGTCTTCTTGAATTGGGTTATCCTTCCTCTGGTATTCCCAGGGTCCGAGACTAATTTCCTCCAATTCTCCATCTCCTCCTCTGTCTCACTACTCTGTTTGATTTCTTCCTCCCATTCTTCTAACAAATTTCGAATGCCTTCATCCGTTCCTTCCTGGTATGTCTTGGTGGCTTCACTAATAAGATGCTCGACTGATTTCCTTCCTCTGCAGGGTTCCGACGTGCTCGGGTCCTTGGCCTTTCTAGGCTCTCAGCCTCATCTTCCAAGCTGAGCCATCTCTGCACGGTTTGATACCTGTTCACAAAAAAGAGGTGTTATTGCAAGCTTTGAAAAGTTTTACTGTCTTCCTTGGAATTCTTAATGTCGGTATTCTCCCCATTCTTTATCTTATCCCAATTACGTGTAGAGCAGGGGGCAAGGTGGCCAGTGGGTCAGTCATGAGACATGGTCGGTCTCCATATCCCTTCAAGATTTTCACTCCTCCCTCTTCGTTGCCTCACATACACTGTAAGGTTGACAGGCCCCTATCGAGGCCATGCAAATATCCCTAGCATCAGCCTGGCCAGTGTTCTACTGTGTCATGCCATCTCGTTCCCCTCTTCCCAGTAAACCAGACCCATTCCTCTACCCTTGTCATACTTGTCCTCCCCCACAGGGATCCTAACAGGTTTCTCTACGCAGTTACTACTCCCAGTTCCCCATATCTTGCCGTGGTTGCATCTGTTGGTCCACCTGCCAACTCAACATGTTAGCTGCTCTTTGCTACCCTTAACCTCCATCGCCAAGCTGCTACCTACCCATCCCCAGCACCCAGCCTCTCTCAATCCACACCATGTGAAGCCCGAGGTCACAATGCTACCCACAGTAAGGGCCTCACAGCCATTGGCCAAAGTAGTTCCCGACGGGCTCAAAACAAAGGCGCAAAGGAAGACTAATACAGCACAATGTCTCCGCCAATTTCCCCTACATTTCCCCTAATTTCCCTTCCTAGGTATCTCCCACTTCCCCCAGCAAGAATCAAACCAGGTCAACATTGCAAGGGAAGAGAAGAGCCAAGATACATACCCATTTTCTCTCCAAGGTTGTTGTCTCTATTTCTCTCGCCCTCCTTCTCTAGTGCTCCAACTCCTTACTCCATAGACCATATCACAATTCTTACTCACATGTATTACCTTAATTGCTATGCCTCTCACCTTGTCTCTACCGTCCCTGCCACCTTTCCCACCACCCTTTCATGTACTCATGTGAAGGGCCACCGCACCCATCACCTTGAGTGTGTGGGGGACGGTGGGACATACCTCTCCTTTACTCTTCATTACTGCTTGCAAGCATTGCCATCCTTCGGCACGCACCTCGATCAGGGTTTTGGTTTTATGGAATCCCATTTTCCTGGCTCTACCTGTAGTCTTGATCCAGTATTTCCAGCAAGGCTTCATACCTCTCATCCCTGGGTTGTATTGACCATAATTTTTCCAATGGGCCATTTTTCTGATTGCATCCCCAGTTTGCCAAAAATTATGTTGCCTTATTCCCTTCTCGTCTTACATGTTGGACCATTATATAGTCAAACCTTTGGATTAGTTCTCCTATCTATTGTATAAGGCGAGCTGTCCTCCAAATTTGGCTCAGCTTATCCCATGTGGTGCCATTGTTTAGTTTCACTAGAGTGTTTATGACCAGACTTGAGTCTCCTTCCACCACTACGTTTCGGTATCCCATTCTGACAGCTATTTGAAGTCCTTGTCCTGCTGCAGTAAATTCTGCCTCATTGTTGCTTTCTATCCCACACGAGTCAGCATATATGAGCTGCGTGTTGGCTTGGTTGTCTCAGAAGAGGCCACCAAGGCCTGCTGCTCTTGGGTTCCCTTTTGATGCCCCGTCAAAGTTAAGTTTTATGAATCCTTCTCCTGGGGTAGTGAAGTGAGCCGGGGATACTACACCAAGCCTATTTTTTCTCCAAGCAGTTAGGGCCAGCATTTCCATTGTTAGATTAAGTTTTTGTAAGATTCGAGCTTCTTGGGGAGGGACTTGCCAATCTTCATGGTTCCATTGTTCTTCTAATATAGTTTCTCTGATGTTTCAAACTATTCCTTCCCACACATGTTCTTGAGGTAGTTTTTTATTTTTAAATACTATATGGTTCCTTCCTTTCCATATGGCACATCAATTTAATCCTAAGGCCAATCCCCATTATCAGTTTAATATTGGGCTTGAGAATATGTTGTTACACCATAAGAGGATTTTTTCCTTTATGCTATGGCGGTCTTGATCCATCCTTTCAAAGACTCCTTGCATCTAACCCCATTTCTGTTCTGCAAATGAGCAAGTGTTGAGCATGTGCTCCATATCCTCTCTGTTCTATTGACATAACTAACACAGGGACGGGCCCTGGATTCCCCTTTTATGAAGTTGATCCCAGGTTATGATTCATCCTTTGCATACTAGCCATATGAAATGAGCTACATTTAGCTACTACCCTCCCTTCCAATTTTTTTTCCAAAGAATTCCTTGCCCATCTTGAGCTTGTTATTCTTGAAGTTCATACACTTCTTTGTTAGTAAAGGTACCTTTTGTGGTATGTACCCATCTCAAAATGTCGAGGTCATTTCGGATTTTTACTTGTCTTAATCTCATTTCCTTTTCAAACTCCGCCCATTGGTCTATCTCTATAGCCTGGCACCAATCTTCCTTCTTCTTCCATCTCCTCCAATTTCTTGTTCCTTGGTCCTCTTTCCAGAATTGATCTACATATTGTATGTTGTTGTCTCTGGTAAATTGATATATATCCCTGAGGTCTTGCCTATTTACTAGTCATTCTCTTTGTTGCCAAGAGTCCTGCCAAAATCTTGTTGTTTTTCCATTACGAATTTCCCATAAAGCATGCTGGTTTATGAGGTCCCTATTTTGGGTTGCCAAGTTCCATACTGCTGATCCTTTGGGGGGTCTCTGTACCATAGGATATCCTCTGTTCTCTCAGGCATATTATATTTTCTTTTCCATATTTGTTTCCATAGATCCCTTCCTCCTCCTATCCATCTCCACCATAGTTTTGCGCCCATTACTTGATTTAAAGTATAGGGGTCTCTGAGGCCTAGACCTCCTTCCATTTTTTTTTTACCAGTCCCTGCCAAGATATTAGAGCCCATTTTGTGACCTGTTGTGCCCCTCCCCACAGGAATTTTTTGAAAATATCTACCATTTTGGAGCATGCCCCCTTAGGGGCAGCCATACCTGAGAATTGGTATATGGGAATCGATTGAAGCACTGCTTTTAGAAGGACAGTTCTGCCTGCCAGGTTGAGGAATCTAAAAGCCTAGTTACCTAACATTCCTTGCAACTTTTGTAGGATCTGCTGCCAACATGATAGTTTTAGGGAATTTTCCGATAGAGACATTCCCAAGTATTTAGTGCAGAGGTTTCCAGTACTAAACCCCGGTATCCTAGCTAAGTAGGTGTTGACATTTCCTTAGGTGTTGAAAAAGAAAATACAAGAATTTTCATTGCTTATTTGAATCCCTGAGGCCTCCATTAAGGTATTCAAAATATATTTTATCTACGGGTTTCCCTAAGAGGGACTTGACAAAAGAGCATGACATCATCAACGAATTGTTGATGAGTGATGGCTAAATCATTACCCCAAATCCTTAGGCCTCTAATCCTAGACTCATGAGCTTCGTTTTTTATAAATCTTCCCAGACCTTTGGCAGCAATAATGAACAGAAAGGGAGACAATGGGTCTCCTTGTCTCAGACCCCGGGTTGGGTTAAAGGTTTGGGAAGGGGTCCCATTCAATAGAATACAAATAACAGGGGTGGATATCATAGCACTGATCCAATTTATCCATCTTTGGGTAAAACCATAGGCTTTGAGGATGCTGCTCAGATACGCCCAGCTTAACCGATCATATGCCTTGGAGAGGTCCAGCTTAATCATCATTCCTGCGAGCTTTTTTTCCTTGAGAGAGTGGATGACTTCTTGAGAAGTTACCAACCCGTCCAATATTTTCCTTCCCTCGACAAATCTCGTCTGCTTCGGAGATATGATATTCAGCAAGAGGGGTTTTAGCCGTTTAACAATAAGAGTTGCTATGATTTTATATATGACATTACATAGGGCAATAGGATGAAATCCCTGAGGATCTTCCGATTTCGATGTTTTAGGAATGAGAGTAATAAAAGTGGAGTTCAGACTACGGCATACCTTTTGATTTCGTCGAGATTCCTCCACGACTTCAATAATTTCTCATCCCATGAAATTCCAGGTGGCTTGGTATAATTCTGTTGTGAATCCATCTGGTCCTGGGGCCTTGTTTTTCTTCATACCCTTGACAATTTCTTCCACCTCTTCAAGAGTAGTTGCTCTCATCAATGCTAGGTTTTGGTCCTGAGTTAACCCGTGAGGTATATGTTGCAATATTATTTGAATTGCTTCCATTATATCTTCTTGTGGTTCTGATAGGAGATCTTTAAAGTGATTTACCAAAAGCTCCTCCATTTCCTCATGTTAAACTTTGTGGTTCTCCTCCTCATCTTTTAGGGAGAAGATTCTGTTGTGTTGTATATATTGAACCATGGCCTTGTGAAAAAACTAGGTGTTTCACTCCCCTTCCCTTAGCCAGTTCACCCTCGATTTCTGTTTCCACAAGATCTCTTCTTGTTTTCTCCTTTCTTCTAGCTGACTTATTAGCTGCCCCTCTTCTACAACTAGCTCTTTTGTTCTCCCTTCCTATATGATTTATTGTTGCACCTCTACCATTCGCTTGTTGATCTGGTTCTGGTCCTTCATGATATACCCAAATTCTTCTTTATTCCATTTCTTCATTTTCTTCTTGAGATCCTTAAGATTTAGTTTAAACGTATGCATGCAGTTCCTCCCTTTCTATTCACTCTAATTCCACCATTCCTCAATTTTTTTTTATGAGGTCTGGGTCTCTTAGCCAGAAGGCTTCAAACTAGAAAGGTTGATTTTTAGGGCTCGCTTTCAGGTCCACTTCCAGTCTTATCGGCCAGTGGTTTGATCCCATCCCTGGGAGGATCGAGGCTTCTATGAATATATCTTTTCTTATAACATGTTCTGATATTAGAAATCTATCCAATCGAGAAGAAATTTGATGACTCCCTCCTCTTCTATTGTTCCAGGTGTGAACTCTGTTGATTGTTGGGAGATATACTAGGTGTAGTTCTATAATGGTATCATCAAATATTCCCATGTCTGTATCCATTCTTCACATGCCTCCCTTTTTCTCTACTAGGGAGGTTATCATGTTAAAATCTCCTCCCACTACCCAAAGGTCTTCCAGGTATATGTTTCTTATTTTTGCCAAGTTTTGAAGGAATTCCCTTCTTTCCCCCGGGATATGTGATCCATAGACTCCTGTAGGCAGCACCCAGTATTTCGATCCAATAAATCTAAATCTACCTAAGAGGATTCATGGGAGGCTAACCGAGTCTTCAAACCATATTTCTCCCAGGTTCCATATAATTGCCAACCCTCCTACACTACCATTTGCTTCCTAGTCTACAACTTGGTACTAGGGTTTGAAATTTTCCAGAATTCCTTTCAGTTTTTCTTTTTGTTCCTTTTTCTCCTGTGCACCTCCTGAAATTCGTCCCCATCTCCTCTTTTTGTCGAGTTTCCTACCTTCTTCTCAGTCGTATGGATTTCAAGGTTATTTAATGAGCAGGCTTGAATATAGGTGGCCATAATCATGACATCATCAACATCTAAAGGGGATATGCTCTTAGTCAAGGGGTTGTTGCCATATCTCATCATGGTATCCAACTCTATGAAGTTTGGTAGCAGCTCAGTGATATTCATGTACACGTAGGTTCTTTCATAAGAGGTGTACCTACCTTTTCTTGTCGAGTCTGCTACTTTGATGAAGATTCCAATCGAGTTGCCTATTCCTTCCAAGATTTTGGGGTCCGAGGAGTCCATTGGCAAACTGAAAAGTCGTACCTAGATGGGTGCTGCTAGAAGCGTTTCTTGATCTGGGTTATAGCATTCCTCCCAATGTCACATAAACAGGCCATCATTGTTGAAAAATACAACCCATCTTCGAAAACATTCTCCTTGTCTTCGAGGTTGGAAAATATTACAGAGAAGAACCTCTTTTCCCCTAGCTTGAGGTCTATGTGCCCCTTTGGTTTCAACTACTGCTAGATCCATTTGATCAGTTCCTTCTAAGTTGGCCAAGCCCTAATGAACTTACATATTAGGGCATGGTCCTTCATATATCTTATGTATTCCTCCAGTTTATGTTTGGTATAATGAATCAGGGTTTCTTGGTTTCCCTGGGTAGGCATTTCCCTCCCAAACTTTCTTTCCAATTGGCTCCCAAAAATCGCATTCCTTTTCCACGACTTCCATTGCCTCTGGCTGCTTCGTGTTGGCTCGATTCCCCTGCAATGATGTTTCGGTAGGAGGGGATTTCTGCCACCCTTCCATTCCACTCATGGCTACTATCAGTGGTACTTCCTTGTCGTTTTTCCTCAGTTTCCTCTCTGTCTATAAGGTTTGCAGGTTTGTCAAGCAGAGTCTGTGAAAAACCCTAGCTGTTCATGATTCCTTCGCTCTCCCTACCACCG
This sequence comes from Pinus tabuliformis, assembly GCA_031772625.1. Lineage (NCBI taxonomy): Eukaryota > Viridiplantae > Streptophyta > Pinopsida > Pinales > Pinaceae > Pinus > Pinus tabuliformis. The sequence continues at coordinate 1,225,892,358 of CM062807.1, forward strand.
TATTTTTCATAACCTTTTGAATCACATAAATTAACTATAAAATAAAATCCTTTTAATCATATTTATATTTTCTTCCCGAAATAATTTACAATTAAAAATCGCACGAAGATAAAAAATCTCTCAAAACCACTATAGTACATAATTTACTACTAATAAAGAAAATTACATGTCTCGTGAACATAAACGAGTCCTCAAAATCACTCTAGAAAATACAAGAAGAAAAAGGGAAAAGTTATTGAATGAGCTTCTCATGTTCATATTCACTTTTTATTATGAAAGTAATAAGAATCATAGAAGAGAGATGAACACTGGCAATGGGAAATCCATTACTTCATGCCTACCATCTAATGCCAAAAATAAGTTAGTAATGGAGGAATCATGAGATATATGAGATATTTGTTCAAGTTACTATTAGGTGTTTATAGACCAAACCTATAATATAATAGATCAAATGAAAAATGCAATTAAATATGAGATATATGATATATTTGTTCAGGTTACTATTAAGGTGTTTATAGACCAAACCTATAATATAATAGATCAAATGAAAAATGCAATTAAATACAAGATTTAAGGGTGGATGTCTTATTAGTCCCTGCCTTAGCAGGACTATAACAATCGTAAATATGATATATATGAGATATTTGTTCATGTTACTATTAAGGTGTTTATAGTCCAAACCTATAATATAATAGATCAAATGAAAAATGCAATTAAATACCAGATGTAAGGGTGGATGTCTTATTAGTACCCGCCTTAGCAGGACTATAGCGATCGTTATCTCATTGACTGACAATTAATCTATCCTTTGACCAAAGATTTCATCTCGTTACCAAAATTTAAGCAAATTTTTGGAGTGGAAGTTCAACTGCACCAAATTTTTAACCAAAGTTTCAAGGTATTAAAGGAAGGTTCACGTGTACTGATAGATATCTAAAGTTACAAAGTTTATATCCAAAGGCATCTCTTTTTCTATCCCAAATTTAAAATTTTCACATTAAACTTTTGCCCAAAGTTCCAACGTTTATATTCAGTGCATCTCTAGTTCTATCCAAAGTTCCAACGTTAATATCCTACCCATTGCTTGTTCTATCCAAATTTTTATATAAAGTTACAGTGGTTGTGATTTTTTCTATCAAAATTTAAAATTTAGGCCATACTCACTTTTTTATTAAATATTTTATCATTTAGATAAGTGGTACTTTCATTAAGTGACATTTTGCACTTAGTGGCATTAAATATTTTATGATTTAGATTTAGCTAAGTGGCACTTTCTTTAAGTGGCATTATTCCACTAAGTGACATTTGGTGCTAGACAATTTCACCACCCCAACATCTTCGTATCATCTAGCCACCTCCAACAAATTATGTTATTTTAGACCATGTTATTGTAGATGCTACTATAGTTCATCTCAAATGCAAGTCCAAACAAAAAAAACCCAATGTACAATAGCCTCCATTAAGGGTACACATCTTCTCCTACCTATTACTCAACTCAGAGGCTTCATTCCCCCTATAGCATGTGCATTCATTTAGCTCATGCACCTTGATCATCTTAATAACTGCATTCCTTTAGCTCATGTAGCTTGATCATCTTAACTGCATTCATTTAGCTTCATTCATTTAGTTCATGCAACTTGATCATCTTAACTGCATTCATTTAGCTCGTGCAACTTGATCATCTTAACTGCATTCATTTAGCTCGTGCAGCTTGATCATCTTAACTGCATTCATTTAGCTACATTCATTTAGCTCATGCAGCTTGATCATCTTAACTGCATTTATTTAATTAAACGAAGTCTTTCAGTAGAAATCACATGAGAGAATTTTTTGGCCGACAAATTTCTAACCAACAAGTGTGGTTCATCATTAGGACCAAATGAAGAGGCAGACCATGGCAAAGGCTTAAATAGAGAGCTTTTGCCATGGTCTGCCTCTTCATCTGGTCCTGATGATGAACCACACTTGTTGGTTCGAAATGCGTCAACCAAAAAATTCTCTCAAGTGATTTCTACCGAAAGACTGTTTAATTCATTATGGATCACAAAAGATTGAATACAAAAATTGCATTCATTTAGCTACATTCATTTAGCTCATGCGTCTTGATCATCTTAACTGCAAAATAAGACAAAGATTTTAATTCCAAAAACAACAAATGATATACTATAGCATTCATTGCCATAGAAATAAACTATGTGTACATGTGGTTTCTTTTGGTTTTTTGGGATTGAACAATTTTTTGCTTTTATTTTGCTCCTCTAAAATTATACTTGCACATATAATATTATTTTTCTCTTTTGAAATTATACTTACACTTACATAGGTAAGCAACTAAGGAAAGGTCTAATATGTGTAATAGAAGATCTAAGGAAAGAACTGATATATTAGTACAAGTCTGAGTCTGATTGGCATTCAGATATATATCAAGTCTAAGTCTAATTGGCATTCAAATGCATGCCACCTATAGCAAAATTGATCAAGGAGGCCAGGAGTGGGGTGGTTGGGGTAGTTAGAGAGCATCGATTTTGTTACTTTATCAACCTGTATAAAACTACAAGCCATGAAATCTAGTTGGTCGACTTCTAATTATGAATGAGAAAATACAAGTCTATTTGGTCGCCTTCTATTTATCATTAGGGGATTTTTGAAATCTAAAATGGGCCTCCTAAGAAAAATGTAAAACCAAAATAAACTTTATAAGAACCAATAGGATTCAAGATGATGATGTCAACCATGGGGGATAATTCACCATTTTTGGAGTAAAAAAGTACAAATATTAAAAAATAATAATATAATAAAACTACCTTTTGAACTCGTATTTTCAACTTATGTCCCTATGTTTTTACTTGAATTTTGAGCGGGAGTATTGGTTGGATGAAAAATTTAATTCCTCATCCAAGGAGTACCCATGTTGCATACTTTCGATGGACCCTACTACACGAAAAATGAGAAATACATGAAAAAATGTGATTAACCCATGTTGCATACTTTCGATGGACCCTACTACACGAAAAATGAGAAATACATGAAAAAACGTGATTTTAGTCACGTTTTTTCATGTATTTCTCATTTTTCATGTAGTAGGGTTCATCGAAAGTATGCAACATGGGTACTTCTTGGATGAGGAATCAAATTATGAATCTAATGAGTGTTTCCGCTTGAAATTTGAGCAAACCCATAAAGAGATAAGTTGAAAATACGACTTGAAAAAATAAATTTGTTATTTTTCCCTCTAAAATTTGATGATGTAATCTAATCTTATTTTATTATTTTCACTATTATTTTATAATTTCCTTAGGAGGCCCATTTTAGACCTCAAAAATCCCCTAATGGAATAAGAAAATACAAGTCTAGAAATATATTTTTGCTCATTTACTTATGACTTACCCCTTTCTTTTTGTAAAGGTTAAGAATTGAAACGTCTTTTTGTAAAGGTTAAGAATTGAAACATCTACTGCAGAAGGGCCAACCTAATTTCTTTCATGATTTTTTTGATTATGTGTTCCCAGAAGACCCAAGAGAGCCATAAGTGGACCAGTGCATTGATTAGGTGTTGTTACTATGCCAGAGGACCCAAAAGTGCCATGGGTGGACCACTTGTTGCAACCGCATCTTTAGCTGCATCTCCAAAGACGATATTATAGCAGTAATAGGAAGGGAGATCTACAAATGTGTACCTAGGATGACATTTCATAGAAATCAAACAAGTATTGTCGACTTAGGACATAAAAGACAAAAAAAAGGGTAAAATAAAAACTTGCTAATTCAAAGAACGAAATTTACTTGAAAAGAAAAATTCAATCAGTTGGATGTAAGCATTGAGCTCATTTGATGGTGGGGGTTTGAAGTTTGAACACACTACTTGTAACAAGCTGATCTGTTCCCTCCCGTCAAGGTAGGTGCAACTGCCTGTAACACACTTGAGATCCTGCAAACACTACCAGCTACCTGCTCACTGGTGGAAATACTAGTTAGCCATTCATGTAACTGGATTCCTTTCAACTCCTTCAAATTTCGTGTGTTTGTCCAGACACGAAGTAAACTGACAAGTAACCTAGCGTAATTTCCACATTTACAAGGGTAGAATTTCATCTTGAGTTAATCTAGATTTGTAAGAAATATTTATCCAACCATCTGCAGAGATATTGGTCGAGTTAATTGAGAAGTTGTGCATTTGGGCACCTGGAAATCATAACCTGTTGAACTTTGTCTTTGGTGCCTTCTTGACCATGGTAAGAGGTGTTAAATCCTCTAGTTTGTGCTTTACCATGCCTGGAGTTTTAGGGTTGGTGCCCATCAAGCTTTGATAGGAACATGTCTCCTTCTTTAGTTTAGTTCAAACCCACTCATGTTTTTGCTTACTCTCAGATGTTGCAGATCATTGAAAGCCCACTCTGCTTGGTCTCTGCCCAACCTAATAGGTGGAGTCATATGAATTTATATGGCAGAGAACTAGTTCACGAGGGACGAGAGATTGTGTCAATATTACAGGGCAATAGTAAAACCAACAACACCACTACCTCCATGAAAGCAACATCACTAACATTAAAAAAAAAAGCCAACCCCTAGCTTATAACCCAATTGCTTAATTGATTCAATCGATTAACACAATAAGATTCATTGTTGCTTCAATCGATTAACACAATAAGAGCCATTGTTCACAGCCGCCTCCTTCCTCATCTCATCTTCCTCTACCATCGTCGAACAAGTTTTGTTTTCATGCTCCTTATCAAAGGGCTTTCATTCACTCATTTCCATCTAAAATAAGATAGTTGTGATAAGGGGGCCTCATGCACCAAGCGTGTTGACAAACTCTCTTAGCTATTATTTTTATTATTAATGTTTTTCATTTTTAATTATTGTTATGGGATTGGCTACATAATTCTTCAAAGTTATCACAAAATTATATAAAATAAATAATGGATATATATAATAACTAATTATAAAATGGTATAAAGCGCCCATCTGTGAACACTATTTGTTCATATTACGGTTTTGAACAAATACATAGATTCATGGCTTTGGAAAAATTTAAGCATATTTTGATTTTATTATGAAAGAAAGATTAGAAAATATGATTGTGAGAGATTGATTGATACATGACATTCAAATTTCTCCACATATATCATAATTTGAGGAATGAAGAATTTTTTTAAGCGATAATAGGAGGGTAAATTGTAAATTTACAGCTCTAAAATTAATGTAAGATTACTATTTGCAACTGTTCAAATTGTAGCTTTGCATTAAGCTAAACATTTTGCAATGTTATTATTTACAATAATTTTTCTTTTGACATAATTAAATTGAATTTAGGTCCAGGGTAGTGCTCAATATTGCATGAAAAATGGAATGTTTCATGATGGGATGGTATTGTAAGAACTATGACTTCAGTTGTGCTTTGAGAAAGTATTTTCCCAGATAAAAAGCTTTCATCCTTTGAGCTACAGGCCCCTTTTCTATTGGATTCGTTCCCAATAATCCCTCCAAATAGAAGGGATTCCTCTGATAAAGGTAAGAGGACGTAAAAGCCAATTTATTAACCCCTCCCTCTGAAATTTAAGCCTAATATTTATCCAAAAGTAAACCAAATAATCTCCACCTAATAAATATCTTTATATGTATTCCCAGTCCACAACATTACATGTAATAGTATTAGGTTTAAATAATAATGATATTATGATAAGACCAATGAGGACGGTTCCTTTCACTGCAGCGTTTTACTGTTCAGGTCCCTGACATACCATATGAAAAGTACAAAATATAGATTCTTAATAATTTATTGTAGAATATGCAATGCCTAGCGAGCAAATAAGGCTTTTCCAAACGCTGAAACATAGTACCCCGCCTTCGTTAGAGTTTGGGCTTCTCATCCCTCTCAGCCTAGATGACGTGTATGGTTAACCAATAATATAATATTGAATAGACAAATGAGATGACGTGTTTCTATTTAAAAACTATTACGATTTTGAAAAATTTAATAGAAAAAGTTTTCAATCCAACTTATTTTGAAGTGATAAAATCACAACTAAAATCACAACTGACAAGGTGACAGTTTTACTAAACATTTGCAAGCTGAAAAGTGTTGTTTCGGGTATTGATCAATGAGAATCAATCACACATAACACTCAATAATATAACTAAACTATAAAGATATGAAAAGCAAATGACCCTCACTTGACAAGTAAAATGTTTTTGAAATTTTGTTGAAGCTTCAACTTTGGCGCGAGATAAGGGAAACATCTTTATTAGAAATTGAGTAAAAGATTGAAGTAGAAAAATAAAATATTAAAACTTGAGTAAAATTTTGGAGGAAAACACTGGAATATAGAGGGGTCCCATGCTAGCCCAAGGTAAGAACTTTTGAGAAAGTGGGTTGTATATAGTATATACAAGTGGGTTGAATATAATAGATAAAAGCAAGCACATATTTTGCTTGAAGGATGATCTGATTACTACAAGAATTTGAAGTGGATGCTTGAAGGATGATTAGTTTTTATTTATAATAAATTCAAAATTAGAGATTGGGATTTGAATTTTTATCAAAATTTAGTTTCGCTCACCTTTTGATGTTTTGATTTGTTGCACAGAATGACATAAGGGATATGCATGATTTTAAGTTTAGCATGGATGCAAATGAAGAGAAATTAATACTGTATGAGGAGGAAGAGGTAATCAGTAATTTCTCTTCTAATTAGTTTCTCCTATGATTTGCACTATTTTATGTTTCGGGAATCAATTGAGATTTTTGTTATCTTTATATTATTGACCATCAATTGATTCCTGGATTCCCAGTGGTCATAGTAGCTCATAATATCAAATCTACTAGGAAAATAAACATGAATTGACTCACAACGGTGATACCTCCAATTTAAAGCATAAGCACAATTCAATGTAAAGGTTGGTAACGAAGTCGACAATGTCTATCAACTTTCCAGTGCTCATGTTACATACTTATGAACCTTTTAACACCTTTGTGTTTTGGTGATGGTTATAAGCTTATTGTCTAAATGAAATATGTCACGTGAAAGGTATTCTAACTTTAGCATAGCTTAAAATAGAAGGCAATGTACATATTTTACAACAATGCAATTTATCTTTCATTTGTTAATTTGGTTATAGATCCAGGTTTTTACAGCTTCTATGTTTTACATTATTGAAAATTTTACTATTTTATAGCTACATTGTTACTTTTATTGAAAAAATTAGGATAGTAAACGAAATGGGTTTATATACGCTGATAAGTTTCGTCAAACGCATGGTAGATAAATGCAAATTTTAATTTTTGTGATACATCATACAGGGTCACTATTTTCCTATGCTATAATACCATATTGAATTGGGATAATGCAGTGCAAATTATATGTTTGTACAAGTTTAGGGGAAAAAGATAGAAAATCTTTACTTGTTTGATTGCAATAAACATTACTGCATTACATCTAAAAAGTAAATAGGTTAGATTTTATTGAGAGCTTGAGGACAAGCCGGGGGTGACCTACCCTAATCTTATTCCATTTCATATTCCAGCCATTTCCATTAGTTTTTTGAAATGTTACCAATGCAAAATTTGCATTCATTTTTAAGTATGGTATAGGTAAAAATTTAGTTTGCATCGATTTTTTTTTTAATCTATTTTTTTAATAATATATGCCTTATTATATTATTAAAAAGATAGATTAAAAAAAAAATCCCAGAATCCCAAAATGATATCTAATATATGCCTTATTGTGAAAGGGGATCTTTTCAGTCTCCTGAACAACAAGCCTTACATTACAACTATTCATATAGGATACATAGAGACTATCTTTCTACGATCATAGAGAAACCAAGTCTTGATATTCATTTTCATTGATTTTAAATTTCATAGTTATCATAACTAGCATTTGCACCAAATGTTGCAAAGGAAACGCCGTAAGGCATAAATTCGAGAAGCATTGTGACATATAAAGAATCATTGAAGATGAAAATTAGTAGGTGGAGGGTAAAGACCTAGTACCCAATGCCCATTGCATTAAATAGGTCTTGTTGTTTTTGGAAACTTTTTGGCTATGACATCTTGCCAAAAAAAACTTCTCATTTATAGTGGGCTATGGAATGACTTCAACTAGAAGGAGACAATACTGAATACTATTGCAGGTATTGAGGAGGAGCAGAATGTTGTCCTTGTTAGTAAGATGAATAAAGGAAACATGAAAAGAGGAACTAAGAAGGGTTAAAAAGGGTTATTTACAGTCCTCCATTGTGGGCTTTTTCTGTAATCTTCTTGCTTCTCAATGTGTATGGTAAGTCTTCAACACTCTATTTGCTTCCATTGACTTCAATCTGCATATTCTTAAAAGGATTTTCTATTCTATTTAAGCTAACATCCTCTTTTTGGTTGGATTTATTTCTATGAGCAGGGCGGTATTCATTCTTTTGGCTCTCTTTGGTTCCCTTAGTTGTAAGTGGACAAAAACCTTGGACTTATATGACACTGAATTATTGATAATGGGAGATAATAATCATGACAATTTTTAAGATTGAATTCTTTGGGTTTTATGTCATTTTATCTCCATAATTTTGTTGGTTGGAGCAAAGCTACAAGTTATAATAACAGAGTTGGCCTTAGTGCAGCCAACAAATAAATTGTTTTGGTTCAATCGCCCTCAACTTATCGTTTTCTTGATCCATTTCACTTTTCCAGGTATCAAAATGATTTTCATTCTAAATTTCAATTAACAAATTGCATTTCTGAATCCTATTCACTGAGTATTTATGGGAATACCAATTTCTTAATGGTAACTATTTTGGTTCAATCACCCTCAACTTATCCTTTTTTTGATCCATTTCACTTTTCCAGGTATCAAAATGATTTGCATTCTAAATTTCAATTAACAAATTGTATTTCTAAATCCTATTCACTGAGTATTTATGGGAATACCAATTTCTTAATGGTTAACTTATGTTATGCAGAATGCTTTCCAGCTTGCTTTCTTCTTGTGGATATGGGTGAGCACTATGTTCATTCAATGAAAGATAAATTCTTGTTTATAGAGTCATAGGATTTACTATGGTAACGATGGGAAAATTTATTTGATCATTTAAGAGAGTATATTTGCATATATTGTAATTTTCAAAACTATCCTAGTTATTATTCATTTGGCAGTGGTGTAAAGCAAACACTTTAACTCAATATTATAAATAAACCTAATATTTATGATAATATTAATAACAATATTAAACCTTTAATATTTATAACAATATTAATAATCTTAATAGTTTTATGTTTTTAATACTAATCGATAACAATATTAATAATCTTAATAGTTTTATATTTTTAATACTAATCTTTTCTGTATTCCATAAAAATATATCAATACTAATCTTTAACTTATAACAAATCAATATTATATTGGTTTAGATTTATAATATAAATCTTTAAATTAAAATCCTTAATTCTAATTAAAATACTTAATATTTAAATAATTTCTTATTTAATAATTTTTTTTAACCATTATTACAAATTTTATATGATTTGGTTATATAAACATTAAAATCATTGTCAAATTACATAATGAATAATGAGTTGTTGTATATAAGTTTTTAAACATTATCGCAAAGTTATAACTTTTGCAAACATTTTGATGAAGCAAAATTATTAAATGTGCAAAATCTTTTCAGGAAACCTATTGCAAACAAATGCACATAAAAATTCTTCCATTGTCTTCCATTGTTTACACAGTGATGCTCTTATGACTCTATTTTTAGTATTTTCATAAAAATTACATTAAAAAGAACATCTCACTTTCAATGTTTTTGGACTGCCCATATATTATAGCATATCAGTACTAGAGCAAAAGAATTGTGTGGAAAGATAACTAAAAATTACATTAAAAATAACATCTCACTTTCTGTGTCTTTGGACTATCCATATATTACAGCATATCAGTACTAGAGTAAAAGAATTGTGTGGAAGGAGGTAAGCCAGTGTTTAGTGCCTAAAGTTTGAAGTAAATCTTTGAGACCATGTTAATATTTCATGGCAATTTTTTATTTTTATGTGCTAGTTGATTTTTTCATGAAGTCATTTCAAATATGCAATTTCCAGTTTAAGCATATGTTGTTATTTTCATATTTTATGCACACATTTAAATGAAGCTTGACATACATGTTAGTTTAGTGTGTCCTTTGATTATGTGGACTATATAACATGCAACATTTGTATTTCTATTACCATGCTAAATTAAAAAATTCTCAGTGTGAACGCTGAAAATGATAAAAATCCATTTATTTCTTAGGCTTTTGTCAAAATTTCAGTGTTTATTTATTTTCTCAAAACTTCTTTGTTTATTTATTTGTGACCCTTGCTGAGTGATTTCCATATAAAATTTTTGCAACCATTGGTAAAGTTCAGGTATGCAAGTGTGTGACTGGATTGACCCCAAAAGATCAAGCACATGTCTATATATACATATACATACACAAATGGTTTTTCCTCCTGATGTTCATATGTTAGCTATGTGATGGTGGATCTGTATTTTATGTTTCTACTTTCTGATTTTACATGCACCATGGTTACCAATGTGAATGATAGATGTTATTTATGTTACCTGTGTGATGGTGGAACTGTATTTTATGTTTCTACTTTCTGATTTTACATGCACCATGGTTACCAATGTGAATGGTAGATGTTATTTATGGTGTTGGAGTTGTTTGTGTATACATTATTTTAATGTGATAAATGTTGGTTTAAACTTTCATTTGCAGTGTTATCTACAAATTGATTTAGATTACTATAAATTTGTGGCCCGTTTTCAAAGGCAGGGTGGTATTCAACGGGAAATTATTAATTTACAAGCGTTTTTCTTTGTCTGAGCTGCAATCACAGCATATATTATTATCCTTGATTTGTGTATTATACCCCTATTTCCACATTTTTGAATTTGTTTACTTTTATATCCCAATTGGCCCCAAAACATCAATCGCATGTGTGTGTACACACACGGTATTGCCTCCAGTTGTTCATGTGTTATGTGTGTGAAGGTGGATCTTTATTTTATGTTTTTGTTTTCTGATTTTACATGCATAATGGTTATCAGTGTGATGATAGATGTTATTTATAGTTCTTGGGTTGCTTGGGTATATATTGTTTTAATATGATAAATTATAATATAAATTTCATGTGCAGTGTTATATATAAATTGATTTAGATTCTTCTGTGGCCCATTTTCGCAGGGAGGATGGTATTCAATGGGAAATTATTATTACAAGAACTTCTTTCTCCAACTTGCAATCACAGGGTACTCTTTTGTCAAAATCAAGCACTTCTTTATCCAAAATAAAATCACAGGGTACTCTTTTACCAAAATCATACAACAATTGTGTATGATCCTAACCTTTTCTATGTGAATTTATGGGATTTGAACCTTGGGGGAGGGCCTGACATGCATTTCCTCCATTGCAATCATAGCGTACTCTTTTATCAAAATCAAGCACTTCTTTGTCCAAGTTGAAATCACAAGGTACTCTTTTACCAAAATCATACAGTAGTTGCACGTGATCCCAAAATTTTATTTGTGAATTTATGTGATTTGAACCTTGGCGGAGGGCCCTACATGCATTGCCCCCATTGGTTTGATATTAAATGTTGATTCCAACTTTGTTTTAATTTGTTTTCTTTGCCAGTCCTTCTCAAATAAATCCTCTCTTGCGCAAATGTGATCTTTCTAATGTAAATCAACTTGATAAAGGAAGAGCATTGATCAAGTTGAAGAGTTAAGAGTTGAATCCTAAAAGTGTATCTTTTATCGAGTATTGTGAGTTCTCTTAGTCAGTCCTTTTCAAATAAATCCTCTAAGTTGAAGCCCAACAATTATCGAGTATTGTGAGTTCTCTTAGTCGGTCCTTTGCAAGTAAATCCTCTCCTACGCACATGCAATATTTCTAATTTAAGTCAACCTGATAAAGCAAGAGAATTGATCAAGTTGAAGAGTTAAGGGTTGAAGCCTAGCAGAGTATCTTTTATCGAGTATTTCTCTAACTCACGAGGATGGAGATGAGGAGTGGTGGCTTATATTAATATACCAATTGGAACAACCATGTATGCTTATTCTAGTTCAGAGGTTCTTGTGTGCTTGATGCTTCTTCATGGTTGTTGTCTCCATTATTTCTTCTTAATTGCAAGTTTACAAAACCAACAATTTCATCCAATCCAAAATTGTAATTCTGGAAAAATAATCCTTGTTGGATTCTGGTGATGAGGCAAACTGGAAATGTTGAAAATATAGAATGTTTAATGTTCTTTTTAAATTGACTATACCATCAGGCTATTCTAATTTGGCAGTTGATCATCTTATAACTTTTTGTGTTTCCCATTACAACTTTTTTTTGTTTGTATCCATAATGCTTTTGTTGGACCTTAGCCCTTCGCGAAAGAATCTTATCTTATGCTCAGATGCAACTTGGTGCCAACATATTTTACTCCTTGAGGCATCTTCAGTGTGAATTAGGAATCTTCAGTGTTAAGTAAGTTTTGATGGTTTCAGCTATGGCCAAACTGACTTCCATTCTTTCTTTTGCTTCTAGGGCATTGTAAAAAACTTGCACCTGAATATGAGAAACTCAGGGCAAGTTTCAGGAAGGTCAAATCTGTGTTGATAGCAAAGGTAAATATATTTTATAGAGATATTTGGAATCATTATATGTAACATTAAATATTTTGTTGTTTAAGGTTTCCAAGATAGATTCTTGAACATATTGTAGGGTGGTAGTCATACACAACATCCGTGTCAAACATGATTTGAAATTTGTTCAGGGGATTCTTTTTACTTGACGAATCCATATTATGGTTTATTGTGATGTCTACTTTCCAAACGTGCGTATGCCTTTTAATCTTGATCTGCAAGTAAACTTTGACTAATTATGGATTAAAGCAAGGGTTGCAAGTCTTGAAAATTAGTCAGTGATTTACCATGCATACTGGTTGGGAATATCGACATGAACGTTTTCCAATAATTCCATTATTCATTCAAAACCTAACGACAAACACATTAGTAGTTGCTCGTGCTTGACACGCTCTTGATATTTTCTCCTTACGGGGTACTTTGCCAGACTGCCAGACTGACAGACTAATTTTTTCCCAACAAGTTCACTCTGACAAGCATAAAAGCCTTATCATATTGGATGATGAAAAAGCTCACGCTCACACTCATTCATGATGAAAACCATAATAAAATTGATAAAAGATATAGTCTTGCATTTTCTAAAGACATTTATGGCCACTTCAAGGCTCTTGGTTGGAATATAGTTGTTTTGCTTTCAATGAAACTGTGAGACTTACATTATTAACTTAATATTACAAACCACACTTACTTTTTTTTTTAATATCATATAAAAATAAATAAAAACTCTTATTAAAAACAACAAGTATCTTTTAATATTTTATCAAATATAATCCATTAAATAATTTCAGACTCTGCAGGGACCACAGCTACTGCTGCACTTGTGGAATATGTAGGAATTTACAGGGTAAGTTCCTCAGATAGAACACCAAAGGACACCACTCACAAACAGATCACAGATCAATACACCAGTATTCTTGACATGGTTAAAACCCTCAAAGGGGGAAATAGTCCACGGCCTAAGCCAACACAACCACTTCAGGCAATTTATTAATGTAAAAGAAAGAAAATTTACATAAGCTTCTCTCATGAATGGTCACCCTACAAATGACCCTCCATGCTCTTTAAATAAAAATCATGGGCCAATCAGGTGTTAAGCTACAGATCAAGTGTCGGTAATACTAAGGAGAGAATGAACTTTTGGATCACTTCATGTCTAGAACATATCGTGACCATTAGATTGTAAGTTACAAAAGTACATAGAAAGAAACACACTTTACCTAACTCCACACTAGACCAAGTTATACTTAACTATTTCATATGTTTCGGAATATCCTAACATCTCCCCTTAAGAATAACTTGGGATAGGATTGAAGGATGTACAAATATGACACAATAGGAGAAGGAGGGAGGAATTATAACCTATCCCCCCTAGTGACAACTTCCTAAACTCCAACCATAAATCGAAGTTTAGTAAAATTTACCTCTGTGAGAGCCTTTGTAAATATGTCTCAAACTTGATCATCAGTTGAACAATATTGCACTTCAAGAACATGGTCATGAACAAGCTTTATGATTAAGTGCATGTGTAGTTCAATGTGTTTGTTGCGCTGATGTTGGATGGGATCTTTGCATAGTTGAATGGAACTTTGATTATCACACCAAAGTGTAGTCAGATGTTGTTGTTGAAAGCCAAGCTCTTGTTGGAATTATGATATAGGTGTTTTCCTTGATATAAACTCACTCAGATGAAAGTTCACAGTGCAGCAGGTCAACAACAAAGGATTACATATCAGACTCCAAAGAATGAAGAAAGAGAAGTATACGCTAGTTCACTTTGTCTAAGGCGCATATACACGCGATTTAACACAACAAAAGTAGTGTATAACGTATACACACACTTTCACAGGAGGAAAAGTTTGTACATGTTGGAAAACCAAGTTTTTGGTGCAAGGTATTTTGGTCCAAGGTAATTGGTCTAAGGCATTTGGTCCAAGGTATTGACCCTAGGTATTGGGTCCAAGGTATTGGTCCTAAGTTGTTTTGGTCCAAGGTATTGAGAAAGGCCTAAGAGTATATAAGGAGGAGAAGATCATTAGGCCAAACTGTGCAAGTATTAAATATCTTCTAAAGTGTTAGATCACATATGCAGGTTATGAGCTTCTAATGCATTGCTTGATCTGATCTAAGGATGCACCCTTGTGGTTGATGATGGTTGATGGATCGGGATCATAAAGCCTTAAATGTATTATCATTATGTGGTTTGATCATGGAAAATCTAGATCTGAATACTGACGCATGTTTTATTTTGTAAATGATATGATCTGGGTATGACTAAATTCTGGAATGTTTGTGAAGTTTTAAGTTAGCATTTGCAGATATGTACGTTGTTTCGCTTTGGTAAAAGCGTGTATACATGCTGGTTCGACACATCGAAGTAGTGTATACCTTATGAACTATGATGTTTGAAGTTACAGTTGGTTCTAGTTGTTGATGCAGAGTTCTGGGTTTTGCTTTATGTTTTGGTGACTGCATTCTGGTGACAGTGTTCAGATTGATTGATTGTGATTTGCTTCAATGATGATGGATGAGATCTAATGATGGATCAGGATCATAATGACTAATCATTATGTGATCTGATGGGCTAGATCTGATTGCTAACACATGTTTTATCCTTTATATTTGATGATCTGGGTATGTCTGAAGTCGGGAAGTGCAACAAAGTTATAAGTAAGTATTTGCAAATCTATACGCTGGTTCGCTTTGATGAAGTTGCGTATACACTCTGGTTCGACTGTCCCAAGTTTCGTATACACTCTAATGCATGTTTTTGAGGTTACAACTGGTTCTAAATGTTGATGTAGTATTCTAGGTTCAGATCTATGTACTGGTTACAGTGATCTATCTGTTCTAGTGGATTTGTTGAAGTTGATAAAGTATGAATGAATGGTTGATCCAGTTGTGTCATAGGTTGTTAGTGATTGATTGAGTTTGGTTGATTCAGAGAGTGATGATTGAGTTTCAATGATTGGTTGATGCAAATGTATTTGATGGTTGTATTGCAATGATGATTGATTCTAAGCTTCAATGTTGTTGATGGGCCTAGTATGAAAATTGGATGAAACGAGGCCTTCATGTGTATTATTGTGTACCAGGAGCATCCAGTCTGAAAATTTCTGAAACGTGGTCCTTGGAGGAAGAAATAAGGTCATAGCCTTCTGTAGGTTGGTGCCTACCTATTAGTAAACATATTGGCTATTACAAGAGCTAGGGGGTTGTAGCTCCCTTCCAGTAGAAGCTGGAGAATGAGATAAGGTTGTAACCTTCTGTAGGTAGAAGCCTGCATATTGGTATGAGTCTGCACCAGTGCAATGTTTTAAACAAATTTTCTTATTATTAAAAGAAGACAGAGATGACAACAGTAGGTGGTTTTCACCCACATTGGGTTTCCACCTTAAATCTCGGTGTTCATGTGTGTTGCTTATGTGTGATGCTTTATTCTTCTTTTACTCCACTGTCTAATAAATCTCTGATATACTGGTTTAAGCTCAACACATGATAAACTATCTAGAGCACAAGTTCTCTGCATATACACTGGTTTCTTTAAGCACAGTCACGTGTACATGCCAGTTCACTTCACTGAAGTAGCGTATATAAATCTGTTTGGGAAATAAAATAATTGATCTGATAATACTGATTCGCCCCCCTCTTAGTATTATTTTCAACAATTGGTATTAGAAAAGGTCCTTCAGAAGAATATTGATCGCTTGAAGGGAGATCCATAAACATGAATAATCAAGAAAGCATGGGATCCATCAGACCACCAATCTTCGATGGGAGAATTTTTTTTTATTAGAAAATAAGAACCACAACCTATCTACAATCGCTTAGAACGGATGCCTGGGAAATTTTGGAAGGAGGATATACATTTCCAACAACAATTCCTACAGATACAGCAGGTAAAAAGCAATATGAAACCAATGCAAAAGATGTCAATACTTTATTGGGAAGTATGTCACAATCAAAGTTTGTCAAAGTCATGCAGCTCAAATTAGCCAAAGAAATATGGGACAAAATCGTTCTAAGCTATGAAGGAGACTCTTAGGTAAAACGCACTAAGTTTCAAACTCTCAGAATTCAGTATGAAACTCTTAAGATGCATAGTGATGAAAGCATAGCTAGTTACTTCCTACATATAGATGTGGTTGTCAATTGTATGAAGAATCTGGGTGAAGAAATTAAGGAAGTTACGTTAGTTGAGAAAGTTTTGAGATCCCTGTCTACTAAATTTGAATCCAAAGTTTCTGCCATAGAATAAAAAGATGATCTATAGAATATCACTATGACACTGCTTCACGAAATCATAACTTCATTTGAGATGAGAAAAGGAGGACCATCAGATATGAGAGAAGCCACATTCAAAGATTCAGAAAAAGGAAAGGAAGAACACAATGAATTAGGACATATTTCAGAAGAATAATATGAGGTAAACTTTGTCAAAAAGCTTCAACAGGGTTCTGGAAGATTTAGAGGTAAGTTACCCTTCAAATGCTTTTCTTGTGGCAGAGTCGGTCATTATGCTACCAGATGTCCTCATAAAGATAAATTTGAAAAAGGAAAGGAATATGCAAAAGGGAATAAAAAACAAGTTGTGAATAAAAGGAGTTACTATACTCATGAAGATAGTGATGGTTTATCTAATAGTGATGAAGATGAAACTAGACAAGATTACATACTTCTCATGGCTTATCACGATGATAATTTTTCAGATGCTTTAGAAGAGGAAGAGCTTCATGAAGAAATATCTAAACTCAAAATCTGTTTAGAAGAAAATAATATGATTATAGATACCTTGACATACCAACTTGCTGAAAAAGAAAAACACAATGAAAAACTAGAATGTGAAATTGTGGGTCTAAGAAAGGATCTGGAGAAAAGAAAATCTCTCAATCTTAGATTTGCTAAAGGATTAGAAAATTTAAATGAAATTATCAAAGTACAATGTTCTGCTCTGATAAAGACAGGTCTTGGATATACTGAAGAAGCATCTCAATCACAGAAGCCATCAACCTCCACCAAAATCTATCTTGATGCAGCAAAGACCAATGAATAGTATGACAATCGTCAGCAAAGGCATAAAGCAGATCACCAGGAAAATCAGACTCAATTTACTCCAAGGATAAATAAAGCCACAACCAACCTCAGGTAAATCATACTCAATTTTCTCCAAAGATGAATATCAATAGAAACTACAATCATCAAGTCAATAGATTCGATAGTCACAGGAACTTCTTTTATAGGCAATGTTTTTCAGGTCATAATTTTGGACACAAAGTTACTCAATGTGTTGCTTACAAAACCATCATGACTAGAGAAGCACGAAATCAAAGGAATGTAACAGGGATAAAGAAAATTTCCTATAATAACTTCTCTCTTCTTGAAAATGAAATAGAATGCTCAATCTGTAACAACTTTGGTCGTGAAGAATCTGAATGTAGGAGAAAATTTCAGCAAACATCTCAAAAGGAGCAAACTCCATTAAATCCAAAGATATGGAGAAGGAAAGAATCTCAAATAGAAAGATGTGGTATAGCCTTGTATGCAGAAGGACAAGAAAACCAGTGGTACATCGACAGTGGATGCTCAAAACACATGATAGGTGACAGAAAAACTTCACTCATATAGTGCCTTAGAAAAGGAAAAGAATGTCTCATTTGGAAATGACACTCCTGCTATCATAAAAGGTAAAGGCTCTGTTTTTTTGAAAGAAAAGGTTAAAGATGGAAATGTTATGTATGTAGACGGTTTAAAGCACAACCTGTTGAGTGTCAGTCAAATGTGTGATGAAGGAAATGAAGTGGTGTTTCGATCAAATGGATGTGTTTTTCGTGAGATTGATATAGGAGAGACCATGATCAAAGGTACAAGAACTCAAAACAACTTATACATACTCAAGGGAGGACAACAACAGTTCTATCTAAGAAAAAATGATGAAAACTAGCCATGGCATAGAAGATTGGGACATCTAAGCTTTTCTCAAATCAAGAAAGCATGCAGATTCAAGGTTGTTCATGATCTTCCAGATATCAGCATCCCAATATATACAATATGCAAACCATGTCAATTCGAAAAGAAAACCAGAGTTCACTTCATGGAAAAAGAAGGGTCTGATAGTAAGCCTCTTGAACTTGTCCATACTGATTTATATGAACCATCAAGGAAAAAGTCACCTCGTGGAGAAGAATACTTTATTTTGTTCATTGATGATTTTTCTAGAATGCGTTGGATAGGTCTTCTAAGGCATAAAGATGAATCTTTTGAAAAGTTCCAAGCCTTCAAAGCTTTGGTTGAAAATGAATCATATCAAAAAATCAAATGCCTCAGATCTTATCGAGGAGGGGAATTTACCTTGGATGAATTCTTTGACTTTTGTGAACAACATGGAATAAAAAGCAATTCTCCACCGCAAGGACTCCTCAGCAAAATGGTGTGGTTGAAAGAATGAATAGAACAATTCAACAAATGGCTCGAGCTATGCTAGATGAATCTGGAACTCCTGCAACCTTCTAGGGTGAAGCTGCATTCGCTGTCGTAACTATTCTCAACCAAGAAAATGTTCAGGTAAACAACACTCAAACTCCACATGAACTTTGGTATGGTAAGAATCCTACTGTAAAATACTTTAAAGTTTTTGGAAGCAAATGTTATATCAAAAGGATTGATGAAAATCTTAGTAAGTTTGAACCCAGAGCAGATGAAGGTATTCTTCTTGGTTATTCTTCCAGAAGTAAAGGATATAAATGTTATAATGAAAGGCTTGGAATTTTTTTTGAAAGCATTGATATTGTAGTTAATGAAGCATGCAAAAATCCAAAACAGATAAAATCAATAGAAGATTATGACAATGAAGAATATGGGGATTATTTTCCCACATCAAATCAAAATCATATTGAAGAAGAAACCAATGAAGCACCAGAAGAAGAGATAATGGTAGAAGAAAAGACTTTGTCCAAGTATGTTTAGAAAAATCATCCAAAAACTCAAATTTTAGGGGAAAAAGAGGCAGGTGTATAGACAAGAAGAACTATTACAGGGACCTCAAGCTATCTAGCATTACTATCCTCCACCGAACCTCAAAATGTAAAAGAAGCATGCAAAGATGAATGTTGGGTCAAGGCCATGGATGAAGAACTTGAGAAAATTGAAAAAAATGATACTTGGGAATTAGTTCCTAGACCTCATGATAAAAATATTATAGGAACTAAATGGATATTCAAAAACAAGCTAAATGAAAATGGAGAAGTCATTAGAAACAAGGCCAGACTTGTTTGTAAAGGGTATGCTCAACAAGAAGGTATAGATTTTGAAGAAACTTTTGCACCTGTTGCTAGACTTGAAGCCATAAGGATGTTTCTTGCTCTTTCTAGCTTTCATAAATGGAAAGTATGCCAAATGGATGTAAAATCAGCCTTCCTGATTGGAGATTTAGAAGAAGAAGTTTATATTGAACAGCCAGAAGTATTCATTCTTGGAAATGATTCAAAACTTTCATGCAGACTCAAAAAGGCCCTCTATGGTCTGAAACAGGCTCCAAGGGCCTAGTATTACTACCTTGACCAATATCTACACTAACAAGGTTTTACAAAAGGTTCAGCAGATAGCAATCTATATACAAAGATTGAAATTGATAAATTGCTAATTATTATTATTTATGTTGATGATATCATTTTTGGTAGCAATGAAGAATCCATGAGTCAAAATTTTTCTTTAGTAATGCAGCAAGAATTTGAAATTTTCTTTCTTGGTGAACTTACCTATTTTCTTGGTCTACAAGTTCAACAAAATAAAGATGGTATTTTTCTTTCACAAACCAAATATCTCAAACAGATCTTGAAAAGGTACGGAATGGAAGATTCTAAACCTGTATGTACCCCAATGGTAACATGATGCAGTCTCAGCTCAAATGATGAATCAACAACAATACATCAACCAACTTACAGATCCATGATTGGCAGTTTGCTTTATCTAATAGGTACTCGACCTGACATCATGCATGCAGTAGGAATAGTTGGAAGATTCCAAGCAAATCCAAAGGAATCACACCTTCAGGTAGTCAAAATAATTTTCAAATATCTTCAAGGAACTCAGGACTTTGGTTTATGGTATCCTAGAGATGCAAATCTTACTCTTCATGCATATACAGATGCAGATTGGGCAGGAAGTGTTGATGACAGAAAAAGCACTAGTGGTGGTGCATTCTATATGGGTTCCATGTTAGTGTCTTGGTTCAACAAGAAACAAATTTCAATTGCTTTATCTACAGCTGAAGCAGAATATGTCGCTGCTACATCTTGCTGCACACAACTACTTTGGATGATGCAAACCTTGCAAGACATTCATATCACATACACTCCACCCATCTCCATTCTATGTGATAATACAAGTGCCATCAGTATTTCAAAGAATCCAGTCATGCACTCTAAGACCAAGCACATACCCATCAAATACCATTTTCTACGTGAACAAGTGTTTGAACAAAAGGTCAAATTGGAGTATGTTCCCTCCAAAGAACAGGTTGCTGATATATTCACTAAACCACTGCCTAGAGAAACATTTGAATATCTCAGACAAAAGTTGGGAGTAGTTGTTGCATCATCCTGCTGTTAAATCTAATTTTTTCAGAGAAAGGTTATTATACGCGTGTTTCATGAAGTTGAGTCGCGTACACATGTGGGTTTTTGTGGGACAAGGAGCGTATATGTTTTTCAGACAAGAAAAACAGTGGGGCAGGCTCTTATATGGGTGATCAGTCTGATGTTGATGACCATAGTCTATTGATATGCTCTGTTCATTATTTTTTATCTAATTGAAAAAGATGCCTTGATCATTGACTTGTTAACAATTCACAGGTAGCACAGGTTTAGGGGGAGCATTAACCTTCACTCACGTTCTGTATTGTTGGAATTATGGTTGCTGAGTCCAGCTATGGCTTCAGATATTTATACCTTTTGTTGCTTAAGTCATGTAAAAGTCTAGGATGTGATATGTCTTCTCATACATTTGAATGAGTCCTATTGGACAAATGATGTAATTTCTATCCCCACTTTGCATAAGATGGATGATGTAATTATATTTCTATCATGTATAAACAATTGGTATATCCCCACTTGGTTGGGTGGATGAGTCAAATTTGGTATATCCCCACTTGGTTGGGAGATGAATGTATGTATGAGTCATTGGTGATAGGAAGGTCATACTCACATAGTTGAGTTATAGAGTCATGTTACTCTTTTGGAGAATACTTTTGCAGACTCTGCTTGTGATCAGGGGGAGCATGGATGTTTTCAGTGCATCTCAGCATGTACAAAGGGGAGCTCAATCAGACAATTCAGCATGTACTCAAGGGGAGCATCAACAGCATAAGGGAGAGAATATCTTGGTCCGCCCTTTGCCCTTGATGTCAAAGGGGGAGAGTGTCTTGGTGTTGTTGTTGCCATCAAGTCCAAATGGGGAGATTTTTGGCATTATGATATAGGTGTTGTCCTTGATGGCAAGTCACTCAAATGAAATTTCATGCTGCAGTAGGTCAACAGTAAAGGATTATAGATCAGACTCCAAAGAATGAAGAAAGAGAGGTATATGCTGGTTCACTTTGTCCAAGGCACATATACACGCGGTTTAACAGAACAAAAATAGTGTATAACATATACACGCACTTTCACAGGAGGAAAAGCATGTACATGTTGGAAAACCAAGTTTTTGGTCCAAGATATTTGATCCAAGTTATTTTGGTCCAAGGTAATTGGTCCGAGGCATTCGGTCCAAGGTATTGACCCTAGGTATTCGGTCCAAGGTATTGGTCCTAAGTGGTTTTGGTCCAAGGTATTGAGAAAGGCCTAAGAGTATATAAGGAGGAGAAGATCATTAGGCCAAAGTGTGCAAGTATTGAATATCTTATAAAGCGTTAGATCACATATATAGTTATGAGCTTCTGGTGCGTTGCTTGATCTGATCTAAGGATGCACTCTTGCGGTTTATGATGGTTGATGGATCGAGATCATAAAGCCTTAAATGTATTATCATTATGTGGTTTGATCATGGACAGTCTAGATCTGAATACTGACACATGTTTTATTCTGTAAATGATATGATCTGGGTATGACTGAAGTTTGGAATGTCTGTGAAGTTTTAAGTTAGCATTTGCAGATATGTACGCTGTTTCGCTTTGGTAAAAGCGCATATACACGCTGGTTCGACACATCGAAGTAGCATATATCTTATGAACTATGATGTTTGAAGTTATAGTTGGTTTTGGTTGTTGATGCAGAGTTCTGGGTTTTGCTTTATGTTCTAATGATTGCATTCTGGTGATAGTGTTCAGATTGATTGATTGTGATTTTCTTAAGTGATGATGGATGAGATCTAATGATGGATTAGGATCATAATGACTAATCATTATGTGATCTGATTGGCTAGATATGATTGCTAACACATGTTTAGTCCTTTATATTTGATGATCTATGTATGTATGAAGTCGGGGAGTGCAGCAAAGCTATAAGTAAGTATTTGCAGATCTACGCGCTGGTTTGCTTTGATGAAGTTGCGTATACACACTGGTTCAGCTGTCCCAAGTTGCGTATACACTCTGATGCATGTTTTTGAGGTTACAGCTGGTTTTGAATGATGATGCAGTATTTTTGGGTTCAAATATGTGTACTAGTTACAGTGATCTATCTGTTCCAGTGGATTTGTTGAAGTTGATTATGTATGAATGAATGGTTAATTCAGTTGTGTCAGAGGTTCAGAGGTTGTCAGTGATTGATTGAGTTTGGCTGATTCAAAGAGTGAAGATTGAGTTTTAGTGATTGGTTGATGCAGATGTAGTTGACGGTTATATTTCAATGATAATTGATTCTAAGCTTCAATGTTGTTGATGGGCCTAGTATGAAAATTGGATGAAACGAGGCCTTCATGTGTATTGTTGTCTACTAGGAGCATCCAGTCTGAAAATTTATGAAACGTGGTCCCTAGAGGAAGAAAGAAGGTCATAGCCTTCTGTAGGTCAGTGCCTACATACTAGTAAACATATCATCTAGTACAAGAGCTAGGGGGTTGTAGCTCCCTTCCAATAGAAGCTGGAGAATGAGAGAAGGTTGTAACCTTTGTTTGGTCAATTTAGTGTGTCCTAAATTGCTATATAAATTGTCAATCTGGGAGTCGTAAAATGCTGAAGTGAAGTGCACTATATATGCAAGATAACCGATTTCTTACTTCTTTGTTGTTTTTGATTTTTGGTTTGTTTTTGGATTTATCTTCTTTGTTGATTCCCTAATGTGAGATGGCAATTCTTAAAATCAAGTATGGATATAAGTGTTCAAGGCAATGGTGACCTTTAAAATAATTTCCAAACTTCAAAGTTTTCAAAAAGGTTCTCAAACTTGCTATGGTGAAAGCAATTACTAAGAGAAAACAAAAATGTACCTAAATTCTAATTAAACCAAACAATGAACTAGTGACTATGAAACCCAGTATCCTTGCTGCTGTATAAAAAGAAAACTGAACTCAAAGCAATTCAAAAACTGTAAGAAAAGTAACTAAATCATATTACATCAACTCATATTCTGACCCCTCACCATTTGACTCGCTCTGGCTATAGGAGGTAATCATAAACAATTTGAGTAATCTGATATCTAAATTGCATAAAATGAAACTAAGATCAAACTACGCATTCATACTTCAATCCCTCACCATTCGACTCGTTGTGGCTATAGGAGGTAACCGAAAATGACATGAGTGATCTAATCATTAACTTGCAAAAAAAAATAAACTAATATCAAACTATACATTCATACTTCAATCCCTCACCATTCGACTCGCTCTGGCTATAGGAGGTAACTGAAAATGACATGAATAGTCTAATATCTATCTTGCAGAAAAGTAAATGAACAAAAAAAAACTGAAAGAAATAAATAGTGCTGGAAATAAAACTAAGAAAACAAATCAGCAGAAGGACAAGATAATTCCATCATGTCATTAGTCATCAAAAAGCTATGTGCACTTGCCCGGGCTATCTATTAGAACCTGAAATAAAAACACTGATCAGTTGACAGTCATTAGAAAGCATAAAATAAACTATGGATAACAATCAACATGAATACCATGAGCAGTGTAATATATACAAGCAAACAATTATGGCATCAGGAACATAAATGAAGAAAGCATGAAACTGTACAATAATTACAGAACCTTGGTGTACAGGGGCCCTCTGCAACCTTGGCCAATCAGAAATTAACCACGGATTGAGCTTAACAACAATGTCTTCTCATATATTAAAATACAGTCATAACATAAGGATTAAGTCACGACACAGTGGCTCGTAAAACAGTCAAGATTACATACCAAAAAAACTATTTTATATGCATATGCGAATGCTTTATTTATAACAGGAAATGACACAACTAATTCCTAAGATTTGCGCTGGTAAACAGACACATGAATGACCACGTTCGGAAATCTAGCAGTATGGTAGCTGTGAGAATTAAATCCAAGGAGGGTGGCTGTTAGATTTGGTTCACGGAGTAGTCCACAGGTGTTAGCACGCCTCCTGGGATTTGGGAACTTGCCACGCAATTCTTCTCGTGATGAAAAACAGAGTCCTGCCACCGTAAAACTCTTAGTGTTGACCACCGCTTGACTGGCTTTGACCACGGTCTTCTGTGAGTGATTCGGCTGAACCAAGGGGACACGTTCCATGTCCACATCATTTGCAGCTTGCCCATGTGGCCGGATTCTCCAATAGACACCTGTAACATAGACTTCAACAAAAAGGCTACGGAAAGTTGAGCTGGCTGACTGCGCAAAAATCTAAATCAAATAGCAGTCACAAGACATAGTTAGGAAACCATTTTATATGCTCTTTTTAAACTAATATGCAATGATTTGATAGCTTAGAGGTTCAGGTAACTGGAAAAAAAAGGCTAAAAAGGTGTATAGGGAATATGCAAGTTTGGGACTCAACAACCTTCTATAGGTAGAAGCCTGCGTACTGGTATGAGTCTGCACCAGTACAATGTTGTAAATTTTTTTTCTTATTATTAAAAGGAGAAAGAGACTACAGAAGAAGGTGGTTTTCACCCACATTGGGTTTCTACCTTAAATCTTGGTGTTCATGTGTGTTGCTTATGTGTGATGCTTTGTTCTGCTTTTAGTGCACTATCTAATAAATATCTGATATACTAGTTTAAGCTCAACACATGATAAACTGTCTAAATCATAGGTTCTCTGCATATACGTTGGTTTCTTTAAGCACAGTAGCGTGTACATCTAGTTCACTTCACTAAAGTAGCGTATATAAATCTGTTTGGGAAATAAAATAATTGATCTGATAATACTGATTCACACCCCTCTCAATATTATTTCGAACAACTCTGACAAGATCTGACAAAGCCACAAGACTTCCTTACTAGCTTCTACAGTGCCATGATACTCTGCTTCTACTAAAGAAAGAGAAATGGCACTTTGTTTCTTGCAAGCCCATGTAATAGGTCTAGAACCAAGAGTGAACACATAACCTGCAGTAGACTTTCGATCATCAGGGTCACCAGCCCAATTAGAATCAGTGAAACCAACCAATAGAGGAGATGATTTTGCACTGTAATGAATCCCAAACTAAAATGTACCTCGAACATAACGAAGTATTCTTTTAGCTACTTTCCAATGACTTTCATGTGGGTTTTGCATAAACCAAGCAATAAGGCCAACAAAAAAGGAAAGGTCAGGACAGGTATGGGACAAATACAAAATTTTTCCTACAAGCTGATGGTATAAAGTAGCATCAACCTTAGGGGAAGTACAAGTGACTAAAATTTTGGCTCCATACTGAAAGGGAGAAGGGGCTAACTTATAGTCTTCCATGTGAAAGCGGCGTAGAATATCACAAGCATACCTGGAATGGGAAAGGGAAATACCTTCCTTGGATTGCAAGACTTGAAGACCAAGTAAATAATGCAAGTGTCCTAAGTCTGTCATTTCAAACTGCTTTTTAAGGTTGGACTTCACATGGTTTATAAGGTTGGGATCATTTCCAATAAGGATAATATCATCAAAATAAAGAATAAGAATGATAAGAGACTTACCCACTTTCTTGGTGTAGACAGTATTGTCAGAATGACACCTAGAAAAGCCAGTATCTAAAAGAAAGCTATCAATTTTGGCATACCAAGCCCAAGGGGCTTGGTTGAGACCATAAATGGATTTCTTAAGCCAACATACGAGGCTGGATTCTGTTTTTATAAAGCTAGGAGGTTGTTCCATATAGATTTATTCATGCAAGTCCCCCTACAAGAAGGTAGATTTAACATCCATCAGATGGGCTTCCCATTTGAAAGAGGAAGAAAGGGAAAGAATAAGGTGGATAGAGTTCATTTTGGCAACAGGGGAGAAGGTTTTAGTATAGTCAATGCCTTAAACTTGTGAAAAACCCTTAGCAACAAGACGAGCTTTATGTTTATCAACTTTTCCATTTGGTCCAAACTTGGTTCTAGAAACCCATTTGCATCTAACAAGTTTTTGTCCCTTTGGAAGAGGAACAAGATCCCATGTATCATTTTCCAATAATGAACGATATTCTTCATTCATATCTGCATCCCAATTTGGATGGCCTAAACCTTCTGCAAAGGTGTCAGGATCATAATTTACTGAAGCTTGAGCCAGTAAAGAAGAGGCTCTACCAAACTGAGAACATGTACTTCACTAATCTGTAGGATCACCTGTAAGAGCACTTGTTGCATCCTGAGTAGCACGGACCCATTTTGGACACTCAGGAGTTCAAGGAGGCTCTTGAGAAGGTGGGGAGGATTGTCATCCTCGCTATCATCATCTGAAGAAGAAATATTTTCAGAAGTAGAAAGGATAGAGAGAGGTGGAACATCCATCAAACTAGGTTGATAGGCTGATATATTTTCAGAAAACTTTACATCTCTTCTAATGATAACATTTTTGGACTTAGGTGAAAGAAGTCTATATCCTTTAACATCTTCAGAATATCCAACAAAATACATTTTTCACTCTTAGGTTTTAAGGCTTTATGTTTCTCATCTAGAATATGGGCCCATGCTTCACTTCCAAAAACACGAAAGTGACTTACATCTAGTTTAATTGAGCTTCATTCTTCTTCTGGAGTGATATTATTTAAAACATTAGTAGGAGTGCGATTTACTATGTAATTTTCATAGTTAATTTCTTCTACCCAAAAATTAAGACTAAGTCCTTTAGATTGAAGCATACAATTAGCCATTTCCTTTAAGGTGTGATTCTTCCTTTTAGCTACACCATTTTCTTGTGGAATATATGGAACAGTATGTTGCATTTGAATTCCATGCTCAGTGCAAAAGTTGATGAATTTTTTATTAACATATTATCCACCATTATCAGATCTTAGCTTAAGAATTTGATGTCCAGATTTTTTCTCAACAAAGGCCTTAAATGCCAAGAACATGTTAACGACTTCACTCTGGTGTTTTAAGAAGTATACCCAAGAGCGTTTGGAGAAATCATCAATGCAATTTAAGAAATACTTGTAGCTAGAGAGTGAAACAACTAGAAGTGGACCACATAAATCACTATGCACAAGCTGTAAAGGGGCTAAGGCGTGCTAAGAAGCACATTTTTCAAAACTATTCTGATGATGTTTTCCGAGTACACATCAGGAACAAACACCATCTCTACAAGATACCATAGGAAGATCTGTCACCATACATTCTTTACATAGATTTTGAAGGGAGTGATAGTTTAAGTGACCAAATCGCTCATGCCAAAGTTTCTCACTTCATCATTATGAGCAACAATTACTAAGGGAAGAGTTGAAGACCCAAAGTTGTTAAACTTATACAACCTTGTAGAATGAACAAAATTTCTAGTAGCTAAAATCTATCTAGGATCTCTTAGGTCCTTAATTACAGCATCGTGAGGTGGAAATTCAATGGTTTTATCTTCACCTGAATGAGTTATTTGATATACAGATAGAAGGTTGCAGGATAAGGTCGGAACACATAATACATGATTAAATTTACCATTGTCTAGATGAATAATTCCAGTCCCTACAACACTAAGAGATCTATCATCACCAACATATATATTTTTGGTGTTACAATCATTTAAAGAAGAAAACATGGCTTTGTTTTTTGCCATGTGATAAGAAGCTCTAGAATCAATGAGCCACTCATGAGAATGATAAGAAGAAGATACATTTAGTGCATAACTAGATCGAGATGCTTGATAACCACATGCAAAAAGTGTTATTCCTAAAGATGAAGGTGAAGTTGAAGAGTCCTCCAAATGGATGTTATGCTTCTTCATTGCTACTTCCAAGGCTTCCATCTTCTTAAAGCATTTGGATTATAAGTGGCCATTTCGATTACAAAGGTGCAATGTCTATAAGTCTTCTTCCTTTTGTTTTTATTTTCCTTCTCATTTTGTTGAATTGATTTTTCATTTAGAGACTAAAAGTTCTTAGCAACCTTGGTCGGCTTAAGACCATTCTTTTTAGGATGATGCTCCTTAGGATTCCTTGAACTTGGTTGTTGTTGGGTGGCTAACGCTTTCTTAGAAGAGTTTCCAAGACCAATATATAAGAGTTTTTCTTGTTCTCTTATTAAAGAGTCACAAAAAGCATCAAAAGAGGTGGAATTGCAGTCTTGTCCTTGAGAAATAAAGGCTTCTCTAGTAGAATGGAAGGTGAAAACAAACACAAAGTAGGTTGGTCCCAACTTAGCAAGAATGGAATTAAAAAGGCTACCATCTTCTTTCTTAACCTTAACACCTTCCAAGGGAATTATAAGGGTCTTGAAATTGGACAAAAAATCTTCGATTGAAGAAAAATTATTGGGGTCCAACGTAAGCAACTCATTTTCAAGTTGATGGGCTTTAATTTCATTTTTAATTCTAGAAATTTTATTGAGTTGTTTCATTTCTTCATCAAGGGTATCAAGTTCTGCAATATGGAATCTAAGGTATGCAGAAATAGACATCCCTATCAACCCATGTCCTTGATCTTGCCTATTTTCCCATTTGGATTGCTT
The DNA here is from genome assembly GCA_031772625.1 of Pinus tabuliformis. NCBI lineage: Eukaryota > Viridiplantae > Streptophyta > Pinopsida > Pinales > Pinaceae > Pinus > Pinus tabuliformis. The sequence continues at coordinate 1,225,922,032 of CM062807.1, forward strand.
ATCTTCATCTTTAGGTTTATACTCTTGGCCCGAGGCCATTCTATAAATACCTTTACTTCTAAGTAAAACCTCCATGTAGGACACCCATTGGAAGTACTTGGTGCTGTCAAGAATAACTTGGCATGGACTTTCAATTTTAATAGAAACTGAAGTTGAAGATGTTGAAACTAAGTGTTTCAATGGAAATATCTTGAAATATTAGGCCAATTAAAAAAAACAGCTCTGAAAACGGCTTCCGAATGAAGAAGTTATGGTTTTTTGAAGAAAAATTGTTGAAGATGTCAACAAAGCATGTGAATGTACGAAAGTGAATAATAATGTTATATTTAAAAAAAATCCCCTTGTTTCCAAACTTAATCTAATTAGCGCACTTTAAAAAGAAAATTATGTGACCCAATTTTATAAATAAGTGAAAGTCACTTTTACAATGGTACTTTATGAGCTACCCACTAAATTGTAACTTAAATAAAAGATAAAGAGACTTTAGAATTATAAGTGAATCGCTTTTTATAATGGGTGAGAACACTTTTACATAAATTAACTTTAAAACATAAGTTACATGTGCTTTTTGAAAAGGTAACTCAACAAAAAAAAACTTGAACCCAAGGCCTCTATTCTCATAAAGTAACTTTGGACCAAGTGAGCTAGTTTAAAAGGTTAGTAATTTTTGGAAAAGAGGAAAGGGTTTTTTTTTTTTAGTCACTGAAGCTTTGAAGTGCATGCTTACTTGAAAAAGGCTTTTTTGCCTGCAAAACGAAAACCACACAACCCGACACTGACATGAAAAAAAACCAAACCTTATGGCTTGAAGTTAGCTTTCGCCTAAAACTAAATATTTTACTCAATGTTTTTGATTTTCCGAGATCACACTAAGGCGCAACGGAAAAGAGCATATGCATGAGAAAAAACCTTCCTTTATGTTTCCAATTTTCCCAGGGCGCATATAGTCGAGGGGAAAAGAGCATACACATAAATGAAAGGTATAGATACGGTAATAAAAAACAGAGATCTAAATAAACTTAAATAAATAGAGAGATAAATAATTAAAACTGAAAATAAAGACTATATACCTCCAGATCTTAAAAATGATGTAGCTAGAGCTACCGAAAACCTTTTCACATGAAATGAAAGGGGTTCCTCACTAGAACAGATGCTCTGAACACAATAGAGCATCCTCTCGACCCGAAAGTAGTTAGAAACAGTAGATCTAGGAAATGGTAGGTGGATGCAGTTGTATTGGCTTTGAATTTGGATCACTAATGGATGCGGCCCTCAAATAGCTCTGATACCATGTAGGAATTTATAGGGTAAGTTCCTCAAATAGAACACCAAAGGACAATTCTCACAAATAGATCACAGATCAATACACCAGTGTTCCTGATGTGGTTAAAACCATCAAAGAGGGAAATAATCCACGACCTAAGCCAACACGGCCACTTGAGGAAATTTATTAATGTAAAAGAAAGAAAAATTACATAAGCTTCTCTCATGAACGGCCACCCTACAAATGACCCTCCATGCTCTTTAAATAGAGATCATGGACCAATCAGGTGTTAAGCCACGGATCCAGTGTCGGTAATACCGAGGAGAGAATGAACCATTGAATCACTTCATATCTAGAACATATCGTGACAATCAGATTGTAAGTTACAAAAGTACATAGTAAAGAAACACACTTTACCTAACTCTACACTAGACCAAGTTATACTTAACTATTTCCTATGTGTCGGAATATCCTAACAAAATACTATATGTTATCCGGGAATGAATTGGATTATATTAAAAAATTATCTCCAAAGAAAGCACACTCTTTATCAAATTCTTGAAACAAAGTCTTATTGAGCATTTTATATTGTAATTAGAATTTGATAAGGAATGTGTTTGTTATGTAGAATTTGATAAGGAAGGTGTACGTTATGTAGAAAGAAAAAAATTACTCTAATTGTTAATAAGGTTATAATTTATATATATCATACCCCCTAAGAAAATATAGAATAACATAAATATAGTGATATTTAATATAAATACTTTGGGAATTTTTTCACCCTCAAAAAGTCTATGCCATTTTTTATCCACATCCCTGGTTTATTCGTGACTCAATTCTAAATAATATTCCAAACCCTAAATTTGGTTCATGTTATTGATGACAATTGTAAATTGCAAAATCCCTTAGAAATTTGAAAATTTTGGAGATCATCACATTGGTAGCATCTCTATATCATAAAGTTGTCCCACAACATACCATCACGATAAAGAAAACACTCTTGGAGTAAAGCATGTATGTCCATCCTCACCCAAACTCTCTCCTCTTCATATAAGGAACTTACCTAAAATTCAATAGCCAAATATAATGGTGGCATATATTTTTGCATTTTAAATTTATGAACCACGCGGTCTATGGTAGGGTGGAATGTAGAGAGCTCTTATCCAGTTGGATTTCCTTAGAAAGATAAGTGTCCCTAATAATGTTGTTATGAATTGTAGAATTAATGCATGTATTTATTCATAAATATGTAGTATCATCACTATTATATATTGTTTCATTGTTATATGTTTTTTACAGTTAATGTGGATTCACTATAAACCCTAGTTGAGGCTTTTTATTAATATGTTCAATTTTTGTCAATTATTTGTCATTTCCAATGCATAATAGTGTGTGTGTGTATACACCACAAAACTCAAGGCACACACACCTCCATGATGATATACAGTTACCAACTATACGTAAATATATATAAAAGAAATATTAAAACAATAAAATATTCATACACATGTGCCTTACTACTGGAGTCTGTGAGCGTTAATAAGTCCAATCATATATGCACGCAGGGACACGATGTTTATAAATACAAACATACACAAAGAGAGTATGAACAATAATGTGTATCGTATACATCCTAGTGCAGGATCAGTACCCCTACATGGCATACCAGTCCGCATTCATGATGCCTCCATGAAAAAACCAATATTTTTGGAGTTATAGATTCATTAATTCACTGGGGAAATATATGCCACCCACTGTATTTTTTACTAAAAAATGCTAAGTTGTGACCGGGGTGGGCCTTGTGCACGTTCGTGCGACCCGTTTTCCCAACACTCCCTTGTGTCTTTATTTGGTTCATGTGTGGGCACCCATGTAAACTCGTTCGGGCGGGTCAGGTCATGTCGTGTGGGGGCACCCATATGTAAACTCGTTCAGGTGGGATGGGTTGTATCGTTTGTGGGCACCCATGTAAACTTGTTCGAGCGAGTCGGGTGATGCCGTGTGTGGGCACACAGGCCTATGTCAAAAACGATAAGTTATGACTAGGAGTGGACCTTATGCACGTTTGTGTGGCCTATTTTCCTAGTGCTCCTTTGTGCCTTCCAAATGATAAAAACGATAAGTTTTGTGCTCCTTTGTGCCTTCGTTTCTATATCTATGTAAGGCTATGATTTTTATAAAGAAAAACATATGCAAAGAAAATATAAACAATAATGTGTAACGTATACACCCTAGGGAAAGATTAGCACCCCTACATGGCATAATGGTCCACACTCATGATACCTCAATGTGAAAACAATATTTTTGGAGCTACAACTTCATTAATGCACTGGGGCAATATATGCCATCCATTGTATTTTGTACTTGGTTAAATCCAGTGGCTGACATATATTACCACAATGCATTAATGGAGCTATAGATCCATAAATAGTGATAGTCATGCCTCCATAGCCCATGAATGTCTCAGCTCGGGGTCCACCACATGGCCCACACCATCCACAAAATTCGCAATTATTATGTTGAAAGTCATTTTCTTTACGAGGTTGGGTGGGAAAACATTGTCCACGACACCCAATCCAAGAGATTTATTTTTGTCCTACGAGCCAATTATATTTTGACACATGAAATAAGTTTCGGGCAAGTTTTGCAGAGTTTTGGGCACATTTCAGTCCGTGATAAATGAATTGATGATCACCAGGACATTTATGAACCCATCTTCCTAGACTTCTCTCATTGATTCAAACCTCGACGTAGTTGTCATACGACATTTGGGGACATGCTAGAAAATTGGAAGGGAATGAAAACCTGTGCAAACGTGATTAAGTGTTTCGATAGCATACCATTCTTCTCTTTGCAACCTTGGAACCATACCTACTGGGGTCCTCCACCGGGAATAGAAGTAGTAACATACATAAGAAAACCGTGAAGCAAACCGATAGGGTGATCTTGAGCTTCTAGTTAAAGTTCAATATGTTTGTGGTATTCTTTCCTGTGTCTAAACCTGTGAAGTCACACATTCCAGCCACTGGTTTAGTTGTGAGTTTACTCTGTTGTACATTGGATAAACCAACACTCCCTATGTGTTTCATGACATGGACTAACTACCTCTCGTGGATCCTTATCTTTTGCGATGCAATCATTTACTAACACCTGAGGGTTTTGGTCTAATGGTAATCATGATTCCCAACAATTGGTATCAGAGCTAGTACCTTCACTCATAGCCTAACAACTTGAATGTAGATCCTTAGAAAGCAAATGGAAAAGTCAAGGAAGAAGGCTTACAAACTATTCGAAGGTGTCACCTCCTCAGTGGATAATCAAATTGGGAAAGCTTTGTTGTTCAATGAAAAATTTTAAATATGGAAGGAAAGAATGAATTTTTTTTTAATGGCTCAAGGTTTTGAAGTCTGGGAATCAATGGTTACCAGAAGCACAATGGAAGAAGAAGACTCCAAGGAACATAATGCAATAGCTATTAAATCTATTTTGAGTTGCCTACCAGATTCTATAAAGGGAAAAGTGGAGAAATATTCATCAGCAAAAGAGCTTTGGGAAAAGCTTCAAGATCTTCACTCTAAAGGATTATTAGTCATAACCTTTAATCTAAAAGATGATGACAAAGAGCATCAAGATGAACCAAAGAAGACAAATGAAAGAAAAAATTAAGGGATCATTTTTGTAAAGGTATATGATGATGAAGAAATTCTTGAATTAGAAGTTAAAATAGATCTTAAGACAAAATAGAAGAGATAGTAGTTTTAATAAGGAAAATGAGGAACTCAAGAAGTAAGTACGAGATGGTTATGTTGACCTTGGCAAGACAAGAAAGGAAGTTGACCTTTTCAACCTTCAAGTACAAGAAAGAGATAAGGAGTTGACCAAGCTTGAGGAATTGTGTCAAAACAAGAAAAGACATCATGAAGAAGTCATATCCATGAAAAATCAGTAAGATTAAGCAAAGAAAAGGGAAGACATTTTTTCCAACCATCTTGAACAAATTTGAAGCAAAATTGGTCAATACAAGGAATAGGTATCCTCCCTTAAATCTCAATTGGAAGAAGCAAAGAAATAAGTACAAGGATCTAAAAAGGTTATGGAAGTTTTGGCCCTCCTAGACGGA